>VWZZ01006686.1:542359-617508 GCA_013399095.1 Psophia crepitans
CTCCCATTTCCCATTTCCCATTTCCTTTAATTTCATTTTCTGTTCTATTCAACGGTAGATTTATCAGCTGGAAATTGCAGAAGTGTGAGCTAATTATCAGGGACTTTCATAAGCAGCTGCTAAAGCCTGCATTTTGGGGGGTTATTGTATATTTTCATCCTCACCAGAAACACATTCTTTGAACTCCCCCAGAAATTATTTTCCTGCTGATGAATGCCTTATCTTGTTTTCTGATCATGTACCTCTGCCAGGGAATGTGTTGCTAAAGAAACAGTAATTATGCTGGAAAACCTGTTAGATAATGGAGGGCTGCTACATTAATAGTTTTGAGATTCAGCCCTGGGAATAATTTGGCTGCTGTTGAAAGGGGAATGGTATCCCACTTCTTGTCACATTTAAAATTAAAACTGCAGCGAGGGCTGCCTGGCCAGCCGCATCCCGGCAGGGCTGGGGCTGGGAAGGGCTGTCCTCAGCTCGCTGCTGGGCACCGTGCCGGATGAAATCCACGTGGCCGTGGCAGAGCTGTGCCTGACACAACCCTGAACTCCCTGAGCACGTTTTGGTGCAGGTGGGTGGAGAAATTGCTCTGGTACAGCTGCTCGCTTCACCCAGCAACTCCCAAAATCACACCAGCAGCAAGGGGAAGGTGTGCCCATGATGCCCATCTCAGGGCGCTCCCACCTCCCGTGCCTCCCGGCTCCTGGGGAGCCCTTGGGGTGGGGGGGACGCTGCCCACAGCTTGACATGAGACCACCTGTATCAGGTCCCCCAAAAGTTGTCACAGGATGCTGAAATTAGTAATTTCTTCTAAAAAATGCCGAGATACGGGTGACCCAGTAGTGATATTCCCCTTGAACTGTGGCTGGTGCTGTTCAGGTTTGTTACTAAATTCTCGTTAAGTAGAACACTCTTTGGTGGTACTTCTTTTTATTAATATTTGTCTAAAAAAATTATCTTTTCCAAAATGTTCTTTAGGAATGTGTATTGCTTCATCCAGGTGCCTGCAACATCGACTCTTCCAAGTCCATATTTAGACAGCCTACTGAACGGTATTATTTGTCTGAAAAAACATGCAACATCGGATAAAGAACGGGTGCTTATTCGAAAGCACATATTGTTATTTCCACAAACAGACAGCTGCTCGTATCGATTGAATAAATAAATATTTCTGACAGCATTCAGAGAAGGATGCTCACTCATCACCGCTCTGTACCTTTTCCTCATGCACACAGTGAGCTGCCAGGGAAGGGGCAGCGGCTGCGGTGGCCCAGGTACCTGGGGAGGCAAAGGGCCGTGGGGCTGTGGGAGCGTGCACGCTCAGCTCGTTTTCTCATGTGCACCGACCAACGGACTGCGAGGAGGAAGGTTGCATCCTCACGATTCCTTTCGGATGTGTTTCTATCGTTATTGCTTAAACGCTTCTTGCTCAGGGTGTTGGGTCCTTATCTGTCAGTCTCTGGGCTTTTCACAGGAGCAGGCACTGCACTGCTGAGCCGGCACCCAGAAGTTTGTTTGGAGCCTTACTGCAAAACTCACGAAAACTGGGGAAAAAAAAAAAGGAAAAAAGAAAGATGAAAGTAAAGCCAGCGGTGTGGAGCATCTCCTCCAGCTCCTGTTAGCCAGCAGAAGACAGCCCCTGGCCGACTCGTGCACAGGAGGTGTCACCAGGCGTCACAGCTCTGACGTCTGTGCAGAGATGATGGGGAAAAGCTTCCCAGGCTGCCTGGTGCGTGAGTGACGCTGGGGTACGGGCGCAGTAGGCTCCGGCCTTTCACCATATGCGCGATCCGAGGTGCACAATTTCGTATCCTACAGCATCATTCAAAGATTTTTCAGGCACATTTTTCTCTCGAGAAAAGAGAGGGGAAAATAATCAAAGCCAAACTCTGCTTATTTGGAGAAAGCAGGGAAGGAGCCATGAGGGGGGGCAGGAGGAGCATTCAATGCCAGGCTTGAAGCCTTATTAAAGATTGTACCTGTGTAGTTATTTCATTGCAGGTTTTATCGCGGTGTTTCTTTTGCCATCGCATTTTTTGTTTCCTCGATGTGCTGGTGCACGTACCATTAATCCCAGCTGCATTCAAACAGCGATCCCCGGGCTTCCCCGGCTCAGAGACCCGAGATGAAGGCACTGCCTGATGCCAGGGTTCTGCAAAGAGATGCAAAGGGGCAAACAGCAGTTTTCGGTGAAATGTGTGAAACCGGTGACAGGAAGGATGCGTCGCACAGTGCGCCGCGTCATCTGTGGTTTTACTGATGGGCCTCGTTGCAATGAGATAGTGCTGAAGCTGAGGGTTTATTAGGATTTAAGATGGTTTGAAGTCTCTGTGGGTGGAGAGACCATCCCTGGCAATATTAGGTAGAATAAAAAATGATGCAGGTGCTTTTGCATCCAAGTGTAAGTTGTCTACAATTTGATGAGCAGCTGGGAGGAAAATACCACTTATAGGCAATTCCTTTCATAATTCCCCTCCATATTTCTTTTTCTTCCTTTTTGGTGGCTGAACAGCTGAGCCCATGGCAAGAAGGAAGGAAAAACTCATTTTGTTGCAGAGATCAAACCTGTCTCAGAGCAGCATCTGTGCAGGCGCAGATGGGTGGCTCCTAGAAACAGTGTCGAACAAATGTGTTGAACTCAGGGAAAATTCAGTGCGTTTTCAGGAGATCGACTCCTGTTCGGGTTACTCAGGAGGTGCAACGAGTCACGGGTCGGGGGCCAATACTTATAAACATTTGTTTGTGTACGGATTTTCCTGGTTGAATTAGAGTCTTTAGCTGAAAAAGAGAGGTTTGTATTAATCAAAATGCATGTCTGTAGCTTTGTAATAGAGTTAGGGCAGTCGAAGGAGGTATTCTAACATCCTTCTCGTTGTTTGCTCCAATGCAAAGCAGAAGCAAGCGAGGGGCCACGAGCGGCGGTACCAACGCTTGTGCAGTTTGCTCAGGTCGATGCAGTTGCCCAGTTGGGCAAAGCCTGAGCCTGGTCCAAGGAGCTGTCATGGAAGGATGTCGCTGGTCATCGTGGAAGCAGATGGGCGCTTTGTTTCATGGTGTTTCTCTGTATCACTGTAAAATGTGAGACTTCTAATGCAATCTCTGATCAACAAACCCCCCCAAAATATCTGCCCTATGGCCCAGTAGACCAAATCCTAGCAAAATAAATAAATGGATGGATGGATGGATGGATGGATGGATGGATGGATGGATAAATAAAAATGGATTGATTTAGAGGAAATTCATTACAGATGGTCCAGTCCCCGCATTATTTTTAGAGGAGGGTCAGACTCTCTTCCCCGCTGGCAACACCTTCAGCTCCAACATCAAACACCATCGGTGCTTTCCTGCTCTTTCTGGCAGATCTGTTATTCAAAACACGGAATAAAACTGGTAGCGCCGCTGATCTTAAGGCAGCTCTTCAGCACTCTCACCCTCTCCCAGCATCTCCTGCTTTTATGCAAACACTCATTACCCCCAAATAAATTTTTTATTACTCCCATCTTCTATACATAATAATTTTGAGTCTGGTGCTGTATCATATGTTTTATTGATGCCCAGATCAGTGGGATCCACCTCATTTTCCTTGCCTCCACAACTGAAGCATTTGCCGAGGGAAGCTCTCCCTTTGGGGTAGCACTGTGGCGGACCCCGAGCTCCATCTCTCTCCGTGTCAGCAATCACTGCCCCGGCAGGGAAATCCGGAGCCTTGCTCACCAGTCCTTTCTCCAGGTGAGAGACGGTGGTACGGGTAGTTTTGCAATTCTATTTCTTTTTCTAGTCCCTAAACTCACAATTCCAACTGATTCCCTTAGTTTGCCAATTTGTCTTTTGAAATTGCAGATTTTCCATGATCATATGATTTTTTGTTTTTCTTTTGGAGGTGTTTGTTGCTCTAAGAACACTGTACAGATTCCCCTAGGTATCCAACCCTGACCTGGAAGCTGGGAGCAGTCTCCAGCAGCTCCAGGCTCCTCAGTAAAACACTTTTATAACTCTTTCACAGCAAGACCTGTACCCGGGTTGATTCTGCTTTGTCCACACTGCCCTCCATAATTTCCCCATAGACATCAGCCTTGTTGATTCCAAATTCTGCCCCAACACTTTTCCTTCTGCTTCGTCTTTTCAGAGCAGACAGCTTGAACTCATGAGCACCCACAGCTAGTAATGCTCCTCAGCCTCCTGCAGCCCATCGTCAGTGGTGCTTTGCTAGAGCTTTTTAGCAGTACTTAGCAAATTTTCTATAATACTGACTTGATGTGCTCTGTGGGTGATGAATCCCGGGTCTCAGGAACGATGTGTCCTAATTGTGGTGTTTGCAGTGCTGTCAAAGTAATATAAATATCTCCTTTTTCCTTTCTGCCCTTTGGGTTGCAAAGATGACAACCCAACAATAGCACCCTGTCTCTTTAGTTTTGCTTCATCCACAGTTGTGGTAGGCAGCCAACATCTTCAGCAAGAACCCAGGCGCTTAGCTTGTTTTTGTGCTTCAGATCCAATGAAAGACACACGAATTACTTTAGTTTACTCGTATTAATGAGACCTTTGTGCTTTCACCCCTCTGGAGCAGCCCAAGTCCCAGTGAGTTGGTCCTCTCTTGCCTCCATCCATCCTCCCGTGCCACCCGCTGCCTGTTGCCACCACGACAGCAGGGTGTTTTAACAGGGGAAGGTCTAATGACACCAAGACACTGGTTGGAAGCACACACTCTTGCAGAAATGCAGACAAACCCATTAAGCTGTAGCAGGAATAGTTTGTGCTTGCACAGACCTTCTGATGATTAAATTGACAAATTACAGCATCATCTTGCTGCTTGCCCACTCCAGTGTCCCCTGCGAGCAGCCTCAACACGCGTTGTTCGGCTGTCCTTGGGGACCGAGTCCAATTAGGAAACAAACGTAGGATGCTTTAAGGAGCCCATAAAAACCCAGCTGCCAGCAAAGGGCAGAAAAAGTACAAGTTGCCTAATGGATTATTGAAATTGGGAGAAGTCGAAAACACCTCCGCGAGCCGAGAGGAGATCCGGCGTCGCACTGCAGTCGTTGCTGTTCCAAATAAAGGCTATTTTTTGCGTGAATAGCAAGGAACAATAAACGCATTCTGCTCTGTAATCATTTATTCATGTTAGCAGATACTTAGATATCTATTTGTATAAAATAAAACCTTAGGTGGTGTGAGTTTTAACTCAGCTTGGGAGTAATTCACGTTCTCAGCACAGCGATGAAAATAACTTGTCCAATTTTTTCTGTGGTTCTTCCTGAAAAAAAAAAAAAAACCAAGAAAAAAAGGAGAGCCCGCAGCAGGAGCAGCCTGGAGCAGGCTCGTCGGCGAAGCAGCCTGCGGACCCGGGGCACGGTGAGTGGAAAACGCAGGGGCTGGAGTGGGCAGCGAGCTCCAAAGCACTGGTCCACGCTGCACCGGTGCGAGCCAGGTTCGTGTTTGGAGAGACCAGGGTAAGATGGTTGAGCTGTGGTGCCGCAGAACCTGCGGGGTTGGCGTCGCGCCGCGGCGCAGAGGCGGGCGTTTCCTGAGCATCCTCAGACGGGGTTCCTGGGCCTAGGGTGCGTACCCCAGGAGATAGTCCTGGGCATATATACATACGTATCTAGCTAGACCTAGATCTAAATGTACGTATTTTATCCATATTTAAGCTATACCTATGTCTAATTATCTCTAGATATAGAAAAGAGACTTTTTTTTTCTCTGTTAAACTGACAGTGAAGTTAAAATTTCTCAAACTCACACAGAATGCAAAAATTGAAAAAAAAACCCCACACATTGGCAATATCTGAATGTTTTTGTTTGATTGCACTAAAATGTTTGGGGTTTTTTTGACAGCAAAGACTTCAAAATGTTTCAGGCTCCCGAATAAATCCAGTAAAATGTCAATTCAGTGCTCATCTGAGGGCGCCAGTAACGGTGCATTGAATCGCCACTTTGAAAGCGAAATCCTGTTTAACGTTTCAAAGTGAATATATTTGATGCATGCCAATTCTTAAAAAATAGAGTTTTCTGAATGGAATGAATATCAATCTTTTTTCTTTTTCTTTTTTTTTTTCAGGAGAAAGCAAAATACTGTCAGCAATACAAATACATATATTTCGTATAGATAACTCAAAAATGAGCCTGCTTTATTTTTATATGTATATAATTGTATATATAGTATCTATCAGTTTTGTATAAT
Organism: Psophia crepitans; assembly: GCA_013399095.1. Lineage (NCBI taxonomy): Eukaryota > Metazoa > Chordata > Aves > Gruiformes > Psophiidae > Psophia > Psophia crepitans. The sequence continues at coordinate 548,538 of VWZZ01006686.1, forward strand.
ATATAAAGGTTAGGTGTGGTACTTAGGGACATGGTTTAGTGGGTAACGAGTGTGTGTGGGGGACACGGTTGGACTGGATGATCCTTGAGGTCTCTTCCAACCTTAATGATTCTGTGATTCTATGATTCTATAAAGCACACATTATGTATAAATACATTAATACATGAATAATGGTTTTGCATTATTATGTGTATTATGCATTGTATATTTTTGTATAATGCATATTTGTATTTAAGTATAAAGATATAGAAATATATTTTTATTTCTTGGTAAAAATAAACATACAGATACAAAAAAAACATGTTAGAATATACATGGTCAAGAAAAAGCATATATGTTTAGTAGATGAATGTAATACAAAGTGTATAGTATATTATTCATAGATACCATTTGTGTTTGTTATCCTTGTGCATAATTTATACATACATTATATAATATTGTTATAATTATATGTGCTGTTCTGTAGCGGTTTTAATGCATAGTTTGTACGTAGGTGTTTATCCTGATTCAGACTGCACAGCTCAGGCCAGGGCCAGGAGCCGCCTTCCCCGGGGGATGCCCTGGCCCCGCGTCGCAGGCGGGAGGGGACGATGTTGGGAGCTGACCCCCGCCAGCCCTCGTGGGAGACAGCGTGATGCTCCCCAGGCCTCAACCCCGAGACAGCCTCTCCGTTAAGCCTTTCAAACCCCTCACAAGTCCTGAAATAGGTTTCTCAAGTTCCCTGCAACTTCCACAACGTGAGAAGATTTGGGAGCTTTAATGGTGAATAAGAGTTAACGCGTTACAGTAAGTCTGACTGGCGTTCTATGGTGCGGTGCCAGGCTCCAGCAGCAAAAACTGGAAAAAAGAAAACCCCGGATGTATTTAGTTTCCTTCTCGCCCCCTTTTATCATTTCCCCATAAGCTGCTGACCATTTCTGTCAGATGGAGTTAAACTGCACGAGTAAAATTAACTGAGCATTAAAATAAAGAATGATAATGGCAAAGACCAGAAGGAGGCAAAGAAAAGGGGTTTAGATCCTCTGCAGAAAACAGATATCAAAAGCATAATGAGCAGCATATCAAACCGTTAACTTTTTAATGTAAAAGCCGCATGATGTTGGAAAACCATGGAAACAACACTAGAGAAGATAAGCAGTTTCAAACATTTGCGACAAAGAAAAGGGGAGGGCAGCAATGTGCAGTTGTTGATGCTTATTTTAAAAATTACTAAGTTTAGTAAACATTGTTGGAAACTGGATGAATTTGGGATTAAAATGATGGCCACGCAGACAGGGATTGATCAGCACAGCGTGGCTGGTCGCAGATGTATGAGGAGGGGTCAGGCTATCGCTCCCTCTGGTCCCACTGGGCAGGGTGCAGAGCCCCCGGGGATGCTGAGCCCCCCGGAATGCTGAGCCCTCGGGATGCTGAGCCCCCCAGGATACTGAGCTCCCCCAGGATGCTGAGGTCCCCGGAATGCTGAGCCGCCCAGGATGCTGTGCCCCCGGGATGCTGAGCTCCCCCAGGATGCTGAGCCCCCCAGGATGCTGAGTCCCCGGGATGCTGAGCCCCCACATCCCGCCGGGCTGGCATGGGAATCACCGTGCTGGACACTGCCATCTCTGCAGGCTCATCCCACCCTCCTGAGGCTGCGATGCACCGCGTTGATGCCAGGGGTTGAAGCAGGGCGGCAGGCTGGCGAGCTCCTTGTTTCTGCCTGTGTACAAGAGCCGGGTCGCTCACATTAACACACAACGGTACAATTTGTTTCACATCACAATATTGATGTGAACCTCTCAAAGAGAAAAAGAGCCAGTGAACTGAAACTCTCTTTGAGACAAACAGCTATTTCTCTTGCTGAATGGCATCGAAATACCAAGCCCCAAAGCTTCAAAATATTGATGGCATTATTAAAATGGGACCTTTAATTTTGCATTAAGATCATTTTACGTTGGAATTTGGGAATTTAATTATGCATGAGCGCCAGCCTCAGTGCTTTGCTGAAATTAGTTTGCAGTTTTCATTTATACTTCTACACTTAACGTGTAATTTAGCCCCTTGTATAAAAGGGCTAAACACCGCTAAACGCCTGTTTGTGGTTAGCTGCAGTAATCCCTGAAAAATAAACATGTGGATACCGAACGCATTAATAAGTGTGGAGGGTTGTGAAGAAAACTAGGAGGCAAATTTGGGAAGTTGATCCCAATGAGGGATTCCATTCCTCCTCACGGGGGGTTCAAGGCTTTGGCGGAGCCGGCTCCTGCAGCCCCTGCGCAGAGCTGCTGTGCCGATGCTTTATCGTTTCTACCCCGTTCAGGTAATTCCTCACGCACAGACTACGTGGCTGTGCAGGTCTCTGCAGCGTGGAGAAGAAAGCGAGGTAAGGCTCCATCTCATAAATAAAAATATTTTAATCAGAAAATTGTTGTTTTCTCTCTCTGAAATACAACACAGAATCTTTTCAAGCTATGTAAAGGATGGGAAGGAATTCAGATATTGGGGTTTGGGGTGGGTTCTTTTGATGTTGCATCCTGGTAACCCCGCAGTGATAACTACAGCTGGGAAAGCATCCCTGGGTGCTGCCCGTGTCTTCTGCTCCCGGGGGCAGCTCAGACTGAACCTCCCCTGCCCCACGCCTTTCCACTGCCGTGGGAGTGGGAGCTGAACTTCTCTTTCTGCTTCGGGTTTTTCCTCTTTCTAGTCCAGGTTAAGTTTTTGGCAGATGACTAAGGGTACCTTCTGTGCCTTCCTCCTACATATTTGGGTAGGAATCTGTAAGTATTGATTTTAAAAGTGTATTTCCAAGAGAATTGGAAGACTTCTCCCCAGCAGAAATGCCTGGGAAATGAAATCTCTGTTCATAAAAGTACGTATGTTGAAAGAGAAACTAAATCTGAACTAAATCCAGTTGTTTTAGGAGAAGCGAGAGCAGCTTAGCTTGGAGAAAAAGGAAAGCAAACTGAATGAAACAGAAAAATCAACATTAAAACCAATCTGCACTCCATACGATGTTTGCTCGTAGTGCCAGAAGTGTGTCTGTAAAAATACCGTCTGCATCAATGTGCACCAAGAGTCCTTTGAGGAAGAGGCAGAGCTCAGGACCAAAAGAAGGAGCAGGGGCCCAAATCGGTCGTGCTGCTGTGGGCTGATGGCCGAGGAAGTGCAAACCCACCAAATACTGCGATAAAGACTTTCCCTCTGCGCCAGCGCCCGCGTTTAACTCCGCTTCAGAATTCTGGGCTGGTGAGAACTTCACGGTCTCAGACGCCCGGCCGCCCCAGGCACGAGCAGGGAAACGCGGAGCAGCAGCCGCGTGTCCAGCACACGGATTCCAGAGACGGGAAATCAGTCGTCAGGGTTTGGGAAACACGAGCGTTCGTGGAAGGGGTGAGGGAGAGGGGAGGAGGTGCAACGCTCCCCAGCCTCCATGCGGGGCTCACACCTCTTGTCGACAGGTTAGCGCCTGCTCCGCTCCATACGCCAGGAGATGTAAGCGTTTATTTACGGTGCCTGTGCAATCAGAAACGTCAAAGGAGGTCGTAATAAATCAGCAGTCCCCGAGCCATGGAGAGTTACAGTTCTGCAAGAGACAATGCACAGTTTTAATGAACTTTTTTGTGTTTCATGGTGCATTAACATTTCAGTGAGAAAAATTTTAAGTTCAGTATCCCACGAGGGATTTGGAATAGCTCTTTCTGTCCCGTTGGCGAGGTTCCTTTGGGGCAGCCTATGCAGAGGGGATCTCCCCCACCTCGTCTCTGGCACCCGGCATGGACAAGCTAAAAGCTTTGTATCAGCCTGGGGCTGTCCCAGCACTGCCAGGCTGTCCTGCCTGCCCCGAAACGGGCAGCACGCTCCCTCAAGCAGCAGCGCGCACCGCAGAGGGGCCGCATCCTGCCCACGCCAGCCGGGCTGTGCCTCTGCACGCTGGGCCCTTGCCAGCCCTCCAGCATCCCTGCTTTCCCCACAGCATCTCCAGTCGTGTGGGTGTTTGTCCCCTGGATATCGGTGACTCCGCACGCAGGTATCGCCGCTGTATCCTTGCAGCCTTAATGCAAACCTTCTTGGCTGAGCCTGCTTCCTCAAGCCTGCTTTGAAGATCTCATCTGCCCTCTGCCTCCTCGCTGCAATCCCAAACATCTGAGTATGAGTCCCTCCGTGCCACCACCATCTGTTAGACCTTCATTTAACCTTGCCAGCCCTCTTCTCCGTGCCTTTTTTGCAGGTTAGCAAGGTAAACTTTGATTTTAAACTATTCAAACATTGCCTTGATTGATTTTTATTTTTTTATGTTAAGTATCTCTTACACCTGTGGCATTTTTGGAATAATTACATTTCTGGTATTTTAACAAATAATTGCAAATTAAAGGAGCACATGCTGAAGTCAGAGCAGATGGGTTGAATAAATTTATTGATTTGGGAAGAATACCAAGAGAAATAACCTCCCTTTTTAGGGCAGGGAAGAAGAAAAAGGACAAATTAAATTAATGGAATAGTTCAGTGATCTTCAGAAAAAAAATGCCATGAACTATGTAATCAGTGATGGGCCCACAGCTGTGAGAAGAAGGAGGGGAGAGAAAGCCAGCCAGGGGGAGGTTACAGCAGCGCGAAGGCAGTATGGGCGTACGTGGTGTGGGCGTGCATCAACGCACACGTGCATGCTCACAGTCCCTACAGCACGTTGTAAAGCAGACTGACCTGACCCAAACCTGGGCTGCAATCTCTGAGGAACCCAAGCAGCCCAGAGCCTGGGGTGCAAGCAGCTCTCCTGGCACGCTGCGCAGCCGGGTCCCACTGCCAGGGCTGCCTGCTTTCCTCTGGGAGCAGGGGCAGCCCCGGCGCTGGGCAGCCTGGTGCGTGCGGGGAGCAGCGTCGCACCGGCAGCGGGGCCCTTGTCTGCAGCTTTGCTCATCCATGCAAGCACAGTTTTAGCTCTGCTAAGGCGCTCTGCGATGGGCAGAGCACCTTAGTCTTAGTGCACTTCCTTAGTCTGGAGAAGAGGAGGCTCAGGGGAGACCTTGTTGCCCTCTACAACTACCTGAAAGGGAGCTGTGGCGAGCTGGGGGTCGGCCTCTTCTCGCAGATAACTAGTGACAGGACAAGGGGGAACGGCTGCAAGGTGCGCCAGGGAAGGTTCAGGTTGGAGATGAGGAGAAAAGTCTTCTCGGAAAGGGTGGTTGGGCATTGGAAGGGGTTGCCCAGGGAGGGGGTGGAGTCACCGTCCCTGGGGGTGTTTAAGGACAGGTTGGATGTGGTACTTAGGGACGTGGTTTAGTGGGGAATAGGTGGGGGGGGATGGTTGGACTAGATGATCCTTGAGGTCACTTCCAACCTTAATGATTCTATTCTATTCTTTTCTATTCTTGGGCAGCCCTGAGGGTCCTGTGCCCGTGGGACAGCCCTGGCTCCCTGGCGGCGCAGGCGAGCTTAGCTCCTGCCCGGTGGTGGTGGTGGTGGCAGCTCTGTGCTCTTCCGAGGGCTGTTGCTTTGTATCTTGAACCATCACACACTTAAATCGTCCCCTGGGACAGCTTCCATGTGATGCATGGCTTTTAGATCAGACCTGAAAGGATTTTCTTTCGCAGTTTTACCTTTGTTCCTATGCTGCTTTTGTTCTTCCGCTCAAGCAGCTTTTCACCCTCTCAACATTTTCCCATTTCCAGGCAGCAAGAATATCCATAATGTCACACAAAAATTAGGCAAAATTAATAGGGAAAATGCTGCCTGCTTGGCCTTTCCCACACACGCTGGGGGGGGTGAGGTGTTTTGGAAGCTTGTGGGTTCGTCTCCTGTTTGCCCAGATAGCGGCTGCCTGGGGGGAAAATGGCAAATTTCCATGTTTTCCTTTTGCATGTAGGCAACAACTGCTGCTGGAGGATTTTCCACGTCGATTAGCAAAACTGCAAAGCATCCATTAAGTGCAACTACTTTCATAAGAGGTTAAACCTTCCAGTTACACACCGTGGCCCATCCAACATACAAGAGCGGTGTTGGGATGGTGGGGGGTTACCACCAGGCGACTCCGCAGGAACATCTCGCCGTAGTCCCTTTTAGCTGGAAGCATCTATTGAGCTATTTCCTGGCCTCAAGGATCAAAGACGTTTTGTATTTCTATACAACAGAAGTTCAGAGAGGAAATCAATGTGTTCAGCTCCTCTTTCTTCCCTTCATCGCTCTGGTCATTTGCTGTCGATTTGAAATGCTTTGCCTGGACGGGCAGAAGGCACCACTCCTGCAACCCAGCAGAGACTGCAGAAGCTGTCTGGGGATGGTTCCCCTTGCAGGTCTCTCTGGCATTTATTACGCTGAACCGTAGGCAGTAAATTAGCAGAATTACTGCAATGCTCCAGCCAAACTGGTGACCGGATCTCTGCATTAGTTTTCAAGTTCATTAGGGAACTGCTTAAATCTGGAACAGATGAGGTTAGAAAAGGAACCAAAAAACAGAATACGGGTAACATGAAAAATATCTTTAAAATGCTGTTATTAAAGCGTTCTTGCGAAGGTTTCGTAACAGACTGCCAATGGACATGGATATTTTTTTTAAAAAGCTACCAAACAGGGGAGGAATTGGCATTGAGCGTACTTAACCTTTCCGTTACACACTCGGAAAGAAAACAGGATGGTTCTTTTTGTTGGCTATAAGTGAATACAATATGCGGATTGCTTATGGTTTGTCTAATACATTCAATTAAAATAGCTTTAACTGTTCTCTGTAGTCTGGTTACAGCAACACCCAAGCACACACTGCGACGGAAGGGGGGAGATGGGTATATATAGATGCAGGGGCATATGGAGAACGCGCCAGAGACATTTTTTGAAGGTGAAAACTGCTTTTTGCACAATGTTTTTGAAACTGAAGCACCACAGTCACATAACACTTAAGAGGATCAAATGGCTTCTGTATATATAATATTTTCAGGGAATAAGCCAGTTTAGATGTATGCACAAGTTTTGAGGACAGGTTAGCTGGCTTGCCAAGCAGAGGGAGTCAGAGAGTTTTATTTTGCTTTTAAATTTAATGCTCTCTTTGGTTTTTTTTTAGAAATTTACACGGTATAGATTTCAGTTCCCATATTAGCCATATTAGCACAGAAGGAGCTACTGTACCAGGGAGCTTGATCTCCTGCAGAACCCTCACCACTTACTGCCCTTTGGGCAGGGGTCTGCTTTGAATGTCTCTCTTTTAAACTGGTTAAGCAGAGCTGATACTCGTTCAGTTATTTATATACCAGAGCCTGACGCAGGCAGGATACCTGTGACTGTACGATGCTGTTACTGTCCTCATGCAGACTGGTGAACATCAGCTTGGTGTGCTGAGACACCCTCCTCGTGATGGAGGCCTTGGCACCAACCCACAGGTACCTGCCTGGATTAGCTGGACTGTTGCTGTGGATTCTCTCCCACTCAACCACAAAGTCCTCCCTTCACGCAAGATTTGACAGAGCAACTGAATAAAATAAGAAAAGAAAACAAAGGCAAGAAAAGTCCTCACTGTATCCGCTGCCAGACTGGACTGCAGATCCCCTGGATCTCCTTTTTGTAAGAAAAAGACTAAAAGACCTGTTTGGAAGGAGACTTATTCGAATAATAAGCCACCACTTCACGCAGCCCTGGGCTGTCCCGGTACTGTCCCTTGGACTTGCTGCTGCCCAGTGTGAATTGTCCTCCTGGGCCCATGCACAGGATTGACCACTTGAGACTCGTGGGTCTCAGCAGAAAAAACCCTAAACGACTCCTCGGTTACAGAGAGATTTACTGAGGCGTCGTGCGAAACTGCAAATGAGGCGTTGCCATGTAAGGATGGGTGGGAGGGAAAGCTGCCGCGTTCCAGGGCAACATCTGCTTATACGATGGCAATCCTGCACAGGAAGATATTTTTGGGAAATATGTTTCATTTCAAAAAGCATTTTTTCCTCATATTTTGCTCATTAAGTTGCTAAAGAAAAATTAATAAATGAGACTATTTGCCAGAAAAATTGTCCAGCTGGTGTTCTTGAGCGCTAGCCTGTGCCGCTGGCGGATGCCACAGCACTAACTGCTCGTTGATGGCTGTGAACTCTACCTCCTTCCCGGCAGCACGTGGGGCTCTCGCTGAGCTTCTCCTGAGTGTTTCCCTTATTTCCCTTATTTTTTTTTGGTTTTCCTTTTTTAACTCTGCACATAAAGCTTATGTTTCCTTTCCTGATAATTGTACATAGATGCCTCCCCGCGTCTGAGAGGAACATATGGTTCAGCATTCAAGGCGCAATGGCAGAGCCCTCCTATTGGGAAGGGAACATCTGCTGGCTCCTATGGGCTGTATCCACCCTACAGAGGCAACGCTGTCAGCGTCGTATCACGAAACGCTGGAAATTTACATCCTGGAGCAAGGGACTCTGATGTGTCAGGCTATTCACTCAATGTGGGACTTTATTATTGTGCTTGCACCCAACAGTACTCTGCAGTTGGCGGTCATAACTTCGGTGTCTGGGAGGCGAATGGAGCCCGTTGATGGGAAAAAGATGCTGGATGGAGTCCCATCAGGCTTGGCCTGACCTGGGAAGACCCGAAGTCTTCCTTTTTATCTGTGGGGATCTTGTGGGCAGCTACAGATATCCTGTGTGGTTTTATGAGAGAGGAAAAAAAAAAGTGAAGCTTTCCAAATTACAAGGAGCAGCTAAGGGAACTGAGGGGGTTCAGTCTGGAGAAGAGGAGGCTGAGGGGAGACCTGGTCGCTCTCTACAACTCCCTGACAGAAGTATGTGGGGAAGGGAGGGTTGGTCTCTGCTCCCAAGGAACAAGTGATGGGACAAGAGGGAACAGCCTCACATTGCCCCAGGTGACATTTAATTGGATATTTGGAAAAATTTCTTCACGAAAAGGGTGGTCAGGCATTGGAACCAGCTTCCCAGGGAGGTGGGAGAGTCATCATCCCTGGAGGGGTTCAAAGAGTGTGTAGACATGAAACTTCAGGACGTGGTTTAGTAGACATGGTGGTGTTGGGTTGTTGGTTGGACTTGATGATCCTAGAGGTCTTTTCCAACCTTAAATATTCTGTGATTCTATGAAATGTTATCGGAGGGCTCATACAATTGTGTTAAATGGTTTAGGAGGACATTTTCCATCCTACATTCCTACCTGATGCAATGGCAGAAGTTTCTGTAGGTGGTCCAATCTGTCTCTAACTTACCTCAACAGGATGATAGAAAAAACCGAAGAATTATAGATCCCAGCAAATATGATCCTGTCCCCTCCAAAAGATCTTATTCTGAAAGGTATTCATGGAAGAGCTGTCTGAGGATTTGAATGTTATTAGGCAGCTCTGATGTAGTTAATCCTAGCATGTTGCATCCAATTTTGCCGACTACACTGTAAAAAAATATAGAAAGATATGGGAAAATTATAAAACAGCAGTAATAATAGAAAGTATTACAGACCACAAAAAGTCAGGATAATTTTTCCTGGCGAACTTCTGGAGCGGTGGCACGCACCCCAGGAACCTTGTGGAGTTTTCCTTTTCAGAGGTTTTTAGAGCATGGAATTGCGCTTGCGGAAGGCAGCAGTAGGCGGTACAGAGTCCTGAGATGTTGTGGATGTTTGGCCATGGTGCAGCTTCTGAATTGTGGGAGTGGAGGGTTCATGCCCCATAGGAACTGAACAAAACCCAGAATCTTACTTTCAAAGGTTGAGGAGAAAATGGCATACAATAGGGAGAATGGAAGGAGGAGGGAAGGGTGAAATCTTAAATTTCACTGATGTTTCAGTTCTCCAAAAGCAAATTGAAAGTTGCAAAGTAACTAAGGAAAAAAATGTTTACTATCTTTATGAAATTTCTGTTGAAAGCTTCTTTTCACCTTAGGTCTTCCTGGAACTTTATTCTTAAGCTAGAAATCTTGAAAGTTCTATTAGTTTAAGTTATTATCCTTCTAGTATAAGAGAAAATACTCAGAATTATCAAATGAGGAAGCATCCAACAAAGGCAGAAAGGATACATACATTTCACAAATATAGATTTTAATGGAATTTACCTTAAACCATTATAAAAGTTTATAATTTAGTAGTTACATGTACACTGATTTTCATTTTAAGCTGCATAAATTTTGATGATCCCCTTTGAACTTGACGTAATGCCTTTGATATTGACAGTAAGATACCCACCATGTTTCTTCCTTTACCACTTCCAAATATTTTTTCCCCACTGCTTGCAGCTTGACGCAGCAAACCGATTCTGCAGCCTGATTCTGAAGTTCATTAATATTATCAAAGATTTGTGTGGGGATGGCAGAGATAATTTAAAGTGCGTGCAGAAAAAAATCCGCTTTTAAAAGCATAATTAACTTCAGCTCTTGCTCAGTTCAGAGTTTATCAGCAAGGTTAGGATGAATTGTTTTAAAATCTATTTTTAAAAGGATTGTAAGTTCATTATCAAAGCACTGATGACCTCTGACAAATTAAGCATTGCTCTGATTCTCACCAGAGCTGCAGGGAGCTTTGCTGTAGGTGGAGGGGAATGAGCAGGCCACAACATTTGTCAAAATTTGAGCTTTGAGGTGGTTTTGAGCAGCGAGGTTTCCATTCTGCCCCGTGTGCCACTTGGGGTCATTCCCAGTGCATGGCTTGAGGCAATGGGCATGCCCTGGGCATGTGGCTGGAGCGGGTGAAGGTGGGTGTAACTGCTGATGGACTGGTGTAACTGCGGGTCAAGCCACATCACCCAGAGCTGGAGGGGGTCAGCAGAGTCCTGCAGGGAAGCGGGCAGCCACGGTGGGGAGGGGTATTTTGGGCTCCATGGTGGGGGCTGGATGAAGCTGACAGATGCTGGAGGCCAGATGTTCCCAGGGCTGTACCAGTTTGCTGGACACCACGCAGAGCGTTGGCTCTGCGGCTTGGTCAGCCCAGTATCTGACACGCTTGCATGCCCCCAGGGAGATGGGGTCTCACCCCAGACACTGCTGGTGAGCCCTACGTGCCCGTGGGGGCTTGGGACCATGGTAACTAGTGCAGGTGAGCATTGTGGTGGACCACCAGGAAGCTGATGGCAGCAGGGATGCTGGCTGTAGCGTGGGGATCCTCAGCAGTGACTTGTGCATGGAAATATCAATAATGCAGTAGAAAATACCAGTAAAGGTTCTGTCATATATTTCGCCAAGACTGAAGCTGTTTTTACACTTAGTTTGTGTTTTGCAGCTTCTGGGTAAGTGCCCGGGGAATGACTGTTAAAGTCAGGATTTCATTGTTTCACTGAAAATGGGCGCAGCATGGCCTTAAGCACTTCCCTGGACACCCGTATTTCTATATTTTCTAGAACCCCACAGAGTTCTTAGTAATACATTAAGCATTTTAAGTAGTAACCGTAACAAGTTACTAAATTAGGAGTGTAGGTAGTGGAACAATTTCTGAAAGTTAAAATTGACTTGTCAGCTCTGCTGCTAACTTCTGTAAGAGCTCATATGACTATCTAATTGTTTTGTAGCTTGTTTCTTGTAGAAGAGCAATGACAGTTCCCCTCTTCTGGACACTTCTATTATTATTACTTCATAGATTTTAGTGACTGACCTCACTGATGGATGGTTTTCTCTGTAGAAGACATAGATCAAGTACCATATACTGCTTTTGCTATATTTCATAGATACTGTTTCTTCGGAAGAAAGGACATGTGAGCTACAACTCATGTTGGACACTGCTTATTGGACCATCAGGACTTTTACACTGAAACATGTGCAGGTGTCTTAGAAATTTTATACAACTAAAAAAGCTAATTTCTTTCAAAAGAAATCTTTCAAAATATTTTTTGTAATCAATTACTTTTAGGAGTTTTACATTAAGTAGGTCACAGAATAACTGCTGTTGAAAGAGACCTCTGACTCCTTGCTCAGGTAGGGTCAGTGAAAGCAGGTTGCCCTGGGCTGTGTCTGGACAGGTTTTGAATATCTCCAAGGACAGAGACTCCACAACCTCTCTAGGTAACGTGCTCCAGTGTTTGACCAACCTCACAGTGGGATGGGGGCAAAAAAAGTGTTTTCTTATGTATAAATAGAATTTCATATGTTTTAATTTGTGACCATTGCCTCTTCTCCTGCCACCGGACACCACTGAGGCTTATTTACATCTCCCTGTATCAGGTCTTTATACACATTGATAAGAATTCCCTGAGCCTTCTTTTCTCCAGGATGAGCAGTCCCAGCTCTCTCAGCCTCTCCTCATGTAAGTGATGCCCCAGTCACCTTCATCAGGCCTATGGACCTTCATTGGACATGCTCCAGTAAGCCCGTGTCTGTCTTGTACTGGGGAGCCCAGCACCCTGGCCGTATCTCACCAGTGCTGAGCAGAGAGGCAAGATCCCCTCCCTCAACCTGCTGGCCATGCTCTGCCTGGTGCAGCCCAGGAGGCAGCCGACCATCCTTATCACAAGGATTCATTCCTGGTCATGGGTAGCTTGGTGTCCACCAGGACCCCCAGGTCCTTCTCTGCAGAGCTGCTTTCCAGTCGGCTGGCCCCCAGTGTGTACTGGTGCCTGGGGTGATTCCTGCCCAAGGACAGCACTTCGCAGTTCCCTTTGAACTCCACCAGGTTCCTCTTGGTCCACTTCTCCAGGCGTCTTTCATGCTCTGCAGTTGGAGACGTGGAAGCCCTTGGTGTTGCCCAGGGTGCTGCTTTGCTCTGGCTGTAGGCAGGTGATGGAGGGCAGCAATCCCGGCTGGGGCAGAAGAGCTGGTGCTGGCACAGCAGCACTGCTCCTCACGGGAAAATGCTCCTGCCTCCCTCGTATTTGTAACAGTTCCAGTCTTTGTCACACCCGCTATTGAACTCCGTGGCACATCTTACCTGGTTAAGACTTTCCTTTTACCACCTTCTCCCTGGAAAAAAGCTGAGGGCAGAGCTCAGACTTGGTGAACCAGTGGGCAACGTGCAGAAGGGCAGCGGCGGAGCATCTATGGGTTTGACGTGGAGGCACGAGCACAGCCAGGGTGCCTGACTGCGTACCCTGCGCAAGGGAGAGAGGGATGGCAAGGGTGCACGGCTGGCTTGCTCCTCTCCCAAAGCACTGGAAATGTGTTTTGAATCAAAATGCTGCTGCAAAGGGAAAGGCACATATCTGTCCACAGTATACGAGCCAGAAGGGACTGCTCCCGTCACGTCCTCGCCCTGGGTTATATACAAGCAGAAGGCAAAAACTTGCAAGGCATTAGGAGTGTTAGCTCGAGCAGATGTAGGGAGAGAGCTCCTTACCTCTCCTTCCTCACAGTGACTGGGAAATCAGTCCCTCAGGTGAATTATAACCACATGTGGAAACATCTTATTTCCAATCTATTTCAGCTATATTAGCAAGAACGTTTTAATTTATTTTTACTTATCCTTTGCTTCTCATCCTGGTACAGTGTAGGAAACACAGCAAATGTAACACCTGCCACCCTTTTCCACCTCCTAACTTAAACACAGGGAAAGCTGAAGCTATCTCAGGTACTACCGTGTCCTGCCCCAGCAGCTGGTGACTTTGGTAGCGTACGGTTTTAGGAGGTGGCCCTGCCGTGCCCCTGCAGTGCACGGCTCCAAGCTTAGAGTGGAGCATCAGAAGGAGAGTTCAGAGGGGCAGGAAAGGCTGTTCTGCACCCATAGCTGTAATTCAGCATTCCTCGTGCACATCAGCTTCCAGGAGCACACAGACAAAGGTAATCTCTGCGCAGAGACCACAGGAAAGGCTGCGGATGTGGTTGGCTGCAGTCATCTCAGATTGCAAGCACGCATTGAGCCAGGACACCTTTCCAAAGGTGCCTTGCCATGGCAGCCATCATAGACATCCTCAGCTGGGGCTGCAGACATGGCGGGGGGGAATCGCTGGAGGTGACATCTGGGGAGGAGGTCCCCACCGTTCACTCGGAGAGATGCTGCCTTAACGTGGCTGAGTGGGCTTTGCAGGTCTTGAGACCACTCCTATTTTACAGCACTCTGCTGTGGAGGCAACAGAGCTGTAGGGGAATTTGGAGAAAGCCCAGCTTTTACTTCTGGTTCCACACCCACCACGGCTCGCTCCGAGCTCTGTGCTGTGGTGGGGTGCCCATCAGGGACTGCAGCACCAGCTCCCTACGGCTTTGAAGCAGAGGAGGTCCCTCTGGGACTTCATTTCTTTGGGAAACTTTGCTCCTAGTGACTCAGGACGCTCAAAGTGCCTGAGCGAGTTATGGTAATGATTTCCATTTGGACTTTGAAGGCACCTTAAGATGCTATTTTAAAATTTAGCCCTCTAACAGCAAATTCATAGATTTCAAGGGACTGCGTTGAAAACTTAAATGGGTGAGGGTAGGAAAAAACAATTTTTTTCTTAAACATCTCACCCATGGCAGTTGAACATAGAAAATTTCAGGCCAGGATGAGATTTTATGTACCAAATGTAGCAGACTAGAATATTATTGTTGTAAAAGGAAACACAACTTGCAAAATCTTCATCTTTAAATGACTGTTCTACAGCCTTGTTCTAACATCATCTATCTCCATCAGGAACAATCAAAATCTCTGTAAGGGTATCAATTACCTCTGGAATTGCCATCAACATGGGGACTCTTCTTTTTGTTCCCTCACAGAGCTTTAGATGCTGCTATGTGTCTCAGTGCTGCCTTACATATAATAGGACCTTCAGTAATGCAGTAACAATGAACTATTATGCTCAACTTTTTAATATATTCCAGATCTCATCCTTTTCTGACACAATTCAATAGCATAAATAGATCTGAATACATTAACCCTTGGTTTGCATGAGACTCTCCAAGAGGAAAAGCCAAAGCTGAGGGTGGGGGAACACCAGAGAGACGAGAGCTCCAGCAGTCAGAGTTTTGGTCAGCTGAGGGAACTTACAGACTCTGACCTGCTGATTTTAGGGCAAGATGTATGGATTCTGGTACTCTCTTTTGAGCCCTTTCATGAGAAAGCAGAGAGGAGGTGTGCATGCCTTCAGTTCACTGGGGATAAAGTGAAAGCATGCCTGAAGACTTAAATTTGGTTTCTGGTCAAAGGTTTTAGGTAGCAGTGAGTCAGTTGGGCCTCTTGGCAAACAGTGCTGACGGTAATTATCTCAGTAATTACAGTAGGAATGTACAAAATAGCTGGGTTTTTGGCTAGGTGACTCCTACAGTAAAGTTTCCCTACTGGAAAATTATAAAAGGGAGTAATTAAAAATTTTTCACTTGTCATTGTTTCCCTTCTACCCACGAAGCACGTAGCCTTGTGTCACTTAGACGCCAAGTGGCCATACTTGACTTTGCAGAGTTGTCCCTGCTTTCCTCCCACATATAATTTGAAAAAAAATGTCAGATCTTCAGCTGTTTGTTCTGAAGGTCTGGCTATTCTGTGATCATGGCTGGGGAAGTGTTGAAGGAAGTTTTCTCCTTTGGCTTCTTGTGCAGTTGGCTGGTTATGAAGGGTAAGGGCCGCAGACACCATTCGAGAGAAGTGCAGCCACCAAAGCCTGGCGCTATGGCTCAGCACAGTCTTGTTTTGCAGAGATATATATAATGAGAAATGCCCCCAGTGTGTGCTCCTCTGCCTCCTGCACACCCAGGCAGTCACGCTGGTAACGCTGGGCATCCTCTGATCACAGCCTGCCTCCCCCAGGCACCAGTCCAGGCTTTGAATTCAGCTCCCTGACCTCTGCAGAGAAGAGCAGGGGCAGCCAGTGCTCAGGATTGCGTGTGTGCTCAGGGGCAGAGCAGGCAAGTCCTCGTAGGGCGTTCACTGGATGGTTCCCAGAGAGGTAAGACTTTATGCTTCAAACTGGACCAGGGAGGAATATCAAAGATGTTTTCCCCATTCTTGTGCCTTCCTGGGTTCACCCTGGTTAGGAGCAAAGGTGATGGTGTACACTAGCAGGTCCTGAACCACAGCCCGAACTCATTGGTTTGGGGAGATGGCAAGAGGAGCAAATCCAAATCATGAGTTTAATGAATCTCGTTATTTTGAAAAGAGAATCTCCTAAGAAGCTGTTCTCCAGGCAAAACGAGTCCAGCTCTTCCCTGGGAGCTGCTGATCCCCTGCTACTTTCCCAGTCATGGGATTACTGAACGCAGAGTTTCCTCCCAAGAAACTACTCCATACTGGACATGGCACTAAGGAATAATAGCCCATGTTATCATGCAACTGTTATCCTGCAATTAACAACTGCAAATTTCTCCATGTGAGAAAGGGGATAAAAGTGAGAAGTGATTTGGTTACTTTTATCCTTTTTTGGGGATGGATGGAGGGGGTAGCTGGTCATTCAGGGATGTTTCCTGTTCTAGTTATTGTTACCTTTTATTCACTGCTATTGTACAAGAGGGACATGGAGCTGCTGGAGCGAGTCCAGAGGAGGCCCCGGAGATGCTGCGAGGGCTGGAGCCCCTCTGCTCTGGAGACAGGCTGAGGGAGCTGGGCTTGTCCAGCCTGGAGCAGAGAAGGCTGCGGAGAGCCCTTGGAGCCCCTCCCAGGGCCTGCAGGGGCTGCAGGAAAGCTGGCGAGGGGCTGGTTGCAGGGCAGGGGGGGCCAGGCCAAGGGGAAGGGCCTGAAGCTGCAGGAGGGGAGCTGGAGCTGAGCTGGGAGGCAGCAATCCTTCCCTGGGAGGGTGCTGAGGCCCTGGCACAGGGTGCCCCGAGAAGCTGTGGCTGCCCCTGGCTCCCTGGCAGTGCCCAAGGCCAGGTTGGATGGGGCTTTGGGCAGCCTGGGCTGGTGGGGGGTGTCCCTGCCCGTGGCAGGGGGGGGCACTGGGAGGTCCCTTCCCACCCAAACCATTCTATGATTCTATATTCTACAATACCAACAATTAAATGAAAGATAGTGATTTTGCACATCATAGTTAATTGCTGTCTTCATCTAATCTTTGGACTTAACAGGAAGGCTGCCCTTGTCAAAAGTCAATGCAATGCAGTCCTGAGTAGATGAGGAAGTTACTGATGTATCGGTAATGAACTAAATTAATTTTCACAAAATGAGCTGATAGCAGGATTTCCATGAATTATTGTGGCTTTGTGCTGGACCTGGTGTTACAGCACGTATGAACTGTTTCCTTGCTGCTGAGCTGAAAATGAGTGTTGGCAGACAACAAGAACCAGCTGTATTTCAAGTATGCCGCTAAATGCTGCATTAAAACAAGTTCCTGAAATGGCTTAAGGAAATGGTTTTTGAAAAGGCTTATGAAAGGTGCTGATGAGTGATTCTTAATTAAACGGCCATAAGTGGTTTTTGACGGTATATTCAGATCCAAAACCCAGTAACCTGGCTCAACTAAGTAGCTCTTCTGAAGCCAACAATATTATTTGCACGAGTAACGACAGCAGAAGTATTTTTTCTATTTGCACAAGGAAAGAAATTTTAGAAAAATATTTAGTTTATAACCATAGTTGGCACAATCAATAGTAAATTTCCAATATAAATAGCTGATTTTTCTGTAATCAGTTTTAAAAAAGGAAAATAGTGAAGCAGTGTTGGAAGGAGGACAGGGTGCTGCAGCGTGAGTAACGCTACGAGGTGGGGGCTGCGCTGTCTTGCCGAGCTGGTTTTAAGCCGTACTTGCAGGAGCAGGAGGAAACGCCCCCTCAGCATTTCAGAAATATTTTTCAAACACGTAAGCTAATGGAAGAGCAATAATTAATTTTTTTAAGAGTCCTAAATTATAATTTTGTGTTTGTGCATCGTTTTAGTCATTGCTTTTGAACTACTAGGCCAAGCTTGTCTCCTGTTATTGCAAGGACAGGCGAGACCTGAATTGCACATCTTTTGGGAGCAATAGCATCAGGATAAATCCAGGAAAGTCAGCTTTATTTAGGTCACTGGCTGTTGGAGAAGGTTTTAAAATTAATATTACAAGCCTTAAGATTTTTTTCTTTCCCCTCCCTAAAGAAGTGGGAGGCACTGAAGAGACTCACCGCTGCTCTGTACGGATGCAAACGCAGACAGAAAAGGCCCTCGGGAGCGCATCTCCCGGCAGAGCGTACCTGGCTTTACAGCAGAAACGTGGATGCCTCAGAAATAATTGTTCCTTGGGCTTAATTTCGCTCGCTTTAGAAGACACAAAGGAGACAAGTGGTAATGACGAAGGATGTTTGGATTTGATATCTCAAGAATAAAATAAAAAAAATCATTGGGGAAAAGTTACCATCAGGGATACACAGAAAATGTAATTAAAGCAAATTCCAGAGAAAACACAAGAGGAGATAGTCTGAGATGTTTAGAGCTACGCAGAAAGGGTTCAAAACGGACTGTTTGAGGAAAACCAGCAAGTAGCGAAGCAAAGGTGCGGTGGCAT
Organism: Psophia crepitans; assembly: GCA_013399095.1. Classification (NCBI taxonomy): domain Eukaryota; kingdom Metazoa; phylum Chordata; class Aves; order Gruiformes; family Psophiidae; genus Psophia; species Psophia crepitans. The sequence goes on from VWZZ01006686.1 coordinate 566,770, forward strand.
TGCTGGTGGAGGGAGCAGGCTAGGTGGTGGTGGTGTGCCCACGTGGGATGGGCGGAGATGGGTCCTGGCTCCCTGCAGAGGCTTTCCTCAATGTGGCTTGGACATCCCATCCACGTGGCTCTTCTCACCTTGTCCTCCCACTGTGTCACCGGAGAGCACCTTTCAGCAGCCTTCACTTGGGCAGCGCTGTGCAGTTGTCAATGCAAAAGTTGTTCTTGCTGTGGGCAGAAATCCCTGTGCAGACCGGGGCAGCCAGGTCCCCGAGCTCAGGCTGGGTGTGGGACCAGCCTGGCATCAGCAGGGCAGGAGGCTACCAAAGCTCTCCTGCATCTTCTTTACCCCATGCGGACAGGAGTTCTTGGAGACCCTCCATGCACCTTTCAGTGTGGCTTCCACCAGCTCCCTTGGGGCTGCTCTCCTCGGCCATGTCCCTGGTGGATTTGGTGCAAAATACATTTGGTTTCTCCTAACTTCTTGTGCTGGTGCTTTACATGTGCCAGTGGAGAGCTGGGATGTCCAACTATTGAAAATCTATGGGCAGTTCTACAGATCAGAAGGTTCTAGAAAAAGAGAAAGAACCCATTTCTTTTTTGCTTTGCTTTTGTTGAATGAACAGTTTGAGTTTGCTGATATCACAGCTCTGCAGCTTTGGGAACTGATAGCGGGAGCCAGCAGGGGACTGAGGGAGGTTATCCATAGAAAGCATGACTTTTGGGGAGGTGCAAAGGGAATTTTTAGCTTCATCTTCTAAAAACTTTTCAATGTCATAACTTCATTCAGACCATTTATTCTGTGCCAAATGGTCTGTTTAATTTCATTATACCTTGACACTTCTTCATTAAATATACACTGGTCGTGTAAGTGAAAATAACATCAAAACTGAAACAGTTCCTAATGTTTTGATGCCTTCCAACTTCTTCCCCAAAATTATTTGTCTCATAAGAAATTTCTGAACCGAAGCTTTCTTTCCTGATTTATATTCCTCTTTTCATTCCTTGCTTTTTTTCAGGATTTCCCTTGGAACTGAAATTTCAAATCACAGCTGGCTTTTCTAAAAATACCCTTGTTAAAACCTTTGGATTTGATTTAAATATATTATATGCCTGCTTGTCTCTGGACGCAGGGATTTTCTGTAAAACGTCAAATATTGGGAGAAATGGAAACTCTGCAGGGGATGCTCCTGCAGTTCCACTCTTTGCCATAGGGCGGGTACGAGGGTGCTGCACGAGCCCAAAGGCATTCCAGTCTGGCATGAGTTTAGCCAGAAAATGTTAAACAAGGTAGAAAATATTAAGAAAAAGAAGGCTGAACTGATCATGAAAAAGTGGAGTGCAGAATGGTCCCAGGGTCATGGTTCTCGGGGTACAACGGGAAGGTTGAAAGCGAACAGGTTCAGCTGTTGGGCTGTCCTGGGAGGGCTGAGCCATGGGTGGGCTCGGGCAGAGCCCCTGCACCCGCTGGGAGCTTCACTGCAGCGTGAGCATCCCCAGATCCCGTAACACCCACCTGTGCTGGGCACGGCGGGTTGGAAGCTTGTGGGCTCCTACCAACTTCCCCACAAACACCCTCCTGGGTTTGGTGTCTCCAGCCAACATGGGGCTTGTTTGCTACCCAGAAAAGGTGAACAACATTGCTATGCATTTGCATACATCTGCGTCGATCCCTCTGTGTATGGACAATTAAATATTTATTGAACACGTTGCCTCTTGTGCAGCTTTGCTGTCTGTAAGTGAAGTGCGTGGGTGGGAGCCTCCAAACAGGAGCATATTCTTTGGTGATTAGGTCCTAAATCACAGCATGAGTCCCTCTGAATATTGTAACCATGGGGAAATCTCTTTATACTTATAATTCGATATGTACTCCTTAAACTTCTGATCTCTGGAAGGGCTGGAGAGCATTTGCAAGTAAATACCATGGTTTTGGTGATGCCTTGATTCAGGCTGCTCATAGGCTGTCTGGGCTACAAGAAAATATCTCCAATTTACTTGCAGATGATTAAAAAAAGAAAACCTTATAGAATTGTAAATAACACTGGGGCCAGGTCAGTTGGACAGATGGATGTGGATCATACCATGAGATAACCTTGTTTGAAAAATACCAGTATTTTAACACAGCCAGATGGAGAGGTGCCTCTTGAGCAGCCAAAATAGCTGATATTTATGTGAGGGATGGAGGTCTGGAAATCTGTGGGGTTGTAGCAGTAGCTTCCATGTGAGTTCTCAACATGATGCTGAAAGCAAAAGGGTGGCGTGATTGCTGGAGTTACAAGTGGTGTATGTGGGGCGGGGGGAGGTGCTGATTTGAGATGAAATATCTTAGTCCAAAAGTACTGATCCTCAATATGGACATGCATGAAAATCTTTACCTGCTGACAGCCCCAAACATCTTTCTTCTGCTTGGAGCTTCAGGCGATGAAATGTTACTGAAGATGCCACCTCTGGTGTAGAGCGCTGTGGCCTGTGGCTGGGTGCCAGCACGTAGGAGACATCTTCTACCACCCTTTGTGTTTCACGGAACAGGAATAAAGCTTTTCATTTAAATGAGGAATGGCAAGATTACAAATGCTTGAGCCTACCATGCTAGCATGGCATGCAGGTAAAATGCACTGAAAATTCAGACAGGATTAAAAAAAAAAAGTATGATTGAACTATTTTGCAAGGATAGCACCAATACACTGTTATGAATACTTTGATATTTACCCACAGAGCTCTGTTAAATGATTATTATTGCAAGCACACTTTCTACCAGTCAGATGAAGGAATATATGCCATTAAAAAGTTAACTCTAATTTCCAGTGTAATACTGTCATTAAATTTCTGTAAATTAAAATGGGACTCCCTCAGGATTTTAAAGAGATTGTTTGTCGGAGTGAAGACACTGCAGTGAATAAAGCCTGCATCTGTTTAGCCAATATCATCAGGCTCTTGAAATTGAAATACACTGCCACAGTTCTGCGTAGTTTCTATTTCTTTGGAATATTTTATACTTTGTGTGTGAAATAAGAAACCATCAGACAACAGCTGAGAATGGATAAAGTTTTTGTGGAAGCATTTGGGGAATAAAACCTTGTTAAAACTTGAGGAAAACATTTAGTATGTCCAAGCCTGTGTGGTGGTTTGTGTCCTGGTGATTCTGCAGTCCGTGACGTGGTCCAGGAGGTGGATGATGCTCGGTGGTCCTGATGAGGTCGGGCAGCAGTTTGCCAGATTCCCTCGCCTTGCTGTTCCCGAGGGATCCACCACTGCCCGTGGGAAGGTGCTTAAAATGCTTTGGCAGCTTGAGCTGCCCCATCTGCCTTGTGAGGCCTCTGTAGGACCAGTGTTTGCTCTGACCTTCATCTGGGGAACAGAAGGGTCCGTATGGAAGCACAGAGGAGACTGCAGGTCTTTCGCTAGTGCATTTTAAGCTTTTGGTGTTGTCTATTGCTGTATCCATCCTGCTCATCCATCTTGGCACAGGAGAAAGTAGGTAAAAATGGCACAGTCCAGTGGAAATGAAGTCCTTGTCCTCCCCAAGAGCCTCAGCCTACAGCTTTTGGTGTGTTTTAGTCCCTTGACCTTGCCCAGCCATCCCATTGGGAACTGCATCTGCAAGCGGATGATGCTTCGTGCTGCATCAGGCTCCAAGCGAAGAGCCAACACAGTCGCCATGAGCACGCACAGGGACAAATTCTGCCTCTGCCGGGGCTGGTGAGTGGTGGTTTTGGAGGAAAGGTCCCGTGGTTGTCCTGTCTGTGGAGAACGGGGGAGATTTGGAAAGGAGTCGGCTCAGGGGACACAGGTTTTCCTGCTGTGGCTGTTCACTGATTCTTAGGGGGGTGAAAGAGGTGGTGGTGACTTATTTCTCATCGCCTCTACATATTTTAAAACGCAGTGCAGTGAGACAAAACTCACCCAAGGTCTTCCTGCACCATAACCTTTTGGCAATGTATCAGCCATGTGCTGCAAACTCCTCCCAGAAATCTCCCAGCTCTCTGTTTCTGTGGAAGTGTACTCATGGCTGGGAATCACACAAATAGCGTAACAGAGAGAATTAATGTATTTTTATCTTTGCTGAGCACATTTGCTGTACCAATTTGGAAACGTATTGTCTGACTTCAGCTGGAAAAAACACATACGCTGGGAGAAAAAGGCAAATCATCCGTGTGTAACTCATGTCAGTGCTGCCACTGGCATGAAAAACCCAAGTTATGCAGGCAAGCACAGTCAGGCTGGTATAAAATATTCCACTTTATGATACTCCAAAAATTTGGCAAGGTATTAAGGAAACACTGTCTTTCATCCACTAAGAGTCTAAATATTTCAGAGGGTTAGAGCCCCCACAATCATGATTTGGTGTACAGCTGGTCAAGACTTGCTTTCAAGTGATGCAAGTTTTGTCAAGCTGTGAAGAGGCAGTTCCATCAGACAAAGTCTGGAGATAAAATGTTTTAATTAACAGACTCCATGTCCTGCTGCTGTCCCCTCAAACTCTTATCAATGTGAGCAGTTGGGAAGCAGTGGTAGACTCAAGCATTGACCTTGTTTGCAGGAAGGAATGTTTGTCCTGTAGCTCTGGCAATAGCTGGGACATGGGAGCTCAGAATGTTGTGCAACTTTTCTATGTGTCTCAGTCCTTGATGGGGAGAAAGGTCCTTCCCTTCCCTTTTGCCCTGTGTTGTCTCTTATTGATAGGACCACCAGGACAGTGGGGCCAGGTTATTGTGCCCTTGTCTCATAGCGTGAGAGTGTTCTGCAAATGAGGCACAGCTCTGGAGGGTCACCTGTGGATCAGCCTGGGAGGGCTCTTGTCAACTGCAAAACCTCTGGGGGCATCCAGAGAGGTGTAGGGTTTGGGAGGCTGCACTACCATCCATCCATCCATCCATCCATCCATCCATCCATCCATCCATCCATCCATCCATCTGTCAGGCAGTCAGCCAGCAAGTGTGGGTTTCAGTGAGCCAAGGCTGACAGTACCGTGGTGTGAGATGAGAAGGACACAAAGGACTGGGGGTCAGGTGTACTCAAAGCGTGTGAAGGTAGCTGTAAGGGGTTTAGGAAAAAGTGGGGCAGCTGAAGCATCCCACCATGGAGGGTAAGGCTGTCCCCACAACTCTGACTCAGGCAAGACCCATGGTGTTCTCACGGGCTGTGGGGACCCCTGTGTGCAGAGAGCCAGTGCTCTTCATTCAGTATTGATGTTTCCCAGCTTTGAGAGTGTCAGTTCCTGCGTTCAAATGCCACAGTCTCACAAGAATGCTCTGACCATCCCCAGGAGGATATGGCATCACTGGAGCCCAGGTGACCCCTTAGAAAAGACCTCAGATTCTTAAGGGCTGCGGAGACAGACCCAGATGCATACAGAGTGAGTGTGGGTGTGTGTCCTGGGGAATGCAGGAGCTCCTTCAGGAGCAGGAGGACCTGTGGAGGTTTACCGCCCATCATCTTTGCCCCTTTGTCTGATGGGCAGCAGCTTGGCTGTGCTGGTCCATGCTCTGAAACCCTTCGTGGAGATACCTTCCTGGGCCCCATAGAGCAGCCCCGACACGCTGAAGTTGAGCTGGATTTCTAGTTCAACTCACGACTAGAGGTAGTAAAAATGAATAATGAATCAGTTCCTCAGAAGACTGTGTGTGGAGTCAGAGACCTCTGAGATCACAGCAGACATCTATAAAGTGAGTCTCATCTTCCTACAGTGTCTGGAGCTAATTGGAGAGGGGGGTCAGATAGGGCTGAGTTAGAAGGGTAATTTTTGAATATACAATTCCGTAATTGCTTTACTCTTGTGGTTTGAGACATTATTATCAGAATTCAACAATGGAATTACAACCTTATTAATTTAAACACGTTGTGGGGGAAGAGATGAGATGATTGCCTTTCTTTGGGGGTGATCGGAGAACTCTTGATGTAGTGTGCTTTCGGTCGTCCTTCAACAGCACAGCAGCTGGAGTGGGAACATACACGGTCTCCTTTCCAGCTTCAGAGGCATTTCTATTTCTGGCTGCAACCCCTGTCTCGAATGTAGGGAGTAATAGTGGAACTGATTAAAATTAGAGGGTTTTTTAAAGAAATATCTCTGTAAGATACTGTAAACAGAGTTGTGGTAGGAGTTTTTGAAACATTGCATGCTTAACAGTGCATCATTCATTCACCCCTGCAGTTAACAACCAACCAAAGGGCTGGGGGGTCCGTAGTCACCTCCATAGACAGCCCCACAGACGTCCAGTAAGAAAACTAGGGGCATTGCTCTTGGGAATTGAAGCTGTGAACGACCTGTTGTGAGTAAGAGCAGAACAAGGTCCTGTGCGCCTCCCAAGCCCTGCATCGGGAGGATGCAGAGAGGTCCCGTGCGAGGCTCTGGTTCTGGCTGCGCCGCAGGAGTTTCCTCCGACACGCAGAGTGCCTGGCTGGGCAATGCAGGGCAGAGCGCTGCAGTGACGGGACGTGGAGCCAGCGGTGTGCTTGCATGGAGAGAGGCTGTGTGTTTGCTAGCACCTTGGAATTGCTCTTAAAGCAAGGTCTAATTTTTATTTGAAAATGAGCCTCTTTCTGCTTGAAATACAAAGCTAAGGATGAGGCCGTTTGGTTTGGAAAGCAGATGTAAGGAAGCAAAATTATAAGATATCTTGCTAGCTAGCTATATGTGGGCTGATTCCCCAAGTCTCCCCGATTTAGAGCTTGCTAGACCTGGGTTCCGATGCCTCAGCCAAGCTGTGTCCCACAGCTACATCCCCGTGCTGGAGCTGGGGACAGCTGGTCTGCCTGAACCTCCCTCCTCACTGGGGCCCTCTGTGTGTGCAAATTCCTCTCAGGGGGCTACATAACCTGATAATTGAATTGACTGGGATGTCGATTGATTAGCCTCCTGTTTATGAAGTGTTGGCTGATGCTGCAGAAGCTTCTGATACTCGGAACTTTTCTCAAGCACTGCCTCATCTCAGGCACCTCCGTTGCCAACAGACAGCTGATACTTGCCACCAAAACCACCTTTTCTGGGTGAAGTGATGCCAAACTGCCCTGAAGGCTTCACAGTACCAGTCAGAAAATGTAAAATATTAACTGCAGACAATCGTTCATGGATATCCATGTGCAGTGTTTCACAGTTGCAGCTTCCAGCCCCCCCTAAGCCACGCCAGGACTAACTTGGACAGCTGCTTCATCACATCTCGTGATTCGCATAGCGTGTGTGCATTTATTGCATGGAAGAAGTGTGCAGGATGCACCACATCCTGCACTGCATCCTTGGTGAGCTCAAACATGCCCAAAAATGCCCAACTGGTAAAGTTTGTGGCATCTCTCTCATGATACCTGCACTCCAAGGGTGCAAACCCACACTGGATGATGCAGCATCTCGCAGCAACGAGCAGCTCACAGTGTCGTTCCCAGCAGGACAGGGGTTCCAGATACCCCTTTCGTATGTTTTAGAGATAAATGGGTTGATCTACACTTCAAATATGCTCATATACACATCGTGCATGAAAAATGAATTCTCCTTGCACAGTTGGCAGTGGAATTAGAAACCAGCTTCGTGAAGGCAAGAATGAGCAACGGTTTAATTTTTTTCTTGTGGAAGAAGTTAAAAATGGAAATGGAAACTACTGTACGTTTTTTCCTAATTATGAATGTTCAAGCTGTTTACGAGGCAAGATGACAACAAGCTTACTTTCCATTTAATGAGCTAAAGATAACTGTAATTGGTATGTGAGTCAGCCTGTAGAGCCATTAAAACGAGGGTATCGCACCTGCATTTTTAATGGTCTGCAGTATGGTGGCACTGAGGACGTCTTCCCTCGCATTTTTCTAGGTTCGTGAGCATCGGTCTGATGATGCAGTTACCTGCATTTCTAATTTAAAATGAGTACCCGAGTTTATCCCTACCCAGCAGATCTTGCATTTTCTTGTTTAAGAAGTCCCACAGAATCACTGGATCTGAAACAGCGCTCACAGCGGATGGCTTTGCTGTAGAAGGATGGGTGAGTCTGTGCGTAAAGCAAAGGGTGTGCTTAAGCAGTTAGCTGAACTTAGTCTTAAAGATGGGCTTATTAAACAGTTTTTACTCTTCATGTTTTTAGACAATATGAAGTACTGAAACTCTGCATGATTCAAATTTATAAGATATGCTAGTAATGGAATGAAAAGGTCCTTACGATTTTTGTCTTTAAAGAAGAATTAACTTTAAAGCATGTATTGTACAAGGACCACCAGAAGTGTGAAGCTTCCTGAATAACTTCTTCACATTTATTTTTTCATTTGCCAGCTCTGATCTGTGATATCGAATAATGAAAAGATGAGCCCGTGCTGCCCACGGCGTGGTTCCCACCGATCCTTGGAGAGCCTAGGCCAGGGTGGGACGTGGCTGGGGAGGAGGCAGGGCAGTGTTCCCTGCGGACACCCCCACGGTCAGCACTGGCGGACCCACTGCAGCAGCCCCGGCGAGCTGGTGATGAGAGATGTTCACAAAAAGCACAGCAAAGGGACTAATTAAGGTGAGCAATTTTCCTTTGCTTCCATTCCTCACAGCAGCCTAATTGGAAGGCAGAGGCATTTTCAGTTGGAGAAGGATTAATTTTAACTGATAAATGCCCCAGTCTCAAATTATTTTCTGTAGACTGCTGCAGTGACATTATTCAGTGAGAAGAGGGCTCGGACTGCAGCCCAGCAAGGCACTTACACGTGAATCGGAGTTTCAACATCTGAGTAGCTCTGATTAATATGAAATACTTAAGTTAGCAGAAGCTGAAGAAGCTTCTTGGCTCAGAGTTTTGCTCCAGTAATCCTCAGTTAAATTCCAGAGCTGTCCAGCAAAGCAGGGTCCTTCTATGGGAAATGGTAAGCAATGTCCTTAAGGGTGTGAACGTCCTCGCTGGTGCAGAAAAGGCATTAAAATGTCCGGCTACAGAATGTCCTTGCAATGTGTTAATAGGGAAAGGAACTGCTTCTGGCCTTGCTCATGAATAATGTGTGCACCTTCTCAAGTGGACGAGGGGCCTGGGAACCCCTTGCTGGTGTTTGGGGACACACATGGCCGAGGGGAGTTGTGCCATCCACCATGGCCCCTGGCCTTCAGGTGACGCTGGCTAGAATCATAGAATCACAGAATCCCAGACTGGTTTGGGTTGGAAGGGACCTCACAGCCCATCTAGTTCCCCCCCCCTGCCATGGGCAGGGACACCCCCCACCAGCCCAGGCTGCCCAAAGCCCCATCCAACCTGGCCTTGGGCACTGCCAGGGAGCCAGGGGCAGCCACAGCTTCTCGGGGCACCCTGTGCCAGGGCCTCAGCACCCTCCCAGGGAAGGATTGCTGCCTCCCAGCTCAGCTCCAGCTCCCCTCCTGCAGCTTCAGGCCCTTCCCCTTGGCCTGGCCCCCCCTGCCCTGCAACCAGCCCCTCTCCAGCTTTCCTGCAGCCCCTGCAGGCACTGGGAGGGCCTCCAAGGGCTCCCCGCAGCCTTCTCTGCTCCAGGCTGGACAAGCCCAGCTCCCTCAGCCTGTCTCCAGAGCAGAGGGGCTCCAGCCCTCGCAGCATCTCCGGGGCCTCCTCTGGACTTGCTCCAGCAGCTCCGTGTCCTTCCTGCCCTGGGGCCCCCCGAGCTGGATGCAGTACTTGAAGTGAGGGTGCATCCTGCACTCCTTGGTCACCATGGGATATCTATTGCCTAGAGGGAAACTGTCCTTCCCTTCACCCCTCAGCAGGGATCCCTTACAGCATGACAGGGTGAAATAACCTGGTATTACTGAACCAGTGGTGCTGGTCTTGCATGAACTGACGGGTGCACTACAACCAGGGTGCTTTGTGGATGACTGTGGAACAGAGGCGAGATGTGATGGTGAGCCCCTTCAGTGCTCCTGAGGGGTTTGCAGGGATGGGGAGTGGAAAAGCCAGGGTGACTCTTGTCTCAACTCTGCAGCGGTACCGAGCTGTCCCTGTTCCCAGGTGCCACCCAAGGCTCGCCCACGCCGTTGATCTCCCAGGACATAATGCTGCACTGGCTGCACATCTGGAATGGACGATGGGTAGCGTGGTGTTTCCAGACCCGGTCTTTTCTCACCTGCAAGATGAAATCCTCAGATATTTTACTGTTCCTTCATCATCACCATCATCCCTCTGCTTTATGAGCAAATTTTGATTTTTTTAATGTTATTTCATGCCAAAAAGGAAAAAAATTTCTTATTTTACTGCTTGAAATTAGGATTAATTTTTAAGAGATTGGACAACATAGTATAGGGATGTGTAGTTGAAGAGTCTGGTACTATACACAGAATCATAGAATCAGAGAATCATTAAGGTTGGAAGACACCTCCAGGATCATCTAGTCCAACCGTCCCCCCACCACCCCCCACCCACTAACCCATGTCCCTAAGTACCACATCCAACCTTTCCTTAAACACCCCCAGGGATGGTGACTCCACCACCTCCCTGGGCAACCCCTTCCAATGCCCGACCACCCTTTCCGAGAAGAAATTTCTCCTCATCTCCAACCTGAACCTCCCCTGGCGCAACTTGCAGCCGTTCCCTCCTGTCCTATCACTAGTTATCTGTGAGAAGAGGCCGACCCCAGCTCACCACAATTTCCTTTCTGTACTGGCACCTTCTGAACTCATGACATGGGAAACCAGGAGTAGTGTTGCAGAACTGGAGGCAGTGAGGGTTGGAGGCTGGAGAGGGGCTCTAGAGGTGTTGGATGCATCTCCTGCTCACAACAGGGATAACACCAAGCCAGGCAGGCTGCTCAGGACCTGTCTAAGTGCATCTTGAAGGTTTCCAAGGACAGAAATCTAACATCCTCACTGTGCTTCTGTACTGGCGCTTGACCATCCTCAGGAGGAAGAATTTTTTCTTGGTATCTAAAGGGGGTTTCCTCTCACTGCAGCCTGTGCCTCTTGCCCTTCTACCAAGAAGAGCCCAGCTCCATCCCCGACATGGGGTATTCACAGGCTGCAATGAGTCCTTCCGCTGCCTCCTTTCATGCTGGTGCAACCCCCTCAGCCTCATCTTTCCTGTCCCAGTTCCAGCTCCCACCACCTCCATGGTCCTGTGGGTCTTGCACTAACACACAGCGCTGTCTGGTATTGGGGTCAAATTGGACCAGTGTCCAGATGGGACCTCACCAGCACCAGACAGAGGAGAACATCCTCCCCATCTTGTCCATAACTCTCCAGTTTGACTATAAGGGTTGATCAGGCACAACTTGTCCTTAGTGAATCTCCACTGGCTGTTCCCGTCATCTCTTTGTACTTCATGTGCCTGGCACAGCTTCGAAGAGGGTCTGCTCCATCTGTCTCTCCTGGGATAGACATCACCGCTTGAGGAGATGCTCTGGTCAGCAAGCTGCATTTATATGATAAAACCAACTCAGCTAAAATTTTACTGTGAGTTATCTTGCTCATTCTGGCCACTTTTCCTTCTTTTACTCCTCAGACAGATGGACTTTCCTTCTCAACTAAGTTGGATATTGATGCACAAAGCTTTTGAAAAATGGTTTTCTTTGGTTTTTTTTTTTAATAGTCTGTGATACATTCAAGCTGTGTCCCTAGGCTTGTCTGATGCAACAAACAAGGTCAAAATTAACGTGCTGAAACTTCCAATAACGGAGCAATGAAGGAAGCAGATTTATGCAAAAGGAGCAACGAACTAATTCCGTGATGCAATAACTGGATGCTGCATGCTTCTTGTAGTGGACAAATAACTAAGATGCTTAAAATTGCCAGGTTTCCATGCATTGGGCAATTTCTCAGTAATAGCAAAGAATTTTAAATGGCTTTTGCACACAATGACCAAGTTTGCAGAGAACACTATCGGGTAGTGCTTAAAAAAAAATTAAAGAAAAAGAGAGAATTTTAAGAGCAAGGGAGGTAGGGGGCAGCAGTCCTTCTCTTCCACTTAAAATATTTTTTCTGGAATCACTAAAAGTGACTGAGCTTTCAAGTTTCTCAAGCTCAGACAGAAGCCACACGGAAAAGACGTTTGTGCTGTGCACATAGGCAGCTCCCTGATTAATCCAAAATCAATTTTGCTTTTATATGCAAATCCTGATTATGACTTTTAAAAGCAACTGCTGCAAGATGTACATCTGTGATCTGTAGGGATTCTGCCCCCTGACTTCACCATCCTAATTGAATTTGTAAGTGTATAAGGATTCTTTTCAGTGGAATATGCTTGGATGATAGTGCTGATTTCATCTGCCACCAAGTCATTGGATTTTTGCTGGATCAGGTGACAAGGCTGCTAACTAAATGTTACCAGTCCATGGTATAAAATACGGCAGGTATTTGTTCAATTATTTTTTTCTTCAACACTACCAAGTGTGCACATAACACACCAGATTTGGTGGGCTTGCAGTGGTCCCAAAGCTGCAGCAGCAGCTGGAATGGAGGTGGTGGCACAAAAAAACAAAAAAAAAAGAAAAATGAGGATATTTCTGGGGGGAGATTGAAGATGCCATGTCTGTTACACTAATACAAAATACTAATAGATGTGGAAATAAAGGAAATGTTCAGGACTTCATTCAGCAGTACTGTGGTACTCCTGAGCCAGGGTGACTTTCTAGTTCCGTCCTTTTAGGGGCCCACCTCTCTCTTTAGTGTGGGAAGCACATTTTTGGACTTATCCCTTGTAAAGGAAACTGTCCTTTGTGCATGTGCATAACCTGTGAAACCCTGCGCCCTGGGACACCAGAAAAGCTAGATAGATCTGAAAAAAGAAAAGAAAAACAATGAAGCCCCCCACAGATATGGATGGCTGGTCAGACCTGGCTGTCCAACACAACTTTCCAAGGAAAAGAGGTTTTTCTTTGTTTTCTTCTTCCTGGCTTTAAACATACTTTTTTTTTTTTTCCCCCCAAGTGAGTTGTTCATGGAAAGCCGTCTCCTACAGTTTCCCATAGAAGCATCGTACACAATTTCAGACCAATTTGGCTGAAGGTGTGAGTTTGACAGAAACGTGCAGTTGTAATCTCTCAGGCCTAGCTAGGGATGCCGAATAAATCTATGTCTTCTTGACAATTATATCTTTACAAAAGCTTTGGAAAGAACAGCTAAAAAGTGAACTTATTGACAAGCTTTCTTATTAGAGGAAAGTCCTTTGGCAAGGCCCACGAGTGCAGCATTTCGTGATGGATCTCTCAGGAGAAGCAGCTGTGGGAGGCCAGTTAGAAACAGCTTTTTATCGACAAACTTTTATTTTAGAGGAAATTCTTCTGACAAAGCCTTAGCTTGAGTCATTTCACGGTGGATCAGTAAAAAAAGATATGAAGTATATATAGAATTTTTGCTTGAGTCAAACCAAGAAGTAAATTGGCTTAAACGCTTCTGCTGATGTCACGTTGACGCCGGTTCACAGAGGTCCCCGCTTGCAGGGGCTGGTGGATGTGAGCTCAGACAGAACATTTCTGCGTTTCTGACAGCAACGGGGAATCGCAGGGTGGGGAAAACCGGCAGCAGCAGCTTGTCCCTCAGCAGCGCTGCCAGAAAGCTGCCCCTGCCCACGCGTGCCCCTGCGGACGGCTAGGGTGGGCGCTGCAGAGGGGCTTGTCTGAAGCTGTAGCAGATCCTGGGAAATCAGTGACTGGCCAACAGAAATGGCGACTGGGAGAAGAACAGGGCTTCATAACAGCTCCTAGGAATAATGCTACAAGCCAAACGGGCAGTATTTCCAAAGTCAGAGATGAGATTAATTAATGTCACCTGTGATGTGGTTACACAGGAGAGTTTAAGACTTCTTGTTCCGTGTTCATGACTCCCCCATAGCCAGGCTGTCGGAAAGGACAAATGTAGCTTAATTCAGTTTGCTATTTAGGACATCTATATATAAACACAGGAATATAGGATGTGACCCCTGGGGAGACCTTTATCCACTCCTCCTCTATTTGGCCTACTTCTGATAATTATGTTTTCCAAGTAGATCCTTATTCATGAACCTTCTCTTACGATGAATGTCTGTAAATTTTGCAAAACTTATTTTCTGGTGTTTTGTTAAAGGCATTTTTAAGCCTGAGCAGAAGGCTATTACCTGCCAGCAGGATAAAAACATAGTTCCTATATGTCAAATGCTTTCAAATTTCCCGTGCTTTGAACAGGATGCTGTTAGGGCTGAAGCCTTCTCATTATCCTCTTCGAGTTTTCTATGCACCGATGTGGCATTTTTTGATTATTCTCTGCCCCAGCGAAGTTCCTTCATAGTCTTACAGCAGCTTAGCAGGGACTGAGCCAGAGAAATACGGAGGGAGTTCACCTGCCCAGAGGAGCTTACAGAAATCACAGCCTCCGACTTCTGCAGAAAACAAAACCAAACCAAAAAAAGAGCAATATCAATTCAAAGCTGGAAGAAAAGCTGGCAGGATTCAGGCCGTGGTGAGCACCACTCGGCAGCTGGCCTGCTGGGTGAGTAACATGGAAGCAACCATCAAAGCAACGCTCGGAGAAGCTGTGAGCAATAGATGAGCTGTCTGAGTGATGCCGCACTAGCCGGGCTGGGAGGAAGAAGAGCCTCAGAACTGCAGAGGCAGAGCAAAGCGCAGGGAGGAAGACTATTTTTTGAGCAGGAAGCAAGCAGGTCTCCTGGCGGAATGTAAACATTCAGCTTGGGATGGAAACGCAACCCAAGGCAGAGCGGGTTTGATCGGTGTTTCAATGAAAGCCGGAAAAGCCTTGTGGGCTTTGCGCTGGGCGGGTGGTGCGGGGCGGGTAACGCCTTCGCACAGCGGCGGTGGTAGAGGGGGGACTCGGTGGAGGCTGTGCTCGGCTGAGCCTTGGCGGCAGGGCGAGCGTGGGGCGGGTGGAGCGATGCGATGGAGGCTTCCGACGGCGGGTGGGGGCAGAGAGCCAAAGGGAACCTGCGGCACCTGATCAAACCAACCTACAGCCATGGAAAAGTAGATCGTGCTGACGTGCGGTGACACGGTATTTTGGAAAAAAAAAAAGCAGACTCAAGTATATAACGAGTTATAAGCGATGGACTCACAGCATCCCTGTGGATGGAAATCCCATGCTCAAATGGGAGAACCATACTCTAGTTTCTATCCCTTGTCCAGGGTGATAGCTGGGACTGTAAAATGCTGAAGAGGATTAATGAGGCTGCAAGGATTGAGAAGAAATATCGTGAGATTTCAGTTATTTATCAGTGTCGTACACAGGCTACATTTTTACATGCAATAAACGATTGCTATTTGTTGAAGCAGGCAAAAGAGAAAAGCAGCTGCAAAGTAGTCATGAGCAGCACGAAGGTGGGGCTGTAGATAAAGCTATCAAAGAGCCATATTGTGATGGAGATCAAGCCCACCTAAAGCGTTCTGGTAAGAGGAATAAAATATAAAATATATACTTCTAAAATAAATTTTAGAAGTACAGCTATATAAAATGAAGTAAGATAATTAAGGGATCAGATAATGCGGGAGAAGTGCTTGTAGAAAACAGAGATCACGTGGGATGTACCAGGCAGGAGGCTCTCTCGGGACACGCTCCCCTCCCACATCTCCTTCCAGGTCTCTCCCCATGAGAGCCCTGAGTTTCAAAGAAAGCAAAAGTGAAAAGGCAGTCTCCAAAAAGTGCATATACTTCCAAAAGGAGGAAAATAGGGAAGAGCATAAGCACTAGCTAATTACTGCAGATTTGCATTTAACAGGGCTCAAAAATTTTCTGAGGAGCCACAGGCTTGGCCACTAATAACAAAACTCTTATCCTGGGGACCAGAACTGAGGTGTGACAGAAACTCGAGGCCAACAGCTGATGAAGGTGGGGAGGGGAAGCAAGCAGGAAAGACTGATGGATGCTTTGTGACAAGCGCTCTGGAGAGACGAGGTTTCAGCCCCGCGGCTGCTCTCCGCAGACAGGGAGTCTGGCACTGCCTCACCTAAGGGCCCTCTGAAAGACCTTGGGGAACAACCTGAAAGTAGAGCAGAGTAGCCAGGGCTGGGCAGCATTCTCCCAAGAGCTGAAGGACGCAAGGTGCAGCATGTTTTAACCCTGCAAACTAGCCCATAAGCTACGGCTCACTTCAGCCTTGGTGCCAGAGGACAGAAAGATCCAACGCACCCTTTTGAAAAGGATGGCAAAGTGTCACTGCAAGTTGCAGACCAGTGACTTTGGTTTATGCATCAGCAATTTAATAAGACTGGTGACGAAGAACAGAAGACCATACTCAGACAAATGTTAGATCCTCCCTGGCTTCTGGAGAGAGGAGCTAAGCACATCTCTTGCCCATCTGTTGGTGTTCCCTTTGCAGCGCTCGGATCCATGCAGGCTGCCTTTCCTTTACAGAAACACACGTTTTCCTTCTGCCTTATCAACACTTTTCATATATCTTTTTAATAGGCTCATTTTTCATATATAGATTTTATAGTTATATTTTTATTTTTATATTAATTTCATATATATATATCTATTTCATATAGCATCTGGCCAACGCTCTCAGTCATCTGCTCTGGTTGAGCTGGGCCTGTGTGGGGCCAGGGGTTGGACTGATGGGCCTTGGGGGGCCCTTCTAGCTCGGGAGATTCTGTGATTCTGTGGTCTTCTGGTCCTACTCTTAATGATTCTTCCATCTTCCCTGATGTGGAAGTACAAGACATGGAGGTGAATGTCCTTTTTAATGTGAGTGTCAAAGTTGCATTAGATAACTCTTAAGTGTCCTTGTTTACATGCAGGTTTCTTATGCAGGGCCCATCTGAAGTCATTTGGGCCATGTCGCAGCTATGTCCAAATCTTGCCCACTTTGTCTTCTTGGGTTACTGATGAATCACTTCTGTGACATTTTTGGCAGGTTTTGAGCAGACGGAGCTGTCTGACTCGGTCTAGCAGGAATACGGGGGTGCTGTGCCTGTCCTTTGTGCCCAGTACCTGCTCGCTGGGACCTTTTGGTCCCACCTGTTGAACAGATCTCCAGGAAACGTCACATGGAAAAAGCTGCTGCTTTACTGGCAGATTTATTTTTTTCTTAAGTCAGTCGAGCTGGTGTGTTGTTTCACAGTTTTGGATTTTATTGTTACTTTCCCAGACAAGATAATGAGGTTTTATAGAGACGTACCACACATGTCTCTATTAATTTGTGCCTGGTAAAAGACTGTTTGCTTTGAGGGGGGTCATCCTAGTTTAACTTGGGCAGACTTTAGTTTTCTCTTTATCTTCACTTTGTTTTAAAGTATGACTTTTCTTCAGCCCCATGCTAACAACAGCTCAGTCCAGTTTTACTATGCTCCCATTTATCTGCCGTTCCTCAGAATAGTGTGTCGTGTTGAGGAGCTGCAGAGCATGTTCTCCTTTTTCCTTGTGCTCTGTCTGTTGGGTTCGGTTTTTTCAACCCCCTTCTATTTAGCCTCTAATTTTGCCATTTTTGTTTGCTCCCTGCTGGAAAATACACCTATTTCTGGTGTGCCTGTGGTGATAAAGACGGGACCGTAGGCAGGGCTGGATGCTGTAGCTCAGCAGTGCCTGCTCTTTCCGCAGCTGCACCCTGTTCTAATGCCCAGGACCTCTGGAAGGAACAGCCCCCGGTGTTTCTCTGCAGCATCTAATTCACTTAGAGGAGCATTTACATGTTTGCCTAGTGCAAGGTGTTAATTCTTAGTCTCTTTTCTTTAGTAATTTTCTCCTTTTTTTTTTCCTCCCCTGGTGGTCTTATTCCTCTGATTTATCCATCCTTCACGCCCCACTTTCCAGCCGCTCGCTCTGCGCGTTCCCCCAGCCCGTGACTGGGTGCGTCTCTGGCCCGCGGTACAGAGAGCTCCTCCCAGGTCTTCAGGGTAGGAAGCTCCCCATGTTTCCTGGGGAGTACTTCCCATTTCCATTTGACCTTCTGCTCACTCATGGCGTTCCCCCTGTGTTTTGCTCAGCAAAGTGTGCCTCTTTCCTTGTGGCCTGTCACATGGAAATTTTTTCTTTGCTTTCTTTTTTCTGCAGCTTTTAGTGTGGCAGCAAAATCAGTAACACGGGATTGTGGCCCTCACAGCTCCCACTTTTCTCCTTGATGTCCAACCCATTTTCCTCTTATCTGTGAGCGAGCGTTGGAGTGAATTATCAAAAGCATTGACAGCGCACCAGACCGGGGTTATTCATCCACCAGAGCAGATGGGGCTGCTCTGTGGGGTCTTCACATCCCAGTGATGCCTGTGGGGATGCTAAGAGTCACCCAACACCACCCCGCTGTTGGAAGGGGGGGTGGGAGGAGGGACCACCTTACACTGCTGACAGGGTGAGCATCCTCTGACTAGGTTATTACTTCTCAGGTTTGCTTATTTTGCCTTTTCTCCTATGTACTATGTAATGTGATCTGAAATGGTCCCTGCTGTAAGAGGTCCGCCAGACGATTTTATTTTTCAGGTGCATATCTGAAATATTTCTGCTCTTGGGAGATTTCACTCTTTCATGTTTGTGGCTCCCTGTCTGTGCTATTTTGGGAAGCTCGGACGACCACTTTATGTACGAGATATCTTTATACTTGGCAGCACTTAGATCTTGGCAGACTTTGGTCCTCCCTGCCTGCCTGTTGTCTCACCTGCTGCCCAGAGCCTGGGACAAGCCGCCAGCAGGCGGGTGGCAGCAGGGCACGGAGTTTGGCCCTTGGGTGGGGTGGATGTCATGGGCTTCCCCACACCGTGTGGCCACCTGAGGCCAAAGGCTTTTTAATGTAATTTGGATGCTGCTTCGCTCAGGAATGCCAGCTGAACGGTTTGGATGGCTGATACCCACTTCTTAAAGAGACTTTGGCACCAAGACCCAGGGCTGCAAATCAGCTTGCAAACAGCCGTAAAACCTTAGCCTGAATTTTCCCTTGTTACCCAGAGGAGCAACAAGGGGAAATCTGTTGGGGGACGGAGCTGAGCCCAGCTCCCAAGCCCAGTGTAGGGCCTTGCGGAGGGGGGCGTGCACCCGGGGAGGGCTGTGCTCCCACCCAGGGCTCCCCATGAAAACTGTAACCTCCGAGCTAGGACATCTCTTCAAGGGTAATCATTGAATTAAGTCTTCAAATGACAGAGAATCTGCTCCATATTCGGTTAGCTGCTTCACTGCTTAATTAACTTCATTACTACTCTGGATTTGTTTAGTTTCACCTTGCAGCCTTTGGCTCTCATTATGACTTTTTTTGCTAAATTAAAGAGCTGCCTGGTATCAGAATCACCTCCCTGTGATGGCACTAACGAACACATGAAATTGGCTGTTACTCTTCCCTTGGATAAATTAAAAAGGTCAAGTGCCTGTAACCTGTCTCTCTGTATAAAACCAGCTTTGCAGGCTTCAGCTCTCTCTTTGTCAAGTTGTATTCTGGTGCCTCAGGGCTGGACGTATGGTCTTGGTCACACAATACCGCCCCTGCTCCCTCAGCATCCCCCGCTTACGTCTCTTACCAGTCACAGCCACTCCGTCCCGTCTGGCACACGCCTGCGGTTGGTATTCACCCCCGTGCTTCAGTTCTGCTGAGGATCACGGCGCTCTGAAAAAAACCAGCATCATGAATAAACATCATGAATAATTTTCTGAGAAAAGCATAACTTTATCACTGACTGTAAGGAGAGGGGCAGGATGAGAGCACTGATTGGAATATTTATGCAAACCAGTCTTGATGAGATCCATCTTGACAAAATAGTCATAGGTCGATCCGTTTTAATTTCATGTAAATGCCTTGTTTTCTGGAGCAGCTCGGTGCAGATAATTGCAGATGCTGACCCATGTCCTCTAGCTGTGCAAACCTTCTCTCAGGTTGCAGGGTGCAAGGGTTCCCTTTCTGGTGGGGCTCACGGGAGAGAGATGGCTCCTACGCCTGGGCAGGGCTCTCGGTTGCAGCCCGTGGGTCACTGGGGCTTGGTGGGGCCGAGCAGGACAGTTGTCTTGGGTGAAGCTTTGGAAAGCATCTTTAATATCAGTGTCTGGTGGGTTTGGGAGTGTGTGAAAGTTATTTCTGTCTGCTCTCTCCTCTGAAGGATTGATTTCATTTTGGGTTACTTCTAACCTTTTGCTTACCAAAACTTTTTGAGGCTGGTAGGAACATGTTTGTGTTGCGCTAATCTTTGGTAACCCTTGTGAAAAGCAGGAGTTCTCTGGGCAGGACCAAACCGGTACACAAGCAGGTTTCATCTGCCAGCACACACGTGGCGTTGGCTCTGGGAAAGCAATTATGTGCGTCCTACCTCAGACAGGTGACCTGTGCTTTGTTTCTGCCGGCATAAATGCAGGTTACGTACCTGAGTGGATTTTAATAGTATTAATCATGAGCGTGTGGGTGAGGAGCGGGCATAACTGTAGGGAACGGAGTGGACAAAAGGGCTTCTGCAGTTGTCTCTGTCATCTGTGCCCACTAACTTCAGTGATCTGGAGGGAACGCAGCCGTGCTGGGGGTTTCTGCAGTCTAGCCAGATGTGCAATGATGTGGTGTCCCTTCTGTACCCAAAGGTGCAGCCCTGCAGTATGGGCTGTCAACTCGCCCTCCGTTGCGAGGTGGGTGAGAAAGGAGCCCTCTCCAGAGCCTGAATCCTGCCCGGCTCCTCGTCCATTCTCTGGCAGTTTTGGATAGTTTTTTGCTAACAGTAAAAAAAAAAAAAACCAAACCAATGAGAAACCAACTCTATACATTTTTAAACCTGTCATGTCCCTGATTTCAATAAAATTTTGTAGTGAAGGATTAGAGCTAATTATATGTTTTAGTGAAAATAATCATTTTATTGCCCTGAGTTTGCCACCTTTTTGATTAAATTATTTTCTCATTTATTCGCACTCCCTCATTTATTTTCTTCCTATCCTTTAAGCCCATTTTTAGTTTGTTGTTCTTCTGACTAGGACATTTTATATTCTGGTAGTGCCAAGTTCCCCAATCAAGGTCTGGCACCGAGAGAAAAGCCATGGGTTTAACAATTTACAGTTTAAAGATACAGAGAGAAGCAATCTTTATTTGGAAATGCACAAGACAAGTGAGTGTGGAAGATGACTGCCTCTGCCTTTTCAGGTACTTAGTCACTGGAGCTAAACATACAAAAATAAATATGGACACATGAAAACACATGAGGAGGGCAGGAGCATGATGGAGATGAACCGCCCGGGCTACCTTTGGCCATCGCAGCTCCTTGTAGAGGTGAAGCTGAACAGAAGAGGACATTAGACTGGATTTTAGGAAAAATTTCTTCCCTGAAAGGGTTGTCAAGCTGCCCAGGGAGGTGGTGGGGTCACCATCCCTAGAGTTGGTTAAAAGCCGTGTAGATGTGGTGCTCGGGGACATGGGTTAGTGGTGGCCTGGGCAGTGCTGGGTTAATGGTTGGACTCGATGATCTTAAAGGTCTTTTCCAACCTAAACGATCCCATGATTCCATGATTCCATGACTACAACGTTGTCCCTGTGCACGCTGCACCGGCTGACTCGCATCCTCTGTCTGAGAGGGGTCTCATGCTGCCTGAAGGACTGCGTGATGGAGAGGTTCCCTCTTTGTATTCCCCTTGCTTTCTGACAAAAATCTGTCTCTGACTTTTCCTGAGAGCCTTTTTGGGTCTCTAGTTAATCCTGCTGAAATCCCTGAGCCTTCTGCTAGAAGGACACGCGAGGACAGTGTGCAGGGCGAGAGATTAGGGCTGAGCACAGCGTTGGGGTGATGGTGCTGTATTTACCTGCATTTATGATACAAAAACTGCACTCCTCACACTCGCTCTGACCAGTTTGGTCCCTTTGCAGGGCACCTGCCATCTGCTACACCCCTGGCTCACTGAGACCTCGCTCTGGCTGGGGAGTTCCTTGCCCTGCCAAAGGCGGGACGATGCAGCAGGAGGAGTTTCTCTGCAGACATCCCCTGTTGCTGTAGCCCCCACAGCCCCTGCCCAGGCCACGGAGATAAGCTGAGCCTTCCTCTCACCCCACAGCATTTCTCACATCCAGGTCTGCTCTTCTGGCCTGGCCAGGAGGAGACAGCAGCAAAGCCCAGTCTGCTGTTAGAGCCTCTGTGATTTCTGCTTGTGTGCATGAAGTATTTTTCTATGAAAAAAATCCTGGTTATTGTAACTTCTGCTTCAAATGGGCAAAGTAACAGAGAAATGGCCAACAAACTAGACACATGATTAAAAGAGAGTAAATCTGCTAGGGAAAAGAGATACACCTTATTTTCTCTCCCAAATAAATCAGCTGGGAAAATGCTGAGTCAATAAAGTTCACTTTCAGCAAGCATCCTTAATTCTGGTCAGGAGATATATTGCTTGTACCTTAATTGGCTCTCTAATTGTTCTCTCTGTGCTGGAGTGTCTGCCTTTGAATTCTGCTAGTAGCACTGTCTGCCATTTCTTTGCCTCTTTATGTCTTTTTTTATAGGAATAGTAGTTGGAAAAGACCTGAAGTGTTCAATGTCTGCAGGGGAGCTATGCTGTGCGTCAGCCACAGCCCACTTCAGGGCACTCTTCTGCCAGGTGTCTGGAACCCTTCTTCTCTTTTGCTTTCCACCATTTTTGCAGAGGTAGGAAAAAAAAAGTAGTTGTGGTGGTGCACAAGCATCCCCAACACACTTTCAGCTACGTAACGAAGCAGCATAAAGCTTGGCAGGAGTTTAGTTTCTCTGCTAATTAAGATTAAAAGTGGAAGTGGTCCATTACAGGGAAAGCAACTCGTAATGAAAATTCAGACAGAGTTGAGACAGAAGGCAAGAAACCATTTTGCCTAAAGAGCCAGAGCAATGCAGTGCGCTCCCAACAGCACGTCGCAGTTTATCGTGGGGTATCTATGATTCATCTTGAAAATGAGACCTGTTGACAGAGGACTTGCCAGTCAGAATCCACTGTGTGCAGCCTCGGATGACAACGTTGTGTGCTCTTTGGCTTCTCAGATTCTCTAGGGATTTTCACAGCAAACTCAAGGTGTTGATTCTGGGCTTGGTGGGAAGTGCAGCAGCAGAGTTAGCAAAGGTTGTGTGATTCATCTCCCAGAAAAAAAATACCATGGAGTTTTAGAGCTCAAAGAAGAAGGTGAATACAGTTTTACGTTGGTTAGAAATGTTGATTTAGCTCTCCGTGGGTAGCCGGCCAGCGGAAGGCTCTTCACTGAACGTTGCATGTGGTTGGATGCAGTTTGGGTTAAATGACGAGGCTAAGTTGAGCCGTGCAAAGGGAGGCTGTCTTTGACACCAAGCCTCATACAGATCTGTCTGTTGGATCTAATTTCTCCTGTCATTCAAACCTTCATGTGGCTGGCGAGAAGGGAGGAATGGGAGGTAACATGGAAATGGCGCTGCGTGGCACGTCTCCCTTTCAAACGCGGGGTTCCCCTTGGCACAGTGCTGGGAATGCTGCTACCGGAACTCGGGATACCACACGTGAGGGGTCTGGTGGAAGTGGCTTAAAGGACTGTGAAGATTATCTCAAGAGATGAAAGGAAATCTGATTGCAATGTGATCCAGAGAGAAGAGGAAAGAGATCTGTGAGTGTAAACAAAGTACTGGGACTTCTTAGAGAAACGGGAAAGACTAATGTGTGATGGGTGGCTGCTATAACATGCACTATATGATCAGTTGTGTGAACTCTGTCTTTCTGGGTCCGTGTAAATTTGCAGCAGCAAAACGCTGGATACCAGCCCTATACTCCCCGAAATCAGCCGTGGTTGCGTACAGGTGGATTGCTGCCGTCTTCAGTGAGTACCATGCTTTACCTACCAGAGTTCAAAGTGAATTTACAAATAATCTAATTAAGCAGGGAAGGTTTCTGTAAAAACAGGCGTGTGCTTTCATGTGACGTTGTGCTCTGAGCAGATCCAGCAGGATCTACGTTTCTGTCTTTCCTAATTTCTGGATTCGGTCATTGCAGATAAAGCCCTTTGCTTCTCCCAGTGGGCACCGGTGGCACAGCCGGGTTGCTCTGGAAGACCTCATCCAGCACCTCCTGGGAGCTGTGGGGCTGGTGTGGGTCCTGTGCTGCTGCCCAAGCCTAGTCAAATTTCCTTAATGCTTTTACTGTTAGCTCTGAATTAATCCTGGCATCAAGCACTGCCTTTACTGCTGTCTCAAGTAGTTGGCAGGGCAGGTGGTGTTCCCGGGGAGGACAGCACCCTAAAACCACATCTCCATCATGTGTCTGTTATCTTACCTGTCTGCAGCTTCTTGCAGAAGTTTCTTCAGTTTCCCTGTGTAACAGGGCACCTACCTTCAGATTCGAGCTTCTCTGGTGTTCAGGAAAACACATCAACGAAAAGAGAAGATGCAGCTTTCGCCTCCCCACAGATCTGGTGCAGTAAAGAAACTGTTCTCACAGGCTCTTTCGGATATTTTCTGCTGGGAATATTTTGTTCCAAGCTGCACAAGAGCGCTCCACTGAAGAACAAATCATGCTATTAGAGTTGCACTTTAATCTTCCCTTTGGGAACACGGAGCTTCCTAATGCAATCTTGATGGTACCGAAAAGCATTATTATAATTTTAATGCACATAACAAATTACCATTGTCCCCTATTTGCAAAGGTGAAGGAAGATATCTTTTATGCATACGCTGAAATGAATATAGGAAATTCTGTTCTTATTTACCCTGGTTCAGCCCTAGCCCTGCTGCAGTGAGACCTGTTTTTTAAAGTAGATGAGCTCTGACTGATCGCTCTGAATTATAAACTTAAAATATGCCCCTGCAGGTTAATTGGGGGACAGCTGTATTCTGTGTGTTACCCTGGACTTCATGATAAAAGAAGCTCAAATTGGGTTTCCAGGCTGTGCTGAAAAGCCTAATCTGCACATTGATTCAGAAGTTAGAGCATCCCCTCCAGACGCCGACGCTCAGGTCTTGCAAAGGTCTCCAAGCACCTGACGGCCTCTGGTTTCCCTTCTCTGCCAGTAGAAAGCTGCAGGAACCTGGTGTTTAAATGCCTTTGCAGCCTTACGCTGAATGCAGGGAAATGCCCTCATTTCCCTGCTCCTGCTGTGTTCCCGGGGGTTACGGTGCGTGGCCCTGAGCAGCCGCACTGCCTGTGGAGTCCGGCGGTGAGACCCCCGTGCTGCTCCTCACCCGTACCCAGGTACCTGCGGGTGCCCAGTGCAGGCGCTGAGGCCCTTTCGTGCCTTCTCTGAGCCAGCTTGTGCTCCAGCGCAGCCCAGCACCGCGCCACCCCTCTCCCGTGGGCAGCACCACCCTGCCCGGCAGTGCTGGGGACCGAGCTGGAGGGTGCCCTGCAAAGCACCACAGCACCCGGCTTCTTCCCAGCCACGGGGCCAGCGTGGGCAAGGCAGTTGCAGCAGGGTTGTTGCTTCTCAGCTGAGAACATTGCAAATGGTCACAGCCTGGCAGAACCCTCCAGGAGATGGGTTTGGTGTTTGTGGGCAGAGGGTGGTAACCTACAGCATCCGCACCCCAGGGGCACAAACAATTTTCGTATTGTCAGCCCATGAGGAACAACTGAGAGAAAAGGATTGTCAGGAGTTTCTTTTATTGGTACAGAAATCCCTCACGGAGAGAGGAAAATGTACTTTATGAGGTATTATTCTGCGTAGTTACCATCAGCATCCTGTAACCTCTGGTGGGTACGTAAAAAAGCCCATCGTACAAGTCCACTCAACATGTTCGTGCTGATGTGAACCTGCGGCGCAGCTGAGGCAGCAGTCCAGTCGGGGACTGGAGCGGAGCTTCGCCTCTGATTCAATCTTTTTTATGCTAAATATGCATGTTTGTGCTGAATCCAAACTGCAGGGCAGTTAGCAGGAAAGAGCCGTGCCCTGAGCCTTAGTTCTATTTTTAAAAGCTCCTACAGTTCCACTCAACATGTTGGATTCCAGCTCATGTTGCTTGGCCGTCCTTAGACCTTCTCACAAGTGAAACACCGCGCAGGCAGCAGGAGGAGTGAGAAGAGCAGAGGGTCCAGGGGAATTCGTGCTGCCGTCAGATCTGCGCTGACAGAACTCTGCCAGTCGAAGGGATTGACAAAAATACCTTAAATTATTGAGCTATAAAATGAAGGGTAAGTCAGTATTAAAAGTTTTCTCCTAACTACTCCGCTTTCTTCCCTAATACTTACACGGAAGGAGGGGGAAACGAAGCCGTGAGCACGCTGTGCTGTGCAAATAGCGCAGACTGATCGCGAGAAATGGGCGGGAACGCCATAAACATCCAGTTATGAAATACGGCCCGACTGATCTTTCATCTTCAAAGACAAAACCTACAGTTTCAACCATCACTTTCACATTTAGGTCTGGTCATTTTTTTAAAGAAGAAAAGTTACCAAAACCCGAGTGTTTTATCGGTGATGACTTGCGGAAAAAAGGTGGCCTTTTTTTAGCGAAAAAACCCAACCCCCCTCCTGTTCCACTATACATCAGATAGGCTTAAAGTTGGGAATTTGAAATCTAGCTTAGCTCCAACCTGAAAAGGGAGAGATTTGTGGTGAGGAGAACTGCCCTTGGCAGGCAGGTCTGCAGCGGTTGCTCAGCTGCGGGCGTTTTAAAGGAAAGGATGAAGGTTCCTCTGCCAGTTATGGACCATTGCAAACAGCCCATGGTTGAAAAAGGTTGTATGGCCTGGACAATTGTCTGTTCTGATCCTGTGACTCATTAACCTGCAGTTACAGGAAAGACTGAGGATATTTGTGGGTCAGTTCTGGATGCTCTTGGTTGCTCAGAGGCATCTCCGTCCTTGTCTGTTTTTCTGGGAGGAAGGAAAGGTGCTCCCCAGTGGACAGACGATGGGAAGAAACACGTTGCCAGGTATGTGCTCTCTTTGTAGTGCCCAGTACCTTATGAAATACATCCCTAAGAGAAAATCACTGACCGTGCATCACTGTAGCTGTTGCCGACTGGCCTGATAAAGCCTCATTAGAAATGGCTCAGGAAACACCCCTGCCCTGGTATGTCCCGTAATTAGAGGTAGAGGATGTGGAAATTTCATTGGAGCAGCTAGTTTGCATGGAAGTTGGAGGCCTCTTTTGCTAGAGGGTGAATTGTGTGCTGGTATGGTGAACCTCCAACAGCCCTTTAGTAACATGGATTTGACATCCAGGGAACTGGGAGAGACTTCTTCATCTCCTGGGGGCACCAGTGCAGGATGAAATGGGCTGGAGACTGTCATCTTCTGTAACCTCTGGCAGTGATGCCGGCAGCTCAGGCAGGTACGTTAAAGGGCAGGAAAGCACCCCCAGGCAACACCTTCGCTGCTGTGAGATGGCACGAGACGCAATACGCAGCTTATCCCCCTTGTGCAGGTGCCTCAGCGCAGCCTGCCATGCAGCTGATCTTAACAGAGAGGGTGTGCTGAAATGCACTGATCTGCCCCCGTCTTGCATGGTGTGGTGCTACAAAACTACCGCTGCATCGCATCAACGGAGCACCGTAGCGTGGGTTAAAAGCTGGCTAGAAGGCAGATCTCAAAAAGTTTCCAAGGAGGAAGCATACCAGTGATGGATAATTTTAGGATCCTTACCCTTTCTAGGGCTCTTCTGAGTTTCCTTTGCTGGCCTGGAAGCACACAGGCTGTCACACAACAGATGTAAGGCGATGAAAGAGGGATCCTCCACGTGTAGTGCTGCGACGCGCTTCAGGAGATGAGGCGGTGCCCTGTGCTGAGGCAGGGCTAGGTGGGATTAGACTGTGTGTGGCAGGTACCAAACAACGTCACATCCGTCTCAAAATTCACAGACAACAGGTTCTCCATTTGCTCCCTAATTAAGTTCTTCCACAACTTTTCAGAGAGTTAGAACTCTCCCCGGTAGCCGCCGGAGCGCTGATCTCAGCGCTACCCCGCCGTGCTCCCGCGCTGCCCCGGCCGGCCGCCAGCCGTGTCTGCCAGCCCAGCATCTTCCAGCTCCCGTGCAGGACCACAGTCCCGCACCTCCCGCACGTCTCTGGGCTTTCTCCAACGCACACACCCTTCCTGAGACACGGTGCCCTGACGTGTTAGCAGCCCCGGGGAGAGCGGGAGAGTTTCTTTGCAGATCGGATACATTACATCAGCTTTTGGAGATCCTGGTGTATTAATTCTGTGACAAGATGACATTATTAACTCATGTTCAGTTTGTTTTCAGCTGTCACCGTTGCTGCTCTTTTCAATCCTGCTGCCTAGCAGGCGATCCCTGTTCTGGTATCTGAATATTTGTTTTCCTCTCATTTGTATGTGCACTTGTCTCTATTGAATCTTGTCTCTTTGATTTCAGACCATTTTCCAATTTATCAAGATGACTTTGAATTCTAATCCAGTCTGCCAAAGCACTTGTAATCATTCCCATACTGGTGTCATTCACAGTTCCCTCACTTGTGTTGCTGAAGTCATTAATATTTAATAGAAGCACAACCAGTAGGGTCCCTGCTCGGTAGTGCTTAGCATGTCCTTTGCCAGAGAATTGTTTGCAGCAGCCTCTTGCACGTGTTTCTGGCCCCTAGCCCGTTCTCACAACCAATTGCTAATGATTCAGACAATGCTTTGATTAACTTAGCATTTTATAATAAATTTAGCTCATTGACAGTAACCTCAGGTTGGTTTCTCTAACTTGTTTTTCCTACTCGATCCTGTGCTGTCATCCTTCTAAAGCAAACACTCTTTGTCCTGGTCCCAGATGGAAAAACACATCCAGCCTTTTCCATGGCATTTGATGTGCAATTTCTCTGTTAACGGATAACTTTATACTTTGTTATTCCCACTTGCTATTTGTAAGTCCTGTACAAAGTCTTTGATTTTTGGGTTCTTCCTGGTCATCCTCAGACGTGCATCCCTGGAGTCACAGTCCACGTGCCCCGGCGGTGACTGCGCGGCAGGTTTAGAGGCAGACAATGGGAAGGAACACAAAGGCACTTTAGCACTTGCGCACCTGCAAATGAAGCAGGAGGGGGGCCGAGCCTTGCAGAGCGCTACCTTGGCAGTGGGTTGGCAGTTGCAGCAGAAAAATCAAACCCCACAGGCAGTCCTGGTTCCAAATGAACTGTAATCATCCCAGATGTTGTCACCAGTGGAGCACGAACAGCGGTAAGGGGGGATTTACATCTGTGCCTGGTGCTAGTGAGACCCGTGCTGAAATACCGTACTTGGACGTGACTTTGCTTCTTAGAATAGAATAGAATAGAATAGAATAGAATAGAATAGAATAGAATAGAATAGAATCATTAAGTTTGGAAGTGACCTCAAGGATCATCTAGTCCAACCATCCCCCCACCACCTATTACCCACTAAACCACGTCCCTAAGTACCATATCTAACCTTTCCTTAAACACCCTCAGGGATGGTGACTCCACCACCTCCCTGGGAGGGAGAACTGCGTTCGGGGCAGTGCAGAGCCTACATGGGAAGCTGCTCGTGGGTAAGGCCTTCAGACAGAAATGCTTTCTCCTCCTGAGCAAAAGCTGCACCTTGCTGCGGGAAATATCCCGATCCACGGCAGTTGCAAGGCACTGCCATGGACCCGGTTAAGACGCGTAGCAGAGCCAGAGATGCTGCGGGCGTTGCGGTGCTGGCTGCGTGTGGGGAGCTGCACGCCTCGTCTGTGCCTGCCCCGAGTGCTGGGGGACATGCTCGGGCACGGGGGGTTCCACCGTGCAGGCACTGCCCGTCCTGCATCCCTGGTGGGGGGAGACAGATGGACAGAAGCTTTGGTGAGTCCTGTCTTTTTTCCCCGCTTGAGCCCTGAGGGGGTGTGTGACATCCTCACGCCTTGTGGTGGGATGAAGGACTTCTGCCTTTTCAGTGCATTCTTAACCCACACCCGCAAGAAGGAACTGTTCCTTTTTTCCCTTTAAATCCACCGACACGTCAGACTGTTGCACCGTTTCACAGCTGGTTGTGAAACTGTAAGACAAGCCTTTAAAAGAAACGCTTGACCCATATGCAGTCTCAGTATCTGAAATCAGGTTATTTTCATAGGTACCGTTTTGCACATCCCCCTCGAGGCTTTTCAGCCCGAGAGCTGAAGACGTGCTGTTTGCGTGCAGCGCTGCAGAGCCAGCCTGCAGCACCGCAGCGTCGCAGCACCAACACGTGCCGCAGACCGGGGCTCGCAGTTCTCGGCGCAGGCTCAGCTCCTGTCAGGTGACGATCATTACAGCACGTAGAAAGCAGTTTCTCTCCAACACAAGAGTGCAGCTCCCTGCTGGACTGGAAAACAGACTCATGTTTCACAACCATCTGGGGAATTTCTGCAATAATTCTGCATTAGGGACATCGCATCATTCAGTGACGGATGAAGCTCGGATGTTAAAGTGTGAATTGTAGTCGACCACCATAAAATTTGAACTAAAATTAAGTAAGATTTAATAAGCTTAAATTAAGCTTTTTGCTACTATCAAACTAGGAACTGGAGTTAGTGCTTTCAGTGTTGTTTGGTTACACTGATATTGTCCATCCAAACATCCTTCCCTGGGTTTTGGACAAACTGTCGTCTCTATGTTTTTCCCAGCCAGGTCTTTTCCATCATCTTGGTAAATTTTGTGTCTGGCAGCTGCCTCTCTCGCTGCTGCAGCGACAGCCTGGTCTTTAATTGTCTCCCAGACTCTCCCAAGCAGCGAAGGAGAAAGATCAAGAAAAATTTACTTTCCCTTCACTTCCTAAAGCCGCAGTCAGGATGGTCCCAGGCAGAGATGGGGGAGGAGAGGACCTGGGCCAGGGGGGTGTCCCTGCCCATGGAACTGGATGGGCTTTGAGGTCCCTCCCAACCCAAACCAGTCTGGGATTCTGTGTAAGAGCTGGTCCAGCCTTGGGTCTGCCAAGTGCAACTGATGCAGAGGACTGGGCACGGTGACCCACTTGCACACTCCCAGGAGTCACACTCCTGTACAGTAACACCCCGGGGGAGGCCATGAAAAGGGGGGGACCCTTCAAACCCCAGCACAAATTGATGGCAGCTCTTCCCAGCCAACAGTCAGCGTGGCGTTACCTTAATTGTGCCAAAGAACTTGAGAAAATAAAAGTAAGAGAACGTTTCACACGAACAGCAGAGTATGTTTTCACTGTCAGCTGAGTGAGGTCTGCTCATTCCACACCATGTGCTGATACAGCGAACCAAACCCGCGTCGCCGGCAGCGGAGCTTATTGAAGAGTGCCGTAGTTTGCTCTGATAGCAAAGGTGAATCTGCAGAAAGGTGAAAACTAATCAGTTTTATAATATTCAACTGGGAACATTAACTAATTTTGGGATGGGTATTTTGCAGAGTAAAATGAATAGCTAATGACTTTACTATTTTAATTACTTTAGGAAAGGTTGCTCTGTAGGTTATCTAAAGGAGTTTCCCTGGTTAGATGAATATTACAGCTGAGATTGGAGAAATCTTATTATTACCATTTATCATAAAACACATGTGATGTCACCAGATAGTACCTGCCTCCGATTTTATTAACTGTGTTTCAGTGGACCTATGAGGTTTCAACCATTTTGAATAACACCTTTCCTGTTAATGGGGTTGCCAGATTCTTTTCATAATGCAAAGCTGATGGACAGTGTTGACAGGAGAGGCAGAATTTTGCAGGCAATACCTTCAGGTCATCGACTGTGGGTTGCTGTATACGTTCCATTCTTCGTAGTGCGGCTTTGGCTATTGCCAGCCCCGCGGAGCTGGCTGCGTGAGGGAGGGAGTCTGGGGAAACGGGCTGTGGTGCGTCGGGCACAGCAGGGAAGCAAAGCACCTTGGGTGGCTGGAATCTAAAATTTAAACATATCTTTCTTTAAAATGCAAAAACAAATCACAAAAAAACACAAAAAAACCCAAAAAACACCGCAAAAAAACTCCTTTTGCTACCAAATTTGAAAATGCAGCTGATGGAAGGAAAAGGCGGCTTAAAATTGAATTCAGGCAGTTGATGGAGCCATGCTTACCCAACAAACGCTGCCTCTGCGCGCTGCCGCTCTGCCCGGGGCGCTGCATGATGGAAGAAGTTTGAGTGCGTTGGCACGTGGTGGTCACGGCGTCAGGGTCTTGCCCAGCGCTGTCTGGGCGGGAACGGCCGGGAAGCAGCGAGGCTGGTGGTGCTGGCTCTGGAGGTGGAGGCATCTTCGAGCACCCCTGCAGCCGCTCAGCTCCCACCCATGTGCAGCTGCTCGCGGTTGGCTTGGCTCCTGTGCAGGAAGATGGCTTATACATTATCGATTCACAGCAAGTCAGAGGGTTCCTTGCCTGTGCAACGTTATTAATTTATAAAATTATTTATAAGATTATTAAAAATACAACTTTCCCAGCTTGCTTCTAGCTTTTTTCCTAGGCTCCGTTATTTTTTAAATAAGAAGGTCAGTTGGTTTCTGTGTATTTCTGGTCATCATCCACCTCAGAACAGAGCAAAACGTGAAATGTGTTTGTCGTTTGTTGCAGGTTTTCTTCAGGAATTGTCAGACAAGTTAAGAACTTCAAGGGAACACTTTATTATGAAAAGCTGAAAGTCAGCTCTACAAAAATAAAGTTTAATGGGCTTAAGGCCAGCCTTTTGACATTTTCTACCTAATTCCTAGCTCAGTGCCATGGCCTTTATTCAAGTCCCTTGACAAAAGCATTCTAAATAACTCTGGTGTGACTGCCAATAGCTGTTATTTTATCAATTGGAGGGGGAGAGGTTACTTAACACAGGAAGGAAAATGAAAACCACGGTTCAGCTTTATCTTTTGAAGAAGAAGGCCATGTTTTGAAAAAGTTTAATTTGTGCCTCCTATGGAGTATTTTCGCTTAAAAGCCAACATTGCTGTGACAGTTCTGAGGTCTGAAGAGCAGTTCCACTTTCTCTTTCTGCAGAGCATTAAGAACCTGATATTCTGGATTTGTGTAATTACGCTGCAGCGCTGACAGACTGCACTTTTTACAGTTAATCTTATCTATTGGACGTCAGCGAAATTCAGGTTAGATGCATGCTTCCGCGCTCACTGTGGTATTTATAGAGTCTGCTTACCCACGCTTGCTCTGTGGCTCACCACCCTCAGTGAATTTACCTTCACGAAACCCCAGCGCCCATGTGGCGACAAGAGCGGGTGGATTCCCAAGCGGCTCTTTCCCGGGAATGGCATCGTGACATCCCGGGAGTGACGGGCATCGCACCCGCAGGCTTTGAGGCTGGAGCTCATACAGGCTTCTGCTCTGAACGGGGTCAGCGTTGCAGCGATGGGGGCTTTGAGCCTCAGCCGCCTCCGTCCCTTTGAACTCTAAAATAAGATGATTTCAGTGCCAGCTTGCCCAGGTACCGCTTGTGCCGGCCCCCTAGCCCTGGCACCGGCTGTAGCACGGTGTGGTGACACAGGTGCCACCGCCAGCTCAGGAAATCATTCTGCTCGGAAACATCCAGGGAAAAGTCCACAAATTGCTGCTAAAGGCAAAGAATTATCTCCGTAGGTGGAGAACAGATAAGGTGAGGGGGTTTGTCCCGCAGTGACAAGGTCGGGTGTTGCTTTGCTGTTGGCAGCAGGAGCGGGTGGCAGGGGGACACAGAGACCTGCTGGATGTTCAGGTTGTGGCTGGCATGCCCAGGCCTGGGACACCGGCTATTCCAGAATGGCTGTAAGGCAAAAAGAGCACAGGTTCTGGTGGCATGATAATTTTACTCCCATTTGTAGGGGACTCTGACAACAAGAGGGGAGCCGGAGGTGAGGAAGGCTCATGCCAGGGTGGGAGGCAGCAATCTGCCTTGGGATGCCAAGCAGGAGCATGCTGGCAGGTACTGAAAGGGTGCTGGAATAACTGTTTCTAAATAATTTGTCTCAAGATTTGTGCATCTGCCTGCCTGCTGTTCAGGCTTCCGTTGAGTCTCGATGCTCCTGGGCAGCTGTGTCTCCGAGTCCGTGCTTGCAGCTCCGTGCTTGGTCCAGCTTGCTCCCCTGCTCCTGGCCACCAGCCGGTGCTGACTGCTGACAGGATGATTTAGTGGGGTGGCAGAAGAGGCTGGAGACAGAAACAGACGCTGTGGGGAGAGGGTCTGAAAAGCAGGGCAGTAGGCTGGCCAGCCTTCGTGTCCACGAGAGTGGCCGGGGTGCTCGGAGGCTCTCCCGAGGCACTGGGATGCTGCCAAAACGCTCCCTGCTCTGGGGTGCGGCTGCCCTGGGGTTTGTCCAGGAGCACACAGAAATGCAAGCACCCAGAGACTTCCATGCAAGCCCCAGGAAAGGTCTCTACAATCTTAGACATCGGATTTTATGAGGACGAGGGTGAATCCCTTTCTGAAGCCAACACTTAGAAACGTGTCCAGCACCTCTGTGACTTGAGGTCTCGGCTCACGCGATGAGCTCTCGGCTGCCGTCACGGCTGTGAGCAGTAGCCATGGTGTGCTATCACGCTCGCTGACGGGAGCGGCTGCCCACGCACACGCAGCGTGGAGATGTCCCCGAGCAAAGGAGGTGCTCGTGGTTTCCTTTACATTAATGTCTGTCTGAGGAAGCCTGTAAAAACCAGCACAGCAAAGCGCCAGAGAGAGGCACGCGTGCAGTGTGCCCTCTGCATCCCCCAAGTCCTCTGTCACTCAGACACCGACCTCCTGGGGCAGATTTTCGGAATTTTGAAACATTTTCGGAATTTCATGCTTCAAAACATTCATGACTAAATGCTTGCGCTGCATCCTTTGCCTGTCTCCTGGCTGCCTGCACTGTTTGCCTGCGCTGCACTGTGCACAGGGCTCTCCTGGTCGCACACCCCGTCTGTTGGACCTGGACTGTAAGCTGCCGTTAACTCACCTGCTCCCCGGAACCCCCTGTGTAAATAGGGCTGTGTGCTCACCCGAGCTGTGCAAAGCTCCAAACCCTGCCGGTGGTTAAGAAATCAGGAATGAACGACACTGGATTCGGGCCAGGTGGGAAGTGCCACGCACAGCGCACGGGCAGATGCTGGGTAAGGGCCGTGCGACGTCTGCTGCCTCGCCGGTCCCTGCAGGGATGGCTTCTGAGGGCTGCCGTTACTGCTCTCTGCTATTACAGGGGAAACCTTCTGCCGGGGATTTGAGTAACGCCTGATCGGGGCTGTGGTCTCACAGCGCACCCCGTGCACCGGCGGGTACCAGGGTCCTGCAGTCCTCTGGCAGCCAGGGGTGTGAAGGGGAAAGGACGGATTTACCGTGAGGGGGAAGGACCTTGACTCATGGCAATTCCTGTGCCTATAGAGGTGTGATTAAATTGGGCCTAGAAATGGTCAAACAGGCTTCCAGGACAGCAGTACTCGCAGGAGGACTGATGCAGTGCAGAGACCCTCATCAATGTTTATAAATATGTTAAGGGTGAGTGTCGGGAAGATGGAGCCAGGCTCTTCTCGGCCTCACTAAGCGATAGGACAAGGGGCAACGGGTCTAAGCTGGAGCACAGGAGGTTCCGGATTAACATGAGGAAAAACTTTTTCACCGTGAGGGTGACAGAGCCCTGGGACAGGCTGCCCAGAGAGGTTGTGGAGTCTCCTTCTCTGGAGACATTCAAAACCCGACTGGACACGTTCCTGAGTGATGTGCTCTAGGTGGCCCTGCCTTGGCAGGGGGGTTGGACTAGATGATCTTTCAAGGTCCCCTCCGACCTTTGTGATTCTGTGATTCTGTGAGACGCAGCCCTGGCACGAGCTGGGCTCGGTGCCTCGTGCCCCAGCCTGTGCCACCTCCCCGCACCCGCTCTGCCAGGGCAGGGGGACACCCAGAAAAGGAGCATTTCTTTGGTTTGTCTAACCCAGGCATTGACAGCAGAAACAAAAATGGTGCCTTCACAGAACGGAGTTATCAGGGAACGTAACCGCCTGCAACAAGGAGCTGGGAGGAGAGGCAGCTCTGCCCGCCCCGGCTCCCTGGCCGCCCCTGCTCCCGCAGGCATCCCGCCAGGGTTTGCAAAGAAGCGTGAGCGTACGTGGCTCCGTGTGCGTACGTGGCTCCGTGCGCGCACGTGGCCGAAGCAGAAAACAGCCTCCCTCGTTCCCAGCTCACCGAAACCCTCGCGCGAGGCTGGGCTACTGCTGCGCTACCTGCTGCAGCCCTGCGGCGTCAGGTGGAACACCGAATCCTTGGCTAGGATGTGGTGCCCTGAAAGCTCATTTAATTTCTGTTGTTGGTCTCTGCTGTGTTTTCTTTAAGCACACCTGTAAGCCTGGGAGAATAAGCAACAAATTTCCATCACTTGTAGGCTGATTTCCTGCGAGGACGCTGCCCAGAACTGGTTCAGAAGCTCTAACTGGGTGTTCAGTCCCTGCATGAAAAAACTGCTTTTGTTTTGGTTTTTTTTCTTTTTATCTTCTAAAACCTTTGTTCTATTGTTGTGTTTCATTGGAAAAAAATAAGGGAATTGTTGCTTCAATCTCTGCAGACCAATCTCAGGGCTGCGTGCGTGCCTGGGCAGCTAGCTGGTAGGCAGAGGGGACTATCAGCGCATTCTTATACCAGCAAGCCCTGCGCGTGCTGGGGGTGATGCGGGCTCTCGGCTTGGTGCCCACTGCTCTGCATCGGAGGGAAACCTGCCGTCCTTCCTGCCCGCTGCTGGGGCCGCTGAAGGCAGAGGGGCTGGAGAGGGGTTTGTCACCTCCTCCGCCCCACCTCGCCCCGTACAGACGGGTCTCAGCCTACACATGCGGGCTGTGGGCCGTGCAGGAGTCTGATCAGTGCCGCTGGTCTCCCAGTGCTCCCTTGTACGTGTGGAAATCTCCCACTAGAAGACAAAATTACACTATTGTGCGCGCAGGAGTGAGAGATAATTACACTTCACTCCAGCACAGCGGATTAAGCACAAATCTCTTGAGAACCTTGACATCTGTTAAGTGGGTATTGATCGAGGTGTGACATGTGCAGCGGGCGCCTTGTACCGCAAGCGGTGAAGCAGCGATGTGGGCAGGGGCCGTGAGCCCTGCCCCGGGAAGCAGGGAATGGCAAGGATGGGGATGTCCGTGGGCAAATAAATCCGCAGCAGCCGCCTGCCCTGCCCTGCCCAGCAGCGGGTCCGAGGGCACCCCCCAGCCTGTGAGACTGCAGCGCAGCCACAGCCTCCTGGATGGTCTTCTCCATCTTGTCCAGGTTTGAGGTGCGTTTTGGGGGAGTCTCCTGACCTAACTGGAGGAACTGTGCAGTGCTGGGACAACTACTGGCCATTGTGGAGTGACTTGAACGGGAAGTTTCACAGTTTAGATTTACTGATAGCTACTATTTAACCTTTTTTGGGGGAAAAAACGCACCCTTTTTCTGCCCTTTTATGTCTTAGATTAAAGCTCGCTCATTTTAAGTACTCCCTTGATTCTGCGTTTTGTCCTTTTGGCTTCAGAAGCACGTTAGACAGATGCAGTTCCTGCTCTGGCTTTGAACTTCACCCCATGAATCTCTTGATCACAGCACTTGTACAAACTTGCAGTGAGAATAGTCTCACCATTTTCTTCAGGACAATACCCAGCATGTGAACAAATGCTCCTGTTGCTGGATGCCTGCATTAAGCTGCACGAGGAGCCACTTCAAAATGTCTGTAATTTAACAGCATGCAAGGAAAACATGAAAGGAAGGGGAATTAGCACCCGTTTTATGTCTTCTCTGTAGCCTGGATAGTCTGTGCCATTAGCCTGGTCTCAGGCTGCTGCTCTGGGCCAAGCAGTGCCCTTGTCTGAGGATTGGGTGCTGATGTCCTGGCAGAACATTGCTCAGCAAAGCCTGGAATGCTGGAGAGGAGACACTGTCAGGCAGGACACATCGCTCCGGTGGTGCTGATGCTCAGAGCAGGTGGTGGGACAGCACCGCTCCTGTCCCAACGTCTGCAGCCTTCTCTTGATCCCTTCCACCTAGCCGATGGGCAGGCACCACCGAGAGGCTGTCCTCACAAACTGCATTACAGCACCAGCAAAGGCAGCAGCGCTAGTGCCTGTCACCTTAACATAAAGTCCTCCATATGGCTGCTAGCATGCTGGGTCCCTCACACTCGTGCTCCCCCGCCGAACTGGGCAGACACTGAGAAGTATGTCCAGAGAAAGGCAACGAAACTGGTGAAGGGGCTGGAGCACAGGGCTGATGAGGAGCAGCTGAAGGAACTGGGCTTGTTTAGTCTGGAGAAGAGGAGGCTCAGAGGGCTGATTGCCCTCTACAACTACCTGAAAGGAAGTTGTGGTGAGCTGGGGGTCGGCCTCTTCTCACAGATAACTAGTGACAGGACTAGGGGAAATGGCTGCAAGTTGCGCCAGGGGAGGTTCAGGTTGAAGATGAGGAGAAATTTCTTCTTGGAAAGGGTGGTCGGGCATTGGAACGGGTTGCCCAGGGAGGTGGGGGAGTCCCCGTCCCTGGGGGTGTTTAAGGAAAGGTTAGATGTGGTACTTAGGGACATGGGTTAGTGGTTAACCATGGGTGGTGGGGGGACGGTTGGACTGGATGATCCTTGAGGTCTCTTCCAACCATAATGATTCTGTGATTCTATGTGCACCTTACACCGTGCTGCTCTGCACAGGCTGCTTGCACGGCTGTGAGCCGGTGCGGGAGGCACTGCCATACGCACTGCAAGGATGCTGGTGGGTTGGAAGCTGCAAAGTGCAACCTCGATGATGAAAAACAAAGTGTTTTTCTCCTTTCCTTCCAAAAGATCCCTCTGTCAGTGTGAAGACCTTGGATGGTAAGAAGACAAAAATTCATAAAGCGAATGATCAAAGAGCTGTATGTGTTGATGGGCTTGGTGCTGTGATGAGATCAAACGTTACACATCAAGGCGCCTGTCAGAGAGCTGTGTTCAAGGGAAAACATCTGTCAGCATGTCGCTTGTTTGCTTCCCGCTCGGATGCTAAATCTGAGCGACAGGACCGGCATCCGCATCCCTCCGCAGCACCTGCCTGGGCTGCGCCGGGCAGCCTGAGCGTCCGCAGCCCTGCACCTCTCCACGGGCACTCAGGAGAGGGCAGGAATTCCTCTCCTCGTCCATCAGTGACTTCAGTGCTCGCAGGGCTGGCCTACTAACACCACTGGGAAAAGTCCGAACAGAGGACGTGCTGGATTTACCCCTACAACTCCAATAACACCCCATTACCTCCCCAAACCGTCCCTCACTGCAGCTCCATCTGGCCTCAAAGAGCTCTTTTCTCTGTTCTGCAGTCAAAACACTCAGGCGTCTGCACGGGTCCTGCAAGCCGCTTCCTTCCCCAGCGCCCTTCAGCACTTAGAGAAGAGCCTTTCCCTCCACCCACTGAAATACACAGCTCTTCTCCTTCTTCCAGCACGACACTCGGGATGGGGCGGGGTTGGCACGTCCCAATTGAAGAGTTATTAGGTAGATGTTTGCACAGGAAAGGTCTGTAATTCCTGGAACGTATCCATACCTGCTCTGTGGTGCTGCTTCCCAAGATGCGAGTGGGCTTGTGAGAGTGGGTGCTGGGAATGCCGGTCCCTCTGCCGCTGGCACAGGGCTCAGGCACGCCGGCCACGAGCCCTCCGTGCACAAGAGCCGCTGCGGGGCTCGCACGCACACGGGGTGCTGCTGTGCTGCTGCTGAGGTTTCCTCGCAGAGGCGCCTTCGGTTCCCCTCTGCCACCCCCCTGGCACCGACATGTTTAGGCGAAACTACACGAGGATAAACGCCCCCTTCCCCCTGTGACATTCCTGTTGGTAAAGGTTTCTTTCCTGACATCAGATCTCTTATTTA
Source organism: Psophia crepitans (assembly GCA_013399095.1). Taxonomy (NCBI): domain Eukaryota; kingdom Metazoa; phylum Chordata; class Aves; order Gruiformes; family Psophiidae; genus Psophia; species Psophia crepitans. The sequence continues at coordinate 606,169 of VWZZ01006686.1, forward strand.
ATCACGCAATATAGTAGCCAGTGCATCACGAAGTGTAGATTTGTATATCTTTAAATTAAATTTAGCTACTAGGCCTGAGTTATTTCCTTCCTGATTACCCATTTGGATGAAACACCAGCTATTAATCTCTCTCCCTTCTGCGGGCATGCTGCTTTTCCAGTTTACCACAGAGGGCCTGGAAGAACAGAGCAAACGCTGTCACTCCTTTGTGAAAGGATTTCAGCATGCCCTTCTCCTGCTTTGTACTCAGCCTCAGCAGATTAAAAAGCCCCTATTCTACAGTTAATTTCTCCTTCACTCTTGTCTGCCTCTCTGACTTTCATGTGAGTTGATTGAAAATACAGTGCTAAATGCAGCTCTTTTATTTGAACTAATGCAAATTATGCCAGGTCCCAGTGTGTGAATATAAACTTGTTAGCATCGTGAGGGAGGGGGGCATGGCCGGGGTGGGTGGGTGTGCGCGCTGTTGCTGAACAAGGGAGGGAAAAGAGGAAAGGCTGTTATCCAAATGGAGGTGGCTGGAAGCAGATTTTCTTTTCCCAGCTCTGCTCACTGCTAGTGGGGAAAAAAACCTCTGCAAATTAAAACCCCATAGATCAGAGTGGTGAAGCTGTCTTCTCCGCAGCCTGCCGAGATGGGAAGGCAGGAAGGTGTCAGCGCGCGGTTTGGTCAGGGATGTGGGCACCGTGCTCCCCTGGGGTACATGGTGAATCGTGTCTGGGGGGTGCATGTCCCAGGGGTCCCGTCTGGCCCCCTGAGCTCAGGAGCAGCTGTCTGTGGGCGGGTGGCTGCCGAGAGGAGCAGTGAGGACACATCTCGGGAAGGGTCGAGGTCTGACAGAGTCTTGTCATCTGCTGCAGCCCAGCATCTGTAGGATGTCCCCGGTCCCTTCCTGCTCCACTAGTCACAGTTTTCTGACCATCAGCACCAATACAGCTGTGACAGCCCTGATGTTTGGGGACAGCCCTCAGTGCAGGATCATTTAGGCCAATACAATTTTTCCACCGGCAATGACAGATTCTCTGCGGCACTGCCTAAGCTCTGCTCTTGGCAGAGTCACTAGTGGGGTTAAAGAGGTGAAAATCACACAGGGGCAGCCCAGCCTGGCTGACAGCCACCCGCAGTCACTGACCAGACCCCACGTTCTCACGTTTCTAGAAAAGAGAGCTGGCCACTATCTGACAATGTGGGGTCCCCATTAGATTCCGTTGGGGATGCTGCAGGTTCCCAGCCCAGGGTTATGTATGAGACTCATCATAAAGTGTCAAAAGAAGGTATAAAACTTTACAGCTCCAGAGAAATAGGACTAGAATATCTTAATATTTCGTCTGTGTGAGATGCAATATATTGGGCTTGATTTCATTGGTAGCCTGTATCAGAAAAGTCACCGACGTTTCTGTTTTCATCAAAATGCATTTTATTGAAAAGCTATATTTAATAAAAGCTACATTCCAAAACACCAGAAATTCAGAGAACTTTGTATCCACCAAATCCCCTTTCCTACCCACCCTCCTCTCTCCATCCACTTAGTATTAATTGTACAGGAAAACTGGAAGGTGACGAACCCGGCACGCAAATCCCAGGGCGGCAACCAGCTGGGAAGATCTGACCGTGACCTTCTAAGTGCATTATTGCCTTCAGCTCTTCCCTCTAACAACCCATTGATGTGGCTGCAGCACAGAGCACCGAGCTCTCCCTTTAATGATTCATTGCATTCATCACTCTTGCCAGGTAAGGCCAGGAAGTTTTTCTTCCTCTCCCCTCCAGCGCTGTGGGCAGCCTGGCTCCCGGCTCTCTGCGGCTGGAAACCGCCCATCGGCACGTCTACAGCAATGGCAATTTGTACAGAATATTTTCCCTGCCGTGCAGAAACAGAGCCGTTTCATTAGCTTGTCTCCTCCTTCCATCACCAGTGCTGACGGGATGCCGTCACCGGGCGACTCCTGATGCTTGAAGGAAGTTTGAAGTAGAGGAGCAGAAACACAGGTTTCCTTCGTCCCACACCAGTAACCACCACTGCCTTTTTGGAAGACAGAGAAAGTTCAAAAAAACCTGAAGTGTGATATCTCATTCAGTTTGTCTTCAAAGCAAAGAGTTTCATAAATAAAATAAATTCAAATGGCACTATTTGTCTGACGTTTTATTTGTCTTTTAAGAGAAGAAAAGCTCTCTGAGTTGGGCAGAAACTGGTTTTGAGACCCAGCCCTACTTTTCTGAAGACGAAGGAAAACACACAAAAGCTCAGTGGAAAACCCAGTCCTCGGCTCCTGGCTGGTTCCCCTCCAGGGGACCAGCGGGTGGCCCGTGCCCCTGAAGCCCGGCAATGCCAGCCAGCACCTGCTGCCCAACACAAGGCTTCCAGCTGCCTGCTTTGCCACCGCCTCACAACAGGGATGTCAGGCTCAGCCACCGCCAGCCCAGGACATGGTTTTACAAATGCTCAAGATAACCTGGTAACTCGCCCCCCCTGAAAGAAGAGGTCTCCCTTTCCCCTCAGCTTTTAAGCACATGCTCCTCCTGTTCAGCTTCTGGCAGCTCCAGTGCTTGGCAGAGCCTCCTGTGTGCTGATTTAGGTCACTAACCTGCAAAAAATAGCCAAAGGAAACCCATCCAGAAAAATCAGTGATAGCTTCTCATTGAAACTGCAATGTTTCATTAAAACAGGATGAGCAGAGGAAGGCTCCTCAGGATATGGTTAATCTCATTCTGACAGTGATGAGCCATTAAACCTGCTAAAAGGTTGATGTAACGGCAGCTCTGAAAGAGAGCGGTGGAAGGTACAGGTACAGGTACAGAGGTACAGGTACAGAGGGGCAGGGAGTCCATGCTCTTGTCCATGCATCAGGGAATATTTGATCCTCCACCACATCCAGTGGGAGGATCCTTCCTGGGCATCAGAGGGTGGCTGGGATCAGCGCAAGAGGAACCCAAAGCTGTCCTGGAAATGCTGGGAGGAGACGGCATCCATTGTGAAGGAGATGCTTCTCCCCTCGTTCTGGCCATTTTCCTTCCCCTGGTGAACTTAGGGATATTGAGCCATGGAATGGGATGGGGTGGGATGGCATGGGATGGCATGGGATGGGAAGCGATGCAATGCGATGCAGTGGGATGGCATGGCATGGCATGGCATGGCATGGCATGGCATGGCATGGGCTAAGAATCCTCTTTGTTTGCTGATTAGGTTATTTCTATGTCATCAGTTTTAGAGCATGAATTTCTGAGCCCGAGTCCTCCTTAGCTGGTAGGCATGATGCTCACTGATGGTAGTGCACCTGGTTCTTAAGCAAACATTCTCTTTTCTGTGGACCGCATGAAGAGTCCCGTGCCAGCAGCTCACATGGATTTTGGTGGCATGGGCAGCGCAGGGGCAGAGGCAGGCACTGCACCCCTGTCACGGCAGCCTGCCTACACGCCTCCAGCTGGCACCGGCTCCCCAAACACTTTGACATTTCCAGATAACATTTCCTTGAACATTTGGCACTGTGGAAAGTCTGTTTTCTTCTGCTTTACTCTCTGGGGTTGGCATGCAAGTGAGTTCAAAGCGCAAGAATTTTCTGCTGATGGAAACCCCCATTTTCCTGTGGCTCTGGTTGGTGCATCACAGTGGTAGGGACAAAAAATTGCAATTATAGAAAACCGTACATCTGGATAGGGCACAGGTTTGAAAGGCTTACCGTGGAGAGCTTGGAGTGCAAATATCAGCTCTCACACTGGCATCAGAAGTAGGTCACTGTGACTCTGCCCTTATGCTTATCTTCCAAACATAATAAAAATGAAATTTGTGGGTTTATGGGATCTAAATGGTGATTTCAAACTTTCGAGCATCTTTTTCCATTAAGAAAAAATAGAAATCGCTGAAATAATTTATACTCTGTGATGCTTTCGATTCAATGATTTCTCATTTTCAAATGGGAAAAAAAAAAAAAAGGGTTGTTTAAAAGACCCCTGACCTTCTCTATCAGGTCCGGACCATGAATGGTGTGAGCCTGGGTATCAGCTTCCTTCCAGGCATCAAACTGCTCAGAAAGCAGCAGCAGAAAGAATTAAAAGCTGTTTTTTCAAGACTTGTGACAAGGTTGCGGCAGGAGCCTCTAGCTTCTGCCATGCAAGCGTTTTGTATATTCTCACAACATACTGACGTACTGCAAGGGGGACATTTAGGGGTTTTAAACTGCATTCACATGCACCTCAGCCCAGCGGTTCCATCATAACGCCATAATGTCAGAATCACAGAATCATTTCAGAATCACAGAATCATTTCAGAATCACAGAATCACAGAATTCTGCCTGCACAGTCAGGCAGAATAAGGGAAGCTGCAAGGAGGAAAACAAATAGAAAAGAAAATACAAATAAGATACAATACGAGAAAACAGAGAGCCCAGAAGAGGTAAAAATATGTTTGAAAAAGCTAGCGTTGCAAACCAGGGTTGTTGCAGGGTACGCTGCGTGCAAATACTGAATCGGCCAGCTCGCACGTGGAGGCAGCCGACGAGGAGCAGGGCTGGGTGGCCGCAAGGTGCTGTGCTCTGGGTGACCCCGGGAGCGGGGCGGCGGGGTGTGGGGGGGACGGGAGGCACTTTAAGCAGAGCCGAGGGACCCAAGGGGCTTTGCTGCAGCTGCGCAGCACCCTGGGTCATGCCCGCAGCACCGTGGAGGGCTGCACCCAGAGGCTCGTGCTGCTGGGGCAGGCCGCGTTTCACACGCGCGTGCCATCCTGCCCTTTGACGGTGTCATTTCAGTTCCATGAAACCATTAAGCAGGTATTCATACGTTGTAAAGCAGACAGAAATAATGAAATATATTACAGAGAGGGCCATCGTTCATCCCATTTATTACGTTACAACGTTCCTCTGATTGAATTATGGTTGTGAAATTACTCTCTGTCCATATATTATCTTGTGTTTAATGTATAGGGCACATCTGCTCGGGTTGGGATGATAGACCGGGGACGGTTTATTTCTGCAGCCCTTGTTCCTGTAACTAAGTCACCCTTTTACCGCTCGTGCAGTAGCCAAGGGGCACGCGCGGGGGAAAGAGCACAGCAGGCTAAATTCCCGCGCTCTGCAGTCATGGCTCCCCTTAAAATGAAAAATCCGTGCTCGCAAAAGGTGGCGAGATTGGAGTCGCTGCCAGATCCCCTGCAAGGAGCTATCGGGGAAACTCAGGCTTGACCCGAGCGTCACCTCGCCCCCTTTGCCGGCGTCTCTCCGGCGTGGTGGGTTGCTGCCGGGGTACTGCATTAAGGCCCCTACAAAGCTGAAATGTCCCCCTGGGCGCTCAGTCCCGTTTGTGGAGGACAGGCCCCCTCCTCGCAAAAAGGCACCTGATGCAAACAGCAGCCTCGGCCCCCGGGCTGGGTGGGAGCTCTGCGGCCTGAGCTCCTGCCTGGCCTGGGGGTCCTTCCAACCGAGCGGTGGATGCGCAGTCTGGAGGATGCTCAGCCCAATGTCATGCTGTGGGCTTGTTGAGACAGCACCTTTCTTGGTGCTGCTTGCATGGATAAGAGACCCTCCCGTTCACTTCCAGAGCGTGCTCTGAAGTCAAGCTTCAGTGCCGGCCCCTGGTCCCAGCCGTGCGGAGCAGCGAGTACGGGGGACAGGGCGTGCTGCTCCATCACCGGGGCTCTGCTCCAGACCAACAACCTGGTCCCGCCGCAGCCGTCCCTGCCTCCTGCCGGCCTGTGCCCTCACGCTGGAGGGGGTTTGGGCACCTCTGCGGTGTGCGCTGTACATACGTGATCGATGTGCTGCTGGCTCACAAGGGCTGGGGATGGAAAACTACAAAGTGAGCAAAGCCCAGAGCAGCATTACTGATGGCTGCAGGCATCCTCCGCTTCACCGCCGAGCACAGGGGCTGTGGTCTGCCCAGGTACTGGACTCAGACTGGAGGATAAATGTATGAAATCCAACGTCTTGTGACAGGCAGGGGCAGGTGAGAAGGATTTAATGGTCCTGTCTAGGCTTAAACTCTATAAATCTAAGAAATGGTAGCGAACAGCTGCCCTGGGTAGGAGCCGGTAATTTAAAGCTCAGTTATGTATTGTCAGCTATAATTCCCAGCGGAGATGTCTGAACCTTGCTGTTTGCCCTTGCTGCGCATGAGAAGATAACACAGCTTTTAGCTAGAGCCAATTCAACCCAGCCAGGTCTGTACCGCAGGAGATTTGAGACCGGGGGAGAAAACCCCAGCTCAGGTCAAGCACAACATATCAAAATGTGAGGACGTTTCCATGGGCTGGAACCTTCTGGCAGAGCTCCCAGGTCTCCAAGTGTGCGGGGTTAGCCCCTGGGCTGCCCCGATGGTGTCACCCCGAGCAGTGCCCTGGGGACAGACGCCCTCCATGGTGAGATGCATCCTGCAATTCCAGCACACCAGGCAGAGCTGTGGCTCCCATCTCATCCCATCCCATCCCGTCCCGTCCCGTCCCGTCCTGTCCCGTCCCATGCCACACCGGCTGTGTGCACGCCTACCCCGGTGCACCTGCAGGAGAGGTGGGTGAAGGGACACCCCAAGCACCTCACCTTGGCAGAAACAGCAGTAAGCACCCCAAAATAAAACCTTCCTGCTGAGCCTGGCTATTTGCAGAGCTTTCCCCCAGGGAACAAATAATAATGCTGTGGTAAAATTTACCTTTCTATAAAAACTCCTGCGTGCGGGAAAAGCAGGTTTTCTGTCAAAGAAGCATTTAAGTAGGCACTTTTGAACTAGATTTGCTTTTAATCTCACAAGTTGTTAATGTTGCTGTTCTTGGTCTGATAATACCTTTCCGTTACAAAAAAAAACCCATCAAAATCTTTTACAGACATTGTATTCTCAATCTTCCTGTCACACAGATAAGCAAAGCCGGTTTTATCAATAGCGGCATGGAGAAACTGATAAACTTCCAAGGAAAAAAAAAAAAAAGCAAACCAGAATTAAGGTTGGGACATAATTGTTTTTGTGATCAGGTTTTTGGAGTTGTTCCTTTTGCAACATATAACGGGTTGTTCCAAATCCCTGGTGTTGCACTGGTGGCTGCAGGCTGGCTGGGAATTTGCACGTAGGGCACAGGAACCTGAGCCTGAGAGCAGCTGCCAGCGCAGTGACAGAGCTGCCGGTGAAATCTCCTTTCCTCATCTCACAGGCAGTAATAAGTTTTACCACCTGGCACTGATTTAATTTCAAAGGTGTTAATTGCTTATGGGGAGGGGTGGGGCTGAGTATCACCTGCACGTGGAGCCACAGCACCCGCTGCAGCCCTGAGCACAAATCCCGTGAATAACCAGGGAATACAACAGTACTGCAGCTGTACCCCAGCAAGAAACCTCAGCTGGGGGGTTTTAATGACACAGGTAGTCCTTCCTATAAAGAATTGCTGTGTTTTGCTGTTGAACTAATTGCTGTTGATGTAAAGTACACGACATTGCCAAATCAGGGTTCTTTGGAAAATTTTCTTGAGAGTGTTTTTTTCATGTCTGCTGTTTCACTGCTAACAGGTTTTGGAAAGCTCAGTAGATAGTTATGGAACATATGTGCCTTCCATTTCCCCTTCCCTGCCATGAATTTCATTTTCAGGCTGTAAATGTATTTTCCTTCTTTTGTTGGTATATTACAGCACATCCCTCTCCTAGAGAGAATTAGCTAGGAATGTGACATCAGATGGCAGGAGATTTCAAATTGGTTGTTTGTTTATTTTTGTGCCCATCTTCCCTGCCTGTTTCTTACCCTTTGCCTACTTGAGCTCCATGATTAGTTCTTGAACCCAAGGAGCTCTAAAATCTAATCTAAGAAAATAAGGCTGAGTTCTCACAGGTTATCCGATCCATTTACCCAGCGAAAGGCCTGATAAACTTTATCTCTGTTTTCTGATGGGTGTTTTTCTTACTTATTCTTGGGGCAGGAATCATAGAATCATAGAATCACTAAGGTTGGAAAGGACCTCTGAGATCATCAAGTGAAAAAGGAGCTCTTGTAAGTTTTCCAAGAAATCCATTTCAGCGCTTTGGTCTTCTGCTTCTTGCACTGCTTTTCATAGTATTTAACCTAGATTTACCTTGCTGCAGTATTTTCTGTTATTTTTTGTCTTTACCCATGGCTGAACCCAGGGAACAGTTTGTTCCACAGCTCTGGAGGTCACCTCGTCCAGCCCTAGCAAGATCACCTCCAGACTGCCCAGGATCCTGTCCAGGTGAGTTTGAGTGTCGCCAACAATGGACACACCAGACCCTCTCTGGGCAACCTCTGCTTTGGTTTTCTTCCCACAGTTTATTATATATGTGAAGACTACCACCATGGTTCCCCTCTGTTCTCTTTCTCTCTATTTAATTAAATAATATCACTTCAGTTGACCTTTCATTGTAGGCCAAGCTTTTTGTGCGTCTGATCATCTCTGGTTTTCATTTGGACCACAGCCTCTTTGGAAACGTGGTGTCAAAAATAATCATACATCTTACAGGGCTTACTGTTGGTTGTGCATCCCACTGGTGTTCGCTGCCTGCGTACCAGAATGATGCTGTTGGCTCAGTTTGTAATCGCACGTAACCGCGAGACCTGTCTGTAAACCTATGCCTAACTTCTCCCTCATCTGGGCAGGACTATTGCTTACTGGATTTCATCTCGATTTTCATTTAAATCTCTAATATGGCAGAACCACCTTGAAGTCTAACCTTGTTTTCCAGCATGCCCGCGTTCCTTCTCCATTAGGAGTCACCTGTAAATGTGATGAACATACTCTGTCCCCCACCAGCCAGGCCTTTGCCAATAATGTTGAGTAGCACCAGGCTGGGGGAACCCCATCAGCTCCGTCTTCCCACTCCTGATGCTGAGTTTTTCTGATCTGCTCTTTGGGTGATGGTAACACACCCAGCTTTTACAGGGTTTGTCAAGAGTACATTTCTCAGCCTTTCTCACCATGGGTGAGTGTGTTAGCAGATCCATTAAACTCTGTTCTGTGAGATCTGGAGTCTCGCTCTGTCCCCAGCCAGTCCCCCTGTCCTCGCAGGCCCAGCATCCACGGTCAGAGGAAGGGGAACCGTGGGGTTGCCATGAATCATTCTAGACAGTCATTCCTGCTACTTATCTCCTCAGGATCTTCTGGGGATTTGCAAATACATGGTTTGATTATTTGTTCTGGAGAACTGCAGCTACACAAGGAACATTGCATAGGAGGTGGAAGATAAGCAGCAGTTTACTCTTTTTGAGTCTTTCAGCCTCATTCTTCCTTCCAGATTTCTCAGAGATAGCAGCAGGCAGCTCTGAAATCACTCCATTTCTCTAAGAACGTCAGGAATGTTTCAGCAGGCTCAGCTCATCTGAAAACATTTAACGTTTCTACCCTGTTGTTTCCGTCGCAGCCTGAGCTATGACCCTGGTGTCAGTGCTGCTAATCGCATTACATGGCTGATTGCAATTGTCCTTTTACTGAAGAGTGGAGCAAAACAGTAACAAAAAATTATTAAACAATGTGGCGTTTCGATATTACTTGCCAGAAGTTTTTCTCCCTGTTTAGTCGTCACCTTTCTGGTCGCTGTCTTGCTGCCGCAGGTCTGTTCCCAGAATGCTTCCTCGGTGATCTGATTGCCTTTGGCTGGGTTTACGTCTCTGAGCGCCTTGGCTCTCCTGATTTTCTCCCTGTGTGCTCATGCCATTTTTTTCAGTGCTTGCCCTTGAATAGAATAGAATAGAATAGAATCATTAAGGTTGGAAGTGACCTCAAGGATCATCTAGTCCAACCATCCCCCCACCACCNTCTACCCTGTTGTTTCCGTCGCAGCCTGAGCTATGACCCTGGTGTCAGTGCTGCTAATCGCATTACATGGCTGATTGCAATTGTCCTTTTACTGAAGAGTGGAGCAAAACAGTAACAAAAAATTATTAAACAATGTGGCGTTTCGATATTACTTGCCAGAAGTTTTTCTCCCTGTTTAGTCGTCACCTTTCTGGTCGCTGTCTTGCTGCCGCAGGTCTGTTCCCAGAATGCTTCCTCGGTGATCTGATTGCCTTTGGCTGAGCTTACGTCTCTGAGCGCCTTGGCTCTCCTGATTTTCTCCCTGTGTGCTCATGCCATTTTTTTCAGTGCTTGCCCTTGGTACCTGTTGAACTGTATCTGCTTTCTCTGTGTTTCCACCTCGTGCCTGTGAATCACTCGCGGTTTGGGCGGGTGGTGCTCTGCCCTTCCTTTGTGCCGGAGGAGTTTGTGTTCATGCCTTCGCTGTCACTGCTGTAAGAAACTGCCACCTCTCAACTGCATGTTCCTCTGGTTCTCCAAGATCACTTGCATGCACCATGAGATTATGCTCTTCATCATTGTTTTTCAGCAGCCTGCCTTTCCATCTTCCTTTTCCCTGTGGGCAGCAGTCATCTCCAGCAGAGCTTCACCTCTGCTTGCCTTCGGGTGATCCAGCCACTCCCCTGGCACCACAATACCAGCACCATTGCAGCAAAAAGAGGATTTGCACCTCCTTCTGTTGTCAGGTAGAACTGGTATGAGTGCGACCTTTTCCTGGGGTAAAGCCGGACTTTGTGCGGCCGGGCCAAGCAAGCGTGGTGCGGTGCCTCAGTGTCAGTGAAATGGCTGCGGCACATCGCAGACCACGGCACTGAATGGTCCTGCCTGGCACCCCCAACCACACACCCAGCACCAGCATCAAAGGTGACTTAATTTGCCTCTTCAGATAATGCCAGTCCACATTTCCATCTTGAAGCATCTCTAGCAGACAAACATCATACAGCTTAGCGTAATTTGACAGTAAATAAGATGAGGACACACCTACCCCACTACCCCACTCCAGCTGGGTGCTGCTGCCCCGAAATATTTTAAATGACTTGTTGCTTAAGGACCTGGCACCCCAAGCTCGGAGCTTCCCCTCCCCACTCCAGACCTGCACGCCATCGTCTATCAGTGGTCGTGGTCAACCAGAGAAGTCCCAGATGACTGGAGGCTTGCCAATGTGACGCCCATCCATAAGAAGGATCGTAAGGAGGATCCAGGGAACTACAGGCCTGTCAGCCTGACCTCGGTGCCAGGGAAGGTCATGGAGCAAATCATCTTGGGGGCAATCACGTGCCATGTCCCTGACAACCAGGGGATCAGGCCCAGCCAGCATGGGTTTGTGAAAGGCAAGTCCTGCCTGACCAACCTCATCTCTTTCTATGACCAGGTGACCCGCCTGGTGGATGAGGGAAAGGCTGTTGATGTAGTCTACCTAGACTTCAGCAAAGCCTTTGACATGGTCTCCCACAGCATTCTCCTGGAGAAGTTGGTGGCCCATGACTTGGACAGGTACACTCTTCGCTGAGTTCAAAACTGGCTGGATGGCCGGGCCCAGAGAGTGGTGGGGAATGGAGTGAAATCCAACTGG
>VWZZ01006686.1:622734-656758 GCA_013399095.1 Psophia crepitans
GAAATCAGACAGGAATCCTCTCACCCATCCTAGCATCCCCATCCCCACCCCCATCCCTCCCGCTGCAATTTCCCGTGCTCTGGTTGCTGCTCCCACCGGATGAGCCTGGCTCCCTCCTGCCCTGATGCCCTCAGCGCTGCCTGCCACAGCACTGGGCCAATTCCTCCAGCTTTCTGTGCTGCTATACGGTAATAATTTGACCTGCCCTCCCTCCAGAAAACCTTTTCCCCATGTTTCATACACAGAAGCTTTCTTTCTCCTGAGGCTAAAACTGGGTATTACAAAATTACTTTTTTTCTAGTAAGGGAAAAGCAAACTGGTGTGCACGGCAACGGATGGGCTCACACCGAGATGTCTCAGGCCTTGGAGCAAAAGCTTATGAGAAGAAAACATCAACATGCCTTTGCTAAATCAGAAGTGGAAGGGCTTGGTCCCAGCAGATCTCGGAGTAGTCTGGCAAAATTAAACATATATAACGCCTGATGTTGCAAATGTCTTACTGAAATCAGTTCCATAGGAAAAGGCAGAGTCTTACAACCACCAGAAATTTTCCATGGAGAAATGACTGGCATGCTACATATTACTTCTTATTTTTCAGTTCGGATTGTACTTTGTGATCAGTGCAAACAAATGCACCTTAGCTGCTTTGGTAACTGGAATAATGACCCTATAACTTCATGATGATGCTAACGATGTCAGTGCCGCGCCTGGTTCTGGTTTCCATTTTGCTATGAAGCGCGCAGCAGCAAGGGACAGGGAAACGTGGAGCTTCAACGGAAAGGTGAAATTGGGAACGGATATTTCTAGCTGTGTTTTAAGGAGCCTTAATTGTCTGCTAGGACATACCGCTGAGGTGGATGAGAAACGTATGAAAATTAACAGAGGGATTAAAACATCTTCCACAGTGTCCAGACGCACCTGCGGAAAGAGCAATGTTAATTCTGGCATTTTGGGGGATTCATTCTGGTGATACTATAAAATTCAGGGTGTGTAATCTGGCCTCCCAACAGTTACTCTTTGCACTCTCAGCGTGCGCGTTGCATGTTCGGGAACAAGAGCTTTTCTGTGCCCCATCCCGCCTGTCCTGAGGGCTGTCACTGAGCTGGGGCGGGTGAGAAAGCAATAGGTGCTGTACCAGGGGATGGCCGTACACTGCAGCAGATCTGCTTCATTTCTTTGAAGTATTTTCAATTTAGGAGCTCAACCAAATCTCCCTGATAAAAATGTAGAGTCTTGCTCTTGCTAACATTGAAGATAAAGGCAAATAACTGTCTGTCTTTCTTTCATCTTTATGTCTCCTGCAAAAGTAATGTGCATCTACCGGTGATGTTAATATTCATATTTCTGTGCTTTCCTCTGATGGAAAGATGTTTCGCTAAGTATAAGCCCTCGGCAAAATATAGTTGGAATAAGTAAAAAAGAAAAAAAATCTGACTCTTAATTCTTCCGCTGCATTCCTTGTTCAGGCTTGGTAATTACACCCTGAAATTTTTTTGTATTTCAGATTTTACAGTTAACCTTCTTCTCCTCAAGTTTTTATTGCCCCACAAGTTATCTCTCCACATCCCAAATGGCAGTCACTGTCCTTTGGGTTGATAAACTCATGAGAGCTCATCACCAGCCTTCTACAGAGACCTCCCAGCACTTTCTGTCTTGCTCCACCACAAAAGATTGAGAACTGTCTCTATAGGAATCATAGAACCACAGAATCTCCTGAGCTGGAAGGGGCCCCTAATGCCCATCAGTCCAACTCCTGGCCCCACACAGGCCCAGCCCCATCACAGCAGATGACTGAGAGCGTTGGCCAGACGCTGCTTGAACTCAGCCCAGCTCGGGGCGGTGACCACTGCCCTGGGGAGCCTGTGCCAGGGCCCCACCCCCCTCTGGGGGAAGAACCTTCTCCTGATCCCCACCCTAACCCTCCCCTGGGGCAGCTCCAGGCCGTTCCCTGGGGTTCTGTCGCTGGGCCCCAGAGGGAGGAGATCAGCGCCTGCCCCTTGGCTCCCCCTCGGGAGGAAGCTGTAGGCCGCCATGAGCTCTGCCCTCTGATGACATAAAAATTCCCCAATCTTCTGTGAGAACCACGCTGAGTACCAGGGCTTGGAGGAGGGTGGTGCACGAGGTGGTGGTGCTTCCTAAGCTGCACCTTCCCCCTGCAAGGGCTTGGGCTCTGGTGCCTCAGTGCTCTCTGCTTCAGGTGGGGCTGCAGGACCTCAGGAGCTCACCTTACCCTGTAGCCACTTTCAGCTTCCCCATCACTAAATTCAGCTCTTGCCTCCCCTGGAGTCCAACCCTTTCTCCCTTTCACACACTGCATGTCTCTCTCCACCATGAGGAATACCTCCTCTTTGGCCACTGTGTGCAAATGCTTGATATAAGACTTGATGGAAGATGCAGGGTCCTCTCACCGGCTTCGGTGGAGGAAGGTGTCTGCAAAGGTCATCTTCTCTTCTGCACTTGCCTTTTGTTCTGGAGAACATGGTTGAATGAGATCTGTGCTTCACACGAACTCAAATGCAAAATCTAAATCCACGTGTGTGACAACAGTGGTGCACCATATGCTAGAAAAAGTTGGAGTCACGTCCTTTGAAGTGACATTAATACCTCAAACTATTAGTAGTTAGATTTCTTGCTAGAAACAAAATCTTGCCTGGCCTGCCCTACATTTGGCTTTTTCTGCTTTAAGGATGCCTCTCTGATGACTCGGACCTGCTCTGTGGTTAATTAGTTTGCTTTTCTTTCTGCGTGTCAGACTGAAGCATTCCAAGGTTTCAGGAGAAATTCCTGTTATTTGATCCAGCACTTTTGACTGTGGAGTTTCAACTAGAATATCATCTTGCCCCATTTTTTTGTATTCAGGTAGTTCATGTCTGCCATGCTAGAACATCCTTTTGCTCTTTTAAAAATCAGACTAATGGTTCTGCATGTAATTTCCCTTAGCAAGGTTTTTTTCCTTTTGAATACTTCCAGGTACATACTGATGTACTAAGGCTAGACACATATATAAATAATGTCTGTAAGAGTCAGTGATGCTCTCAAATTTGGGGTTTTTTGGGTTTTTGTTGTTTTGGTTTTTTTTAACTTCCCTTTTTAAAATCAAGTGGAAAGCAGATACTTTACCACAGTATTTTCCTCTGATTAACTCCCACAAATGATTATGTCAAGAGCAGTCAGCTAGCGGGAACACGAATCTTTCCAACCGTCAAAACAAACAGTAGTTGTTATGAGCCCAGGACAATTTAAATATAATTTAATAATGGCACTTAAATCCGTGCTTGTCAGGTGGCCTGACACCAGCATCCCAGGAAATAACGAGCTCGCGGCGGCAGCCGGAGCGGCAGAGCGCTCTTCGTCCTCCCTCTAATTGCAGGCAGCGAGCGCAGCCTGGAAGGCGCTGACCTTTCCGGGAGCTGCGCCGCTTTGAGGGACTGAGCCTTTTGTTTCCCGAGCTCGCTTCACTCCCTCTGCTTCGTTAGGCAGGCGCTGGAGAGACAGGTTAATAAAGGCGAGGTTTAGATCGGTCGCGATGCAACGGTGCAGAAAAGCGAAAATCAATCAGCTGGCCATTCGGGTAGTCCCTAGCCAGGAGTGTCACACTCCGCTGGCCTGGGGAAGAGGAGCTGCTCCTCAGCTAGCTGCTCTGAAGTCGGACGCATGTTCGCAATGCTGCGACCACAACTCCATGCCTAGCGTCTTATTTATTCCCCTGCTCCTGCCTCACCTTCTGAAGTGGATGATCAGGTGTGGGTAATCGTTAAGTACAACGAGAAACCACGAAATTACGTGAGACCAGCGCCCTCCGCGAGACACCACTTAAAGCCATCGCGTATTCTGCGCTGGTTGTACCAGTGTAATGTTCAGCGTTGGAAGGTGTCGTCCTCTCGCTCTCTGCCAAAGGCTGTGCAGACGTGGTTTGCTCCCCGGCTGTGGCACGGTGTCCTTACAGCGCCCGACCGAAATCTGCCGGTACAACCGGTGAGCCAAGCAGCACCCACCCCGAGTCCCTGCCTGTGCTGGCACGAGCACGAGCTGTTTCCAGAGCAGAAAGTTGCAGAGGTCTTTCCTGCTGGATGTGTTTCTAAGCTGTGAAAACCCCCATGTCACGGTTTGTTAAAAACAGTCCTTGAGCGTGCTGAAAATCAGTCCCGCCAGGGGTAGGGATTTATTCTCACTGTGGCTCCATCACCTAATGAAGAATCAAGGCAAAATCTGAACTATTTTTTAGTATAAACTAGTACTTCCGACGTAGATCCCGTGGGAAAGCAAACTGCTTGGTGGATGTCTGCGTGTCTACTCCCGTGCCTCGCCATGCCCAGCCAGTCCTCGAGCTGCTCTTTCCGTCCTTTGCTGTAATTCCTGCAGTGCGGTTCATACAGTCCGTGCCTGCCACTTACACCAGTATCCCCACTGCTGTTATTCACAAAGTGCTTTGCGTGTGTGCGCGGGAGATTTTCACCGTTTCTCATGTGTATCGTGTGGGATATGCCCCTTCACTGAGCAAAGCCAAAATAAAGGTGGCAGAAAGGCTGGGGCGTATCTGCAAGGGCAATTTGTGAATCCCCCTCTTTTGGAGATGTATATTCTTATCCATCTGAACATAACGTGGTGGTAATGGTTTGGAAGAATCTACTGATCTTCTCACAGGCTCCCTTAAGCACAGCTATTTATGGAAAACAAAAAGAAAATGTTGCATTTGTCACACTGCTACCAGCGAGGAGTTAATTAAAATGGCAAGGCACATCTACAGGAGAATTATGGCTGTATTAGTTCTCAGGACTCTGTTATTAAAAATTTGAAGTGAAGCTATTAGTATTAGATTTATTTAGTCTTAAATTTGCTGTTCAAAAAACTGTTCAGAAAGCCCATAAAGTCAGGCAGTTACTAATAGGCAATTTTAAGACAACTAGGTAACTGAAGTGTGAAAGGCTGAAGGCCCAAAAGGTCAGATGCCTCGGAGATTTGATTTTTCTATCCAGTAAAAGTCTTAATGACTAGTTTAATTATGTGACATATTACAGCATATTGGTTCAATGAATCCAAGGAAGTTAGAAACTGCTATTTTCCTGGATAAATCATTAGAAAATAAGTTGGATTGTTAAAATAATCATTGACTACTTCAAAAGGTTCCCACTGGCGCTCTCACAGTTCAGTAGAACTAAAATATGAGCCAGAACCTCATTGAGCTACAAGCACTTAATTGGAATATATTTTTGTAAGTTTGCTTTTTCCTCTCTGATAGCTAGACCATGATGGATATAAACAAGCTTTGGAATTGAAGTTGGTCACAGGAGTAATTGCAAGTGATTTATTCAGCACATTGCAGCCTCTGCTCCTTGCTGTTCAGCGGTGGACATGGCTCCGTCCCAGTTACATCTCACCTTTCAGCCCACAGGTCTCCTGCACGGCGCCTGCCTTTGCTCCCCATCCCCGCATCGGAGCATGTGCAGTCCTTGTTCTCTCAGCCTTCCTATGAGGGAATGTTCTCCTTATCATGCAGGTGGACAATTTCATCATTATAAGGCTAAGGTCCTTGGAGATATTAAGGCTGCTGATTTTAAAGTGATTTCTGCCAGCATTAGACACCAAAGACCTTCTGAGGAACTTGGCGTAAGTGATTGATTGTCCCAGGTCTGGCAAGGAGCCTGGGCAGAGCCCACATCCCATTTCTTCCATTCCCATTCCTCAGTGCAGGAAGAGGGATTCTGTGTTAGCACCAGCAGTGTGGCCCACGCGGAAACCACGTTTAGGAGCTGTGCCTGGGCGACTGTGTGTAGCTGTAGCTGGTGAGGAATTTCCAGGAACAGTCTCCATAGGCATATAAATAGCACTTAAATGAGTGTTTTCCTCTCTGTTAGTAACACAGATTTGTTTTTAACTCCTTCTCCCAGTCAGTGGCATACAGAACATGGATAGCTATAGGAGGAGTAAGGAACGTGTCCAAAAAGCTCTTGAAATCCGGGGGATGAATGCAGCGTAGCCATCAGTACCAGGGATTTTCACATCCTCCCCCGAGAGCTGCGGTGGTGTAACTTCTGCTGCGTAGTGTCACTGTTCTGCATGGAAATACCAGTCTATTTTTCACTTGAGCAAGCAGGCACAAAGGAGCACCATCTGACATAATTTATTTGGGCTTTCAAAATGTCTTCAGCCAAGTCCCCGAACACGGAGCAGGAATAAATGGCCGTTTGACTGTGGCAAAAGGTTAACAGTAGGGTGTCCAGAGATTTCCACATGGGGACTGTTGCTGTCTGGTATGCTAATTAACAATGTGGGGAAGGGAATGATTACTGATGTGGTACATTTGCAGATGATAGAGCTATTTAGAGCAGCAAAACCTGCAATTCTCCGGTCTTAAAGGGACCCTAGTGAAGCAAGGTGATCAACTAGATGACAGCAAAGGGAACTCAACATTGTGAGCTACAACTTATGTAGGACAGAATAATTTGGAAAACTCATGTGTCTGGAACTTAACAGCAGTGACGTGAATCACAGAAATATTGTTTGGAAGGGAACACTGGAGGTCATCGCATTCAAAGTCCCACCTTGAAGCACCAGAGCAGGTCAGCCATGACTTTGTCCAGATGAACTTGGCAGTCTCCAAGTGTGAACCTTTGGGTGACTCTTCCACAGCTGCCTACACCCAACATCCTGTCTAAACCCTCCCAAAATGCCACTCACAGCTTCTGCTCCTGACCCTACAAAGGAGGGTTTGGCTTTACAGCTACCCTTCAAATGGTGGTAGGCTGCCATGAGATGCACAGGCCCCTGGTTGTAGGTGACATGCTCTTGGTCCCTGGCCATCTGGGTGGCTGACAGATTAAATCTCTGTAGTTTCTCTGTGTCCTCTTGTTGACAGCAAAACTTGTCAAACCTAGGTAAAATTTCATTTAAAAATTGCACAAAATAATAAAACTTTTTTTTTAACTGAATCTTGTAGGAACTCTTCGCTGGACATGTTTTGACACAAATAGCCTTTTTTATTAATCAACTTTTCTAAACTACCTTCCTGGAGTTACACCAGCCACGCGCCCTCAGCCTGTGCAAGCGGTCCGGAACGGATGAGGTGCCCAAACGCGATGAGTTACGCACCTTGGTAGTCAGCTACTCCTCTTCAGGAATGAGCACTGTCCTGCTGCAAACCAGCAATCCCAGCCACGACAGCTGGCTCTCCCCAGCCCCCAGCCTCTTCTCCTACCCACCTAGGTTGTTTACAAACCGCCTTGTCCCACCAGCCAGCTCCGAATACACACATCTGGCTGGGGGGGGTTAGCCTGGGAACCCCGCTGCCCCAGCTGTGGGATCCATCTTCCCTGCTCCTCATTTGCAGTTCCCTCTAATGAGATAACGCCTGCGCCGTGGGAGCAAACAGTAAGTGACATAGTTAGAATTAAGAAGTCAATATGACTGGTTTTTAAATTGTGTAGGAGTTCTGCAGCGGGTTTAAAGGCGATCAGACAGCAGACACAGCATGCCGAACATTGATTTTTCTGTATGACAAGTACTATTTTTGTATTCTTGACTGTCAAATAAACAACACCTACAATACAAATTAAGGGGGCTTGTCCAATAAATCCCATGTTTATAAAATAGCTGGATTCTACAGGGCAGATTAATTATGGATGGCAATTAATTTGAGCTGCTAACATCTAAAGTCATGAATATTTTAGTGGCAGTCCACCTACAGCACTGGCCCTGGAAATTACATCCCACGTTCCAGTGCCTGCTTTTATTCTGAAAACATTGCTTCCATTTGTGATGGGAAGCAACAACTTATAAACACTGCAATAACCGTACAGCACCACACGCTTTCTGCTTTTCTGTGTGCCAGATGAGTCATCCCGGTTATTTTGTATTACAGCGCTATCAGAATGGATCTCATGATATGATTATAATGCATGTAAAGCTTAGCAAGGAAATACTATATAAATTTTTAATATAATTTTCTCTTCAGTGCTCATGTTTTGTAGTGCACAGAGGCAAATTATTTTAACTAGTTTATGCCAGAGTGCATGGCTGCTGCTTGAATTGCTGTATCTCCATCATCCAAAACTCGGTGTGATGAGAAAACACTTACTACATAATTTTATTAATATTGTGCCACTTACATGCAATGCCAAGATTACCTATAGTATATAATTGTCTATTTTTCTATTTGAATTTTTATTTCGTCTTGCTAATTGCCAAATAAGACAAGATTTTCATAGAAATTAATCATTTTCTGTCATGTGATTCTTCAAAAGGAGAAGCGAAATACCAGTCTTCTGACCCATCACGCACGTCTGAAGGTCAAAGAAGCTTCAGAAAGGTGATTTTCTTTTTTCCCCCAGAACATACCATCCCAGTGATGAGGGTTTACTGAAATCAGGTCTGACTTTTATGGAAGTCATGTTTCTTTTTCATGTTTTTGCATTTTGGAACTCACAAACTGGAGCATTTTAATTGCCTAGACCAGTAAGGGTTTGCCAGCAATATCTAGAATTGATATTGCGGGAAGAAGTTCCCCTCCCCAGCCCACCCGTGCAGTTCTGCTCTTCTGCGGTGGACAGACACCCACCCCCAGGGAGCTTCACCAGCCCACTGGGAAGACTGGAAAGCGCGGCACTGAACACAGTGTCATAAACCGCCAACTATTAACGGAAGGAAATGCCGCGAGCGTGCCAAGACAAAATACGAGCCCTGTTGCAGGTCCGTGCAGCAGAGCTGTGGGGCAGTGAGGGGCACAGCAGTTGGTTTTGTGTGAACCCAGAGCAGCAGATACTGCTAGAAAGGAAGGAACAGTGACTGGGAGGTTTTTTTCTGTTTCCCTGAGAATTTTGCCCTTCTGCTGGCTCGTCATCTGTAAGAAAAAAGCATGAAAGGAAATTGCCTGGATGTGGAGTGGCCCAGGCTGACTAGATAGTTAATTAAGAGGAGGTTTCTCTCAACAGGGGAAACCAACAGTATTGGAACAGCAGACGCAGCAGACCTTGAGGAAAAGCATAAAGGAACTCTCAGCTGGGAAATAATCCATGTCTGTTCCCAAATACTCTGACAATGTTTACTCATCCTGACTCCACCCTAAGCGTTCGCACTGGGAGTTGACAAATGGAGGGGAAAACGAGCACCGAGGGTAGCTGATGGGGAGGGGGGATTTCCGAAAGGGCAGGCGGCATTCCCAGAGGCATCCGGCTGGGGCAAATGAGATTTAGAAAAGTACACGGGAGCAGGTTGAGGTTTGCGTTAGGAAGGGACAAGAGGTTTTTTCAGGTACGCCCTTTGCGTTGAGTGAGCACAGCATGTGGGTTCATGTGTTCCTGCTCTTTCGGAAGGGACCGGTCGGTTAAACCACCTGCTTTTGTGGACTTGCAGAGGGGAAAACATCCGGAGCTACTGAACAGAGTTGGGTTCGATGGGAAGACTGAGGGAGAAATAGTCTAAAAAGGCAATAATGTGTTTAATTCACCTAGAGCGAGGAGGCAATAGTGAAATCTATCTCCAGCGGGATGCACTCATGTGAGGGGAGGAGGCGTTTATCGTGTGGAGGGGGAGAGGATGGCCACGGGCGGTAAGCCTGAGGGCAGCAGTGCGAGCAGAACTGAGGGGAGGCTGGGGCAGTAAAACTTCAGGGGTGATGCAAGGCAGGAGCAGTAAGGAGCAAGGCAGTGAGGCTGGGGAGGGTTTGCAAAGCAGGACACAAGCGGAAAGGAGGGCTTTGGCAGGCTTCAGCCGCCGCGGTAAGAGCGCCGCAGATTAGAAAGCAGCTGCGGTGGTAAAGACTTCAGGGTTATTTCTACAGCAAACTGGCCAGGTCGGAGACGTCTGTAGGTATCCTAGGCAGAGAAGGACAAAGATAATTGCAAAGTTGCAGCCGCACAGCTCTGTCCTTTGGAGTCTGTAGCTCTGTGTCCTCCACGACCAGGCTGGCTGGCACAATTAACTTGGTGTTAATCACACCCCTTCTCCATGCTCCTAGCAGAACTTACTGGGGCAGAGAGAAAGTGCAGCTCATGAATATTTATGGTTGGTATTTACACGGGCAGCGCCTGGCTATGGAAACACAAAAGCATAGCGCAGTTTAAGAGGCTGCTTTATTCTTAGACTAAATGCCGTTACTTGACAACTCTTCTTCCATAAAAAACGCAGACAGAAGAAGCAATATAAATAGTAAGAGTAAAGGTCAGACTGACTGCTCCTGTATACATCAAAAGATTAACATTTCAGAGAAGACACATAAAGTCTCCCGGGTCTCGTTTCCAGCCCTGCCTGTAAGGGCTGCATGGCTCTGCCGTGGCACACAAAGAAGTGCCCAGAAACCTGGCCACAGCCAGGAGGACTTCTCCAGAAAAGTGAGAAATTAATGGTTTGGTATCACAAGGAACAAGTGAGGAACGTCGGAGGCAGTGTAGTTCGTAATCCGGATTTTAAAAAGGAAGTTGGCTTTGTTAACACTAATTTAATTCAGATTCTGAACAGTTATCCGAGAAGAAAAGCTTTCGCAAGCCCAGCTCTTTCTGCTGCAGAATAAGAAAGCTTCTTTTTAGATTTTCTGGTTAAAGCAGATTAGGTGAGATTTAATATTCTTGATTTATTTGTTTATGTATTTATTTGCTTTTTAAACCTGAGGGTAAAAAACATAAGCAGATTTTAAGTTCTTTCATCTCCAGGAGCAGTAATTTCATTTTAAACCTTGCTTATATAACACAAAGCAGCAAAATTGTGATTCCCTTTTCCATTTAGATAGCCTTCAATATTTGTTGCACAGACTTAAAAAACTCGATCCTGCAGCTCGACACACGGCAGATCAATTACAAAGTCAGAAGGAACTTCTGTTGATATCAGCTATAAAGCTTCCCTGAATTCATTCCTATTTTAACTGGAGAATGTCTCTTAAGAAAAAAAGTCCAGTTTTGATTTCTGGATTACCACTGACTCTAACCAATACTCATAGGTTTTAAGGTAACAAATGTATTTTAAAAAAAAAAAAAAAGTAAAAAAGGAGTCCTCTTCCTCTCCTCTTGAAGCCAAGGTGGGAACTTCCTGCATGACCCCCAGGCCCTGGGGACCCTTTCCATTGTATGGATGTCTTTCTTGGCTTAGAAGCACAGAAGGAGACCTGTTACCCTGCAGCAGTGATGAATGCAGAAGCTTCCCTCCCAGCTCCCCACTTGTCTCTGTATTCACAAAATTTGCATCAGCCTTTTGTGGCCGAGGTGTCGGTTGGAAGCCGCTGTTGGTTGGAAGCCGGTGGTTGGTGTTCACCTGCCCTTGACCCAAAGTCGCGAGCGAAGCCACAGCGCTTGCAGTAAAATCCTCCACTTCCAGGAGTGGCTTCAGTCCTTCATTTTTGAACCTGGATGTTAAAATTGTCTTTTATAAGAGACCTTACCTTTAGATTTGGGATTCGCATGTGCCAGGCTGACCAGCAAGCTGGAGAGTAACCCTGCCCCATCATCCCCCCCTGCACCCCCGCAGTCCTTGTGCCATCTGCAGGCTTTATACAACGTGGTTTTATGTTTCTTCCCAGGCCATTGATTGAAACGCTTAATAACCTGGCCTGAAGACCAGCTCTGTGGTACCCCATTAGCAACGCACCAGTACACAGACCCAAAGCCACAGTGCCGCCGAGACACTTCAGCCAGTTTTAAGTCCACATAAACTGTGCCCGTGCTCGCAGAGTTGTTCTGCCATTGTACTGAAACACTGATGGCAGAAATCAGCACAGCAACACTTCGCTTCTTGCAGTAAAATCCAACTGACGGGTAAATCTTTCCTGCAGGAAGTGCCTGTGATGGAGGTAAGGAAGCCTCAAGTGTCAGTTGGGTCCCTCTGTGTTTAAGGTAAAGCGTGGTAGTGAGGGACTGGGAGAAATGAGAACTAAAGTCTGCAAGGCAGACAGAACCTCTGCGTATTTTTGCATATTTTCAGGAAAACAAATTGCTTTTGCTCTGTTCAGGATTTCTGCATTTGTATGCAAATAAAAAAGGACTGATTCATGCCTAAAAAAATACGCTGTTATTTACATCATCATTTCCTACACTATATTATGTATTTCTGATATTTTTAGGATAAACTTGTTTTAAGAATTTGTTAAAATATGAAAATGTGTTGAAGCAAACATTTTTTCAGCAGTCTTCCCACACAGAATAGAAATCCCAGGCATCTCACTAAACTTAAGAGACTTCTTTTTCCAAGTCAGAAACCCAGAATATTGAGATTAATATTCAGGTAGCCATACGGGCACCAGGGATTGAAAACTCCAATTAATATCATCCAGACACTGACATTTTAAATACCGTTTGCTTGATACTGCCTAAATATAAATGCCTGTCTAAGAGTTAGTATTTTGTGATTTAATATGTGGTAATATTGATGTCTGTTTCTGTCCAACAGAAAAAATAATATCTCCTTCTAGAATCTGGGCTGAGGAGCGTGTCCTGCTCCAGCGACAGCGGTGCTGGCCAAGGACCTTGCCACCAGCCAGCACCAAGTGCTGTGATGCTGCTCCTGCCTCGGTGCTCGTAACCCACCTCTGCAGAAGGGGTCTGGGCCAAATAAACACTCAAAGTGGCACCCTTCCTATTCCAGGTGGTCACCACCAGCCACCAGCTGGACGCTGACATACGTCCTTCTTCCCACCAACCTCCTCCAGCCATGGTGGGAAATATTCCTCAAAAAGCAGCAGGTGGTTTGCTCGTTTTCTCACAATTTTGGAGTGACTGTTTATACCCAGGATAGGTTAACCTGAGTAGGAAGGTTTTAGTAGGGCCTGTAGCTATAGGACAAGGGGGAATGGGCTTAAACTAAAAAAGGGGAGCTGGAGCTGAGCTGGGAGGCAGCAATCCTTCCCTGGGAGGGTGCTGAGGCCCTGGCGCAGGGTGCCCCGAGAAGCTGTGGCTGCCCCTGGCTCCCTGGCAGTGCCCAAGGCCAGGTTGGATGGGGCTTTGGGCAGCCTGGGCTGGTGGGGGGTGTCCCTGCCCGTGGCAGGGGGTGGCACTGGGTGGGCTAGGAGCTCCCTTCCCACCCAAACCAGTCTGGGGTTCTGTGATTCCATGAACTTGTAGTGTCCAAGAAAAGGAGGAGAAGGGATGTTTCACCTAGACATGGTGGTATTGGGTTGATGGTTGGACTTGATGATCCTAGAGGCCTTTTCCAACCTCTTTTGTGATTCTGTGATTCACAGACTGTGGGAAGAGCATACCAACCAAGCTTAGGAACAAAATGAGAAATGGCTCGAGAGACTGAGGCATGGAGACAGTGTTTTGCTCTTGAACAGGAGGTGGTGAGGGATGTAATGCCTCATGTATCTCTCAGAGCTGTGATCAATGTGCCATTTATATTCACTTCCCCGGTGTCAGAGGCATGGACCAAATCCTTGAGAAGTGCCAACCAGACAATTGTCTTGGGTATGATTAAATAAAATTATTAAATAGGGCCTATTCCTTTTTTAATTAGATTGCATCAGAGCTTGTTCCATTCGGTTCAATTAGCTTTATTCTCAGGTGTGAAGCATTCTAACATACTTTTTTCCCTTTGTTAATTTAATTTAATTAGAAAACACTATTTTATGAAACAGGATACTGTAGTTTCAAGAAATGAATTTTCATATCCAGAGTACTTGTGAAAAAAAGCGGTGAAAATAATGATAAGTAAGCCTCAGACTGAATGTCTCTATTGTTGCTCATGCCCTGAGGTTATATTTTTAATTGCACATAATAAATATAACTTTATTAATTAGAAATTTTCTGGAAAGAAAAGAGACGTTTTTTCTCCTTGATGGTATACAGAAGCTTAAAATAAATGTCCTGTTCCTAGGGGACCTGGTCTACCTTTCTTTTTTTGCTCCTAGGCTGACAACAAAATCAAGAATATAAAATATTTTCTTGATCTTTTGTTTGTTTGTTTTTGTGGGTTTGTTTGTTTGGTTGGTTGGTTTTTTGTTTTAATATTTGGAAACGCAGGTTGTTAACCTTCACAGAAGGAAATTCAGGAAGCTTTTTACGTGACTATTTCTCAGGAAAGTTTTTTCCCCCAGGATTGTGAGGGGAATCTCACTTCAAAACCAACAAAACCAGCCTGTCCATGCTTTATAGTCGTTTTTTCCTTCCATCAGATTTTTATATCTTATTTCTTGCAAAGCCACAATGTTAATTTTCTATTCTGCAAGATGTCTTCCATATGCAAAATACTAACCTGGGGATAAAGATGGAATTTAAAATTGGGGGCTTGGTTGTAGGATATTAGAAAAAGAGAAATAGTAAGACACGATATCATTTTGTCCTTTCCTTCATGCTTAAATTTAAAATGAGACAAAGAAATCCCTCCCTTTCATATATCTTCACTGGAGGAATTGTTTCTCCGCTGTGCAGAACAAGTTGACTTGACGCACAAATAACAGGATTAAGGTGTTTCAGATTTTACCAGATTTCATACCAAGAGTGCGAAACACTTCCCACAGCTTGTGCTGCGTCCTCGCAGGAGCTTCTCGGCAGCAGTTCCCTCCCTCACAGCGTGGCTCTCACGCCAGGAGCGGACCTGGCACCTGTTCTGGGAGGATTTTAGGGACCATTTGGGTGCTGGCAGTGTGGGAAGACCAGAGCTGGGGTGGGCTGGGTCTGTGCGGGATGGTCAGGGCTTGGCAGAGGGAGGTTTGGTGGCTCCATGCCTTTGTCTGAAGCTCAGTCAGGTGCTAATAGGGGATGAGTAAGCTGCTTGTCTCCAGCTGCTTTGTCTCTCCTTTTGCCAAGGAGAGAGATAGAGAGGTGCTTCCAAAGCACAGTAATCCACAGAGTTTTCTTTCTTGCTAACAAGGCCAAAAAAATCACCTCCCATCTTACTATGTACACCTTGATTTTCTATATCCATTTCCCAACCCGGAATCTAGACACATGCTTTCACGCTTGTTTGAGAAGAAGAGCAATCTAACCAACACCTCTCCGGAGGTAAACAATAAATTAATTGTAGTATTTGACATACGCCAAGACGGATTTCCACCGGCTGTACGTTCGAGTCCCACGTCCTGCTTGCTGGGTCTGCCCGGTGCCACCGGCTCCCTCTGGTCCGTCCATGACACATGGGGTGGGGTGTCCCGCTTCTCTCAGAAATACTGGGGGGGCACGCCAGCTGTGCAAAAGCCGCCTTAGCAGTGGGCGCAGTGAGGGGCGTAAACGTGGGGGGACATGCAGTTGCTTGCTGCCTTTTCCCCAGGTTGTTATCACGCTTTGCTGATGTTTGGTTTATTCTTGCTTGGTCCCAGGAACCCAGGAGGAAAGCGCTGGGCACCATGCGTGACCGGGGACCCGCAGAGCCCCGCACGACGTGCAGCTCCCTCCCGTGTGATGGGTGCTGTGCACAGGCAAAGCCAGAGGTGTTTCCAGACCCAGACAACCTGCCCCTGATGTTAGCCCGCGTTGGGATGTCAACGTCAGCACCTGCTGAGAGCTGGGCTGGAGGAGTAAATCCAGTGTTCAGCTGGAGGTATTTACCTGTATTTACAAAATACTCTGCCATTACTTCTGTGAAGCTGAGTTTAGGATGGAATACTCTTTTCCTAAAACTTCCTTGTTTTTCAGATTTGAGAAAAATCGCATCAGGCTCCAGTTTCAAACCTTTTCCTGCCCCATTTGTGTTTTGCTGTCAGAGGCATCAAAAACAGTAAGTTAGTTACCTGGGGTGATGAATGCATTTACGCTCTCGACTCCTTCCATCTGAAAAGAAAGAAATACACAAAATCCTGGAGAATATTGTAGAGAAAATAAACCTTTCATTCATTTAAAAATAATAGTAATTCCTGCTTCTCTGTGATCCTGAGACTGGCAGCTCCAGAACTTGCTCCCACCACGGCTCAAGCCATGCAGGAGCGGGGTCCTGTGGGTGAACCTGGTGGGTGGGGATCGCACACACCTTGCTTCCCATCACCGGTGTTTCCTCTTGCTCCTTGGTTAGTGCCGGCAGATCACATCCTCACAGTTACTCTAAAGCAGTATTTGTACCCAAACCCGAGACCTGAGTACGCATCTTTCTCTACTATTTTTTTAAATCTCTATAACAAATACTACAGAGAAAGAAGGTGTCTTTGGTTTGGAAGCAATACAAAAGTTCCACATGGGTTTAAGAGGGAACTAAAGAAAAAAAAAAAGAAAAAAAGGCAAAAAAGAATAGAATAAAGGGAAATGTGCAAATCCACAGTGGGAAATCAGAACAGGAGATCAGAGAAGCTCTGTGTGTCAGCAGAAAGGGATGGGCAGTGGGATTAAGCGGGATGAGGGGGGATTCTCTCTGACTAAATAAAACCCCAGCAGTGTGACCGGGCTGCTCTCAGGCAAAGACCAAACATTTTGGGATACAGAGAGGCTGGAGGCCCTAAATGTGTACTCTCGCTCTGTGTGGAAAGAAACAGGATGATTTATTCATGTCTTACTGGGATAATTAAACACTTTCTATTCCATCTGTAACAGGGGAGGATGTTAAAGAGCAACTGCTAACCATTTCTGAATCAGCAGGACCACACAGTTTGCCTCTAAGATCATTAAAAATTGGCCAGGAATCTCCGGGAGCTGCTAACCTTGTGGATTTGTTTGTCTGCTATTTTTAACAAATCATGGAACATTGGGAAAAGTCTGTGGGAACAGAGGACTAATATCACGCCAGCGTTCTGAACAGGCAATGGGATGTCCTAAGTGCCAGAGAGTCTGACGTGAATGATGGCAATGGATTATTTCATGTACAACCAAATGATACCTCACTTTTGATTATCCATATTTGCTAGGATGTTATGATGTAACCATTCCAGTTCACAAGGCTACAGCATGATTATTGCCAATCAATCAACCTTGCTTAACAGAAAGAGTTTTCTGAAGTTTGGTTCCATTTTGGCTGCTACCTTGCATTTACCTGACGAAGGTAACTGCAACATCTCAGCGTGCGCAGGAGCCTGGGGCTCGTACCGCTGCAGAGTCACTGCAACACACCCTGGGTGCGTGAAAGCAGCAAACTGCCAATACATTTAAGCAGCTGACAGCTCTGCAGGAAGAGTTTCTCCTGTGGTTTCCCAGGGCTCTGCCCTTTGCCCAGGACTATATCACTATATTTACCAAAAACATAAACCTCCTGGAAAAACAAACAAACAAACAAATCTATTTTACTAAGAATTTGTAAATATGCAACCCTAGGAAGTGACTCGCACCTAAGAAGTGTATTTCACTTGGAGACAACAGGAGGGAAATTACAGCTAGAAGAGTGTGACCTGCCATGGTCCGTGGCAGAGCTGGCAGGAGAAATTCAGTTATCCGGTTTGGAGCGTGGGGCTGGGCCCTGCACCACGGGCACTTCCAGTACAGCCAGAGGGTGCTGAGCTGGCTGTTGGTTGAAATGCAGAGAGATGACTGGAGAAATTTTGCTCCCACAGCTATAATAGGGCCACCGTAACTCCGGAGAAGTTGTGAAGTGAAGGAGACTTGAGCAGTGAGTTCCTTCAAGTGTTTAGCGACAGCATTGTTCTGCTCTCAGATCTGTCCCTCTGGGGCCACACATCCTGAGTTTCATTCTGTGTGTTCTGTTTCACTGAATCATGAATCGTTTTGGTTGGAAAAGACCTTTAAGATCATCAAGTCGAACCGGTCAGTTGTGCTGGTACCTGTTTAACAGTTTGTTACTGAAATTTGCAGAGAACGGGGTTTGAATGACTCGTCAGGGGAGTGCTCAGAATCTGAAAGACAATGTGCATAAAAGGATGCGCCCCGTGACCCCGGGTGGGGGAAAGGCAGGTGTGCACCCCGAACCTCGAGTCACATCCTCAGGGGGGACACCAGGGCTTCTGTCACTCCAGGCATCAGCAGCCAGAAGTTAAAGGTGATGTTGGCCAGCAGTGTGGGTGCTGTCAGCCAGCTGGGTGGCTGCGACTGGAGTGGCTCCGCGTGTGCGATGCCCCCCAGCACGGGGATGCCCACGTGCAGCCGTGTGTCCTGTATCCCCTGGGACAGTCCCACCCGAACGCCCAGAGCGGTGACACTCGGGCTACCAGGCGTTGCCTGGGACACAATGGATGTCCTGGCCCAGGCAGCCTTTTGCATTAGGTTTTTGCCTTTGTAGGAAACGGCTGAAAAGCACCGCACAGACACGTTGTGAAGGCAACAACGCCGCGAGGGGAATTGCTCTAAAGATCAATCTCAAGCCAGCATGAAACCGGCTCTGCTCTCTAAGGCTATGCAGGGACTCGCATTTCCTACCATGCTTAAGGAAACTCACATTTTTTTTTTAAACCTCTTAAAAATGCTTCAGGCTGTTGGCTGAGTTGAACTTCATGTTGACCAGAAATATCCAGGTGCTTCAAGGTATAATCACTGCTTTGTTGGAGAGCTACGTGGGATCATTTATATTGCATGCCATTGTTCTCTAAAAGGAAAAGAGTTTTGGAAAGGTTTTCTGAGTCAAAGGTAAGGATCTCTCAAGATCTTAGCAAAGAATTGAGAAACTTTTAAGCCAGCTAAAAGAATGAGTAGAAGTAAAAGCATTAAATAATCTGTTAAACAATGTTTAAATGAAAGGATGAGCCCTTTGAAAACCCGGGGTCTGATGGCACCGTTGCTGAATACCAGTCTGTCTTGAGTTACCAAGACACTGACGTGGGCGATAGGTCAGTATTTAATGAGAGAATATTCCCTTAGGTAAAGGTACATTTTTTACTGGATCTTTTTAAATATTGCTGATGAGCAACTAACGAAAGCTTGAACGTCAGCCCTTCGCGGCCGAAGGGCGTACGGTGCTCCGCACGGGGAAGGAAGAGGCGGGTTAGAGTTTTCTCAAACGTATTTGGTGTTGAACAGTTGCACAGCGCTCTGTCTGAGCGCTCGTTGGGCCAGGCGGGCAGTCAGGCTGCGCACACCTCATCTCCGCGCCCTGCGGCGGTTCCGTGTCCCCTTCCCAGCGCTCACCCCTCGCGCCAGGCTGCTGGGGCTCGCCTTGCTCCCCTCTGCCGCATCCCCAGCCTTGGCCAGGAGATGCCGGCACAGCATCCCTGGCACCCGGATGGGCAGGGCTTGGGCTGCGCTCCCCCCTGCTGCTCCTGGCCCCGGGAAAGGGGGAACACGGCGGCCACCACCTGGCAGAGCCCATCTATGAGAGTGTTGAGTAGTGGGAAATAGATGCTGTTTCTGCTTTCTCCTTGAATTAACAGTGCTGGTAATGCGATATGTTACATTTGCATCAATTATTTGGGAACTGAGAAAAGAAATCGATTTCCAGTGCAGTGGTGCAGCACTGAAGCCATGTACACAGACGGGCAGGGCTCCAGGGGCTGGACCCTGGCCACCCTGGCTCCATTCGGAAGAGGAGGCTGAGGGCAGACCTGGTCGCTCTGTGCAGCTCCCTGACAGGAGGGGTGGGCAGGGGGGGTTGGTCTCTGCTCCCCAGCACCAAGGGATGGGACAAGAGGGAACTGGCCTCAAATTGCTCCCGGGGAGGGTCAGGTTGGAGCTTGGGGAAAATCCCTTCCCCGACAGAGTGGTCAGGGCTGGGGACAGGCTGCCCAGGGAGGGGGGAGTCCCCGTCCCTGGGGGGTTCAAACAGCGTGTGACCGTGGCACTGCGGGACAGGGGGCAGGAGCCGTGGGGGAGTGGGGTTGTCAGTTGGACTCGATGATCTTAGAGGGCTTTTCCGACCAAATTCCAACCAAATTCAAATTCAGAATATTTGGGGGCTGTAACGAACACTGGCCAGTTTTTGCTCTGTGGTTGCAGACTGGAGATGGGTGTTAACACACCAGCAAAGCCAAATCGCCTTGTTCCGCACACTCGGAACCCCACGGCCAAGTGAACAGGGTGGGAAAGCACGTTGTCTGGCAAGCCGGCACGCAGTGTTGATCGTGGCGGCTTTGGTAAGCTGCTACGCACAAGTGAACTGTGAACCAAGCCAGGAGAAACTGTGTGTTTACCCATATCCTGTTTATATTTATATCTATATCTATACCAAACCACATGCATCCTCTTCCAGTTACCCACGCAGTAACCTCTGGCAGAGGGGGGAGGGGAGTACTGCTGCGGAAGGTGAAGCCACAGGAACGTTACAGACTTTCAGTAATCTATTTTTAATTAGCTCACTGTTTTATATCAAACTTCATTTCATTAGACCAAGCCAGCAGTAACCAAGCCCGCACGTGACCCCTTTCCCGCAGCTCACCCCGCTGCCGTGGGAAGGTGCTCCTGGGAAACTCGGTGCCTTTTGGTGGGGAAACTGGGCAAACCGACACGAAGGTGAAGGGAAATGAGCTCCCAGGAGTCCCGTGCGGCACGGCTGGGACATCGCTGCGGGGATCTGGGCTGCAGTAGGTGCGTTTTGGGGATGCTTTTCACCAAGCCCATGCCCATGGGCATGGAGCAGACCTCACCCAAACTGTGTGGTGTTGATTGCTGCTTGAAGCTGGGTAAGGAAGCCAAGGCAGCTGCCTGAGGCAGGGGTGGCACAGGAGAGCTACTCTCTGCCTGTTTTCTGACGTCATGTTCCTGAGGCCATTTTCAGGGTGGCTGGGAGGGCTGGGACAAGACCTGGTGGCGATGCTCATGGGGCTGGCAGGGACCACGGCTCAGCCCTTCTCTGCCCCCAGCCACCCTCCTGGTCTTCTCCCCCCTGGCCAAGCCCCTCTCTGCTGGAGTCACTGCTGTGGCTTCACACACATTAACCGATTCCCTGAGGCTCTGATTCAGCATAAAAGACTCTAGATAATACAGGCAAGAAACAGCCCTGTCCTTTTCCAAATGTTCCTTTCTTCTCTACAACACCAGCACAGCGTGCTTGGAAGCCTTTTCTCCGGAGCCTTGCTGTCTGTGTTGCTCTGCAGAGCGTAGGGGAGACAAAAGCTCTAATATTTTGTGGCGGGGGTGCAGGGATGGAGGAGGGAGGGGAAGGTTAAAAGACTCTGACAATAGGTAAGGATTTCCAAATAATATCCTTTCACGCTTGGTTAGAGTGAGACTCCAGTCATGGTTATTACACATAATGATGTAACTGTAATTGCTTCTCTGTACAATGGTATTAAATTAAATTCACGAAATGTCAAGGTCCTTTGCATTTAAGTACAATTCAGCAAGAGGTTTAATGGCTATTACTTTCAGCGCTTTAAATGCTTTAAATGGACTGATGTCAGTTGTTTGTCCAACTTCTGTTATGAAACGTCAAGACAACAAAATACTTCACCGGTATACTTGGGGTGTGTTGCTTCGTGGCATTTGAAAACTGGAAGCGAAATACCCCCTGCCACAGATGTCCCACCTTTCCCCAGCCCGCGGCGGGCGCTCACAGAAAGGCGGTGCTGTGGCAAGATGTGAATAGTCACCGCCTTTAGATAATGTGCTCACCACGGCCTTTCCCAGGCTGAGGAGAACGAGGTCAGGGCTGGCAGGTCAGGCTTCTTCTCGTGGCGCTGACATGGAAGAGGGATGATGGCCCCCTCCATGGCACCAGAGCCGTGCCTGGTGACCCCTGGGCTGTGGGTGCAGCCCACAAGTTTTTTAAGCCTAGAGTTATAAGATGTGTAAATAAGTTGGGAAAAAACCATCTTTTTCATGTGCAAACACTCATGCAAAGATTGCCGGTGGCTTCAGTGGCTCCATACAACTATGGATGCAGATGGTCAGCTACGTCTTTCTCACGTCTTTTATTAGCGCTGAATTTACCAGTGCCTGTAGTGACAGGAGTAGGGACAACAGTTTTCAAATGAAAGAGGGTACATTTGGGTTGGATATAAGGCAGAACTTTTTCACAGTGAGAGTGCTGAGGCCCTGGCACAGGGTGCCCCGAGAAGCTGTGGCTGCCCCTGGCTCCCTGGCAGTGCCCAAGGCCAGGTTGGATGGGGCTTTGGTCAGCCTGGGCTGGTGGGGGGTGTCCCTGCCCATGGCAGGGGGTGGCACTGGGGGGGCTGGGAGGTCCCTTTGAATGCAAATCATTTTATGGTTCTATCCGCTCTGTGAAATGGTCTGTGAGCCCACTGGTGTGGGCCATGCACGAGACAGCGACCTTTCTGCTGTTTTGTTACAAATACGGTGTAAAAAATCCCCAAGCACAGAGACTTGAAAGGGTAACAGAAAACGACCTCTTCATGCTGCCTCTTCCCCGTGTCCTTTGCAAAGCCCTTTCTGGCTAAGCCGTGCTGAAGGGAGCCGCTGCTGCTGCTGTGCCAGGGCTGGCTGTCCGGCAGCTCCCAGAGATGCGGAGCAGGAGCGATGGCTCTGGCAGGAGCGAGCACCCAGTGTCCGTGCGCTGCGAGGACCGCGCTTTCCCGGCGGCGGGTGAGCGGCCGGTGGCAGCAGGGCACGGGGAGGCCGTGTAACACGCGCTGCCTGCTGCCGCCTGCCCACCTTTGCTCCTGATTAAGTCTTCAAGTGTAAAAAGTAATGTGAGGTGAGGGAGCACAGTCCCATGAAATTACCTTTCCATTAAATTCCTTGTCATAAATGGGAGGGAAGGTGGTTAATTCAAAGCAAAGGTGAATGAGATAAATTTGCTGTAAATCCCTCCTGAGCTGCCCCTTTGCTTAAGCTGGAGCCTGCAGCAGCACGTTACGCACCCTGTAGCACTGAAGGCGTTTGATCAGGCAGGTCAATACTTCCGTCCCTTTGAGCCGACACTACAATGAGTTGTTTCATCCTCCTCGGCAGGAACGTGCACATCCCACTGAACTGGCCTCCCACAAACACTCCCATTATTGATCTAATTTATGAATGAGCCCCTTGATTAAATTGCCACTAATGGGTACTGTGTACGAAGCAGAGATGACTGCCAGGAGGATTATTGGGGGGGGGTGTCTGAATTATTGAATGACTTTCATTGTGCTTGCAGCCAACTCTGCACTCATCACCTGGGAGCTGGGGCTGGGGCCACTGGGGCCGGGGAGCTGGAAGCCCCCACGGCACTGCAAGCAGAGGTGTTGGGCTGGGGCGTCAGCACGTGCAGGGGCAGCACCCCCGGGAAGCCACCCGCCACCCGGGGGGCAATGCCCGGGTCTGAGCCCACTGACAGGGATGGGCTTTCCCTACCGGGGGCTTGGTTGGGTCCTGGACACGGGGAAACTCCCAGACCTCTGTCACTGACCTGAGGGTTTCTCCTGGTGATTCTGCCATTCCTGCCCTGAGGACATTTATTCCATCCCCTCTGCTGGGAGAATTGCTGCCTCCCTGCTTCCTGCTGGGACGGAGCCGCCTTTCCCCTTTGCTGTGTGGCAGTACTGGGTGTTTCCCTGGCTCATCAGCACGGCTCTGCAAAATCCAGCGTGGCTGGAGGCTGCGGAGAGCGAGAAGACACTGAGAAGCCCAGAGAGCAAATCCTGCCCCAGCCCACACGTCTTGTCTCGGTGAGCCCTCTCCAGCCACTGCCCGGGGAGGTTTGGTGCCAGTAGCTCATCTGCTGGGATGGGCGCTGGGGACCACAGGGGCTTGCAGGGCTCAGCCACCTCCCTGCACAGCCGCTCCCTCTTTCCCCCCGCATTCCCACCGCGGGCCATGGCACTTAGTCCTGTTTGCCTGGTTCCATGTTCTGCACAGTCCGTGTCTGTATCGGTCCAGAAATCCTGCCAAAACGTTTGTCCCCTGGCCACCATCCCTGAGCTGCTCTACAAAACTCGGCCTTGCCCCACCCCGCAGGCTGCCACGGCTCCGCCGCTGGCTGTGAAATAGAATAGAATAGAANGAGAAGAATTTTCTCCTCATCTCCAACCTGAACCTCCCCTGGCCCAACTTGCAGCCGTTCCCCCTTGTCCTGTCACTGGTTATCTGCGAGAAGAGGCCGACCCCCAGCTCACCACAACTTCCTTTCAGGTAGCTGTAGAGGGCAACAAGGTCTTCCCTGAGCCTCCTCTTCTCCAGACTAAACAAGCCCAGTTCCTTCAGCCGCTCCTCATAAGACCTGTGCTCCAGCCCCTTCACCAGTTTCGTTGCCCTTCTCTGGACACGCTCCAGGGCCTCGATGTCTTTCTTGTGGTGAGGGGCCCAAAACTGGACACAGCACTCGAGATGCGGCCTCACCAGGGCTGAGTACAGGGGGACAATCACCTCCCTGCTCCTGCTGGCCACACAAATGATAACCTGTGTGGGAAAAGGAAACAGCAGGGGTTTCTCTTCAGTAATTCCGTACTTCATGCCTAATTTCACACAGTCCATGTGTGACGTGTAAGGGTGCCGGACAACTCAGGTGGTTTCTCCATGAATCTTCTTTAGCAGTTCTCCCCCATTGCTGCTTTTTAAGGGGGAACCTGCCTGGGGCACGAGGGGTCAGGCCGTGGGCATTTGCGCAGCAAGGAGTCCCTCGCAGAGCTGGGCCCACGGGCCGTGCTGCCGCGGGCAGAGGTGGGTGTGGGGCAGGTACAGCCGACTCTGCGTGTGGCAGTACTGCTGCTGGTAGGTGTTGCACACCAGCCGCACCCTGGGCTCTCACCCACAGCTCCAGCGCCTGCCTGTGCCCCACGGGTTCGGCACATCCCGGTGCGGATCGCTGTTGGGGCAGCGTTCGCCCGGCCTTTACAGGTTCTTCTGATCTACTGAACCTGCTGGGTGTTGTTCTGCCTGTGGCAGAAAGCGTGTTGCTTAGTCCATTTGCATCAGAATATTAAATACCATTACAGTATTACACACTGCAGCTAAAGAGAATTTTTCTGCCATTTCGAAAGAAAAGCACCGTGTGTGTGTGTACGTGTGTGCGTCTGCGTGTCCACACCGCTGGGTGCGCGGCTGGAAGGGGCAGTAAGAGCACGATTGTGCTTGTAAGGTCATGGATGTGGGGGACACCTCTATACTTTCCTGTCCCTGCAGCGCAGGCGTTGGTCAGATGATCCTTTGCGGTGATTTGATAAGGCGGGGGGGCAGCTCGGTCGAGGCTCAGCAGTTCTGGTCTCAGATTCTGACTTGCTCTGTGACTGGGCAAATAATTTCACTTCTCTGTGCATGTATTTTCACCTATAAAGAGGGGGTAATATCTGCAAGCGGTGATGGTAACTTCTCCTGCAAGCAATTGCGCCTGAATAAAGGCCAAACACCCCAATGCCACGGTATTAGGGAGATCATAGAATCATCATAGAATCATGGAACGGTTTGGGCTGGAAGGGACCTCAAAGCCCATCTAGTTCCAACCCCCTGCCATGGGCAGGGACACCCCCCACCAGCCCAGGCTGCCCAAAGCCCCATCCAACCTGGCCTTGGGCACTGCCAGGGAGCCAGGGGCAGCCACAGCTTCTCGGGGCACCCTGTGCCAGGGCCTCAGCACCCTCCCAGGGAAGGATTGCTGCCTCCTAATGTCTAATCTAAATCTCCCCTCTTTTAGTTTAAACCCATTGCCCCTTGTCCTGTCATTACCTTCCCCAGTAAAGGGTCCCTCTCCATCCTTTTTATAAGACCCCTTTAAGTAGTGGAAGGCCGCGATGGGGTCTCTCATGTACGGCATTGAAACCCTGTCAGTATTTGGATGTAGTATATCTTGGCACAGGCGTAAACAGATCACAGTTTGTACTGCGCACACACAGTGCAGTCCCGTGGGATTGGTTTTAGCAGGTGTCATCACACTGAAGGCAAGTTAACAGCGTGAGAGCGGATCTCGTGAAAGGGTGGGCCAAGGGCAGATGTACAGCAGTGCCTGGAGGATCCCTGGTTTCTGGGGTGACATCGGGCTGCTTACCACATGCAGAAGGAGTTGGAAAAAACCATCGCCTTTAGGGTCTTAGCATTGAGCCCAGTACTTGAGGACAATTTTGAATCCTCTACTCACCAATCAAACCATCAGGCAGTGCTGGCTATGCACGGCTTCATCCCCCCTGAGCATCCCTCCTCATCGGCACCAGTCTGGGCACTCGCTGTGAAACACCTCAAAATGAGCGTCAGGAGCTGCTGCATTCCTACCTAGGGTGCACAGCTCACACGTGTGTATGCACACGCACACACAGACATGCCTCCCCTTTTTATCCCGAACTCCTCCAGCCCTGCGCAGTGGGTTTTTATCCCTCTCCTGCTCTAGGCGTACCGATTTTTGACGATGCT
This sequence comes from Psophia crepitans, assembly GCA_013399095.1. Taxonomy (NCBI): domain Eukaryota; kingdom Metazoa; phylum Chordata; class Aves; order Gruiformes; family Psophiidae; genus Psophia; species Psophia crepitans. Next base: position 648,723 of record VWZZ01006686.1, read on the forward strand.
GATTTGTTTTCTTCTGACTGCAGCGGTAAAATTACTGAAGATGAGGTGAAATATCCCACATACAGCACGAACAGGCTAATCAGAAACCTGGCTGACACAGGGCCTGAAACACGGCATTACCTCTCGGAAGGCTGTTCACCCTATGTGGAAACAAAATCCCTCCGGGAGCTGGGGAGAAGAGGGGAGCTTGGGTGGGAGAGAACGAGAGCCAGAAGAGGTGTGGGAACCACGGTCAGCCAACTGGTGCCCAGCAGAAGGTCAGCACCGTGCCGAAAGCCGGCGGCTTCACCGCAGAAGCTGGGGTCGGCGCTGGCAGGAGGAACAAGGCGCTGCCCGGGATAATTAGGTGCCTGTGCCTGCCTCTTCGGCAGCAGGGTGTTGTGGTTTTTTCTCAGCTTGTTACAGAAAAAAAAAGATTAAATACACCAGTAATCAGAGAATACAGTGGAAGCAATTGTAAGCTGAAAAATAAGGAAGAAAAACGAGAAAGAGATATGATGTGAATAATAAATGAAAAGAACACAAATAGCTAAGTAGGCAGCGAATTGGGAGATAATCACATCATTTTAAATAAGGATGGTAAGAAAAGTTCATGCAATTGGCATAAAGGTTCGTGGTAGATTGTTGTGCTCTTTTCAGCCCCTAAAAGACATAAAATGTTCTACTGAGGGAAGCCCTGAGGTAGAAAGAGTTTCCGTAGACCTCCTAAACTTGCGTGCAGCACTACGACCTGTGGCAGCCCGGGGGTACTCACTGAAACCCTCTGCCCCAGTTTCTTGATTTGTGATCAGGGCTCTTACTTGTATTTGTAAAACATTACCAGGTCCGTAAGGGTTTTTTTGAAATGAAATGTTCTCACACTTACGAATTTGTCGTGTTCCATATATTTAGAACAAACAAAAGGTGGTGTCTGCGACACCAGACAGACAGATATCATTTCTAATTATACGTGATGCCTGGACGATTTAACAGGTTTAGCGTAACAGAGTAGAGGTATCCTTCCAGGCAAGTTTCAGATCTTAAAACCATTAGCTGTAAATTAAAGTGTCATGTGGAGAAGACACACAGCAAAGTGTGTATGTGGAGCACCGCTCCAGCTAACTTGTTAGGAAGTTGTGCTCTCCTTCAGCAATGAGTAGCTGTCAGCAGCCTGACAAAAATGCTCCGAAATAACAAAATTACAGCAGGAATAAGTGGAAGCGGAAATACCTCGGGGCACTAAGAAATTCAAACTGTGAGAAAGAAAAGTGTAAACTTTAACCAGCACTGTGGGGCACTCACCCTGTGACAGCCTCGGCACGGTGTGGCGTGGAAGTGAACCGGAAGACGCAGCGGTGGGTCCAGAGGGGACGAGGGGACACAGCAGCGCCGGGGGACGAAAGGGACGGGCTGATGCTGCTGATGGAGGCAGCTCAGCTTTGGGAAGGTGACGGGCTGTGGATGTGTGGGGGTGAGCAATGGCCAACCTGCAGCAGGGGCTGCCACACACAGCCCAGAAAACCCCACGGGAAGCTCCTGCTCTGGATCCCCCGCACCCTTGGTTTTGCAGGGTGGCCATGCGAAGCGCTCGCCTGACGAGCTGAAACCTTGAGCGCAGTGAAACGCCGATGACTTGTAATCAGACACTGTGACAGTGCGGAGTTTTAATTTAACTATTGTACACCACGTGGAAAAAACAGACAACGTGCTTTTCAATACTCTTATTGAATCGTACGCGCTTCAAATGAACTGAAATAAACAAATTCCTGGTCTGAGCTGAATAGGAGGCATCAGGATGTGCATCTCCCTGGAGAGATGTGATGGGAGGGATGGGTCCTGTCAGGTTTGCCGGGGGATGGGGTGGGAGCGCTGGGTGGCTATGCCAAGGGCCGAAGGCTGGGAGGGCCACGACTGACTGGGAGAGATGCTTTCTTCACCCAGGCGTGTCCCTGAGAGGGGGAACAGGGTGGCACCCTCAGCCGAACAAAAGAAATACCAGGATAAACACAAGAGGAATTCTGCTACTGATAAAGTCAAAGAGCTATTTCAGCTCTGAGTGACCGATCCGAATTAGCATGGAAAAGCACACCTCTGGGGAAAAAGCCCCCTAATCACATAACAACACTATAATATACCGTAATAATATAAATATTATTAATCTCTGCTTAAAGCTACAGCATTCCACCTTTTTACCAAGCAGAGATGGCACATAGCGAGGACGGCTGAAAACAAGGGTGGCCGGGCTGGGTCCGGGCACGGGCGCTCGGGGAAGTGCCGGGCCCGTGCGGTGCCGGGAGCCGATTTTACATGGCTGAACTTGGAGTTTAGTGCGATCTGACGTCCTCACACACTTCCAGAATTGCCTGGCACGTAAATTGCTTTCATCTTGCAGGCAGGGTTCCTAAGGAAATGAAATACGCGTGTCTGCACTGTCCATCTGTGCTTCTCTGATGGCTGAACCAGTGTCAAACCGGTTTGCTGGAAAGAAGGAAAGAGATACAAATTAGGAATTTTTTTGAGGGAAATTTCCCAGCGTGAGGCCCGCAGATGTCTGCTCTGTTTGACCAGTCAGTTGGCTAGTGCGGGTCACTCCGGGCTAGTCCCAAATCTGCTAATGCTTGCACAGGGGGCCAGGGAGAGAGCGGGGGGACCAAACAGCACAGACTGCAGAAATTGGGTCCATCAATACCTCTCTCAGCAGTAGAATGCTGCTTCTTTACCTGGCATCTCGGGGTGAGAAACTTAATGCAACTTGAAAGGCGTTCTCGGGGGTGGGTCTGGGCGGGGTGAGGCAGCTGAAGGTCCTGTCCCCGCGGGTGGCGGGGAGATGGCATCTGCTTTGAAATCAAAAGGTCCAGGGCACCAGTTCTTTCTAAAGCACTCTCTCTGGAACGGGTACCATCGATATTACCGCTCATTTGGGTTTCTGTCTAAATTCTCTGCTGCGGGTCCCTACGGAAAGCAGCAGCCGCCCTGGGGCTGCGCGGGTTGAGGCATTGGACTGGGGCTGCCCTGCGCAGCACCGGCGGCTCCGGGCCGCCCGGGCAGAGCCCTGCGGGGGGGCGATAAGCGGCGTTAGGTGAGGCGATAAGCGGCCGTTAGGTGAGGCGATAAGCTGCTGTTCGGTGAGGCGATAAGCTGCCGATGGCCTGTCCGCACACACAATGGCAGAGGGAAGCAATGGCAAGAGGCGTACCCCCACTGCAGCCTGCCCCGGGCCCATCAGCCGCCCATCCCCAACCCCCCAGGGCACAGGGGTGCAAGAGCAGGGGGGGGAGCCCAAACTACCGAGTGGGAGAGGTGCCTGCCCGCCCAGCCCCCTCGGCTCGACCGGGAGCCTACCCCGGCGGGAGCAGCCCCCGGGTGCCCCCCCAGCACGGGGGTGGGGCTGCCCGGGGGCGCGGGACACGCTGTGGGATGCAGGCAGAGAGCATTTGGGGATGGCACAGTGTTTACTATGGGATGCTCAGGGGAGGAACCAGAGGGCGGGGGGTTAGGTGGTTTGGGGAGGAAGCGTGGGAAAACAGCGGGGTGACCCGTGTAAGGGCCGGCGACCAGCGGCCCCAGCCTGCCCCGTCTGCAGCTGCTCTGCGGGGCCTTTCGCTCCGGGAGGGCGGAACGGAGCGGAGCGGTGCGGAGCGGTGCGGTGCGGAGCGGGACCCATCGAGCCCCGGCCGGAGCGGGTGAGTGTGCGCTGGGCAGCCGGGCCGGGCCACCGGGCCGCCGGGTCGGGCTCTCGGGTAATGCGGCCCCCAGGGCTCGTTGCGTGCGGGAGCCGGCAACTGGGGAGGCTGGGATCCGGGTGGTTGGACACTGGGCAGGCTGAGGGCCTGGGCTGCGCTGCTGGAGGGCCCCGCCTTGTACGTGCACACACCTCAGTGTACGTTCCCACGGGGGGCTCCATCCTGCTCGGCCAGAGCGGCAGGGTGAAGCCATCGGTGGTGGCACCGAGCGCCGGCCGTGGATGTGTGGCGGATACACCCTAGGGGCCCGGGGCGCGGGGGCGAACCGGGGGGGTCGGGGCTCCCCTGCAGACCACCGAAGAGGTCTGGCCCGCGGGGGTGGGGGGAGGAACCTCCCGAGGCGGGTGCCAGCCCACCCACAGCGCGGTCCGGTCACTAACCGCGCTCCCAGCTTCTCTGGGGCGCGGAACTGGAGCAGACTGGTGGGTGCATCCGCCCCGGGCTGCGGTGAACCCTGGGTGTGCCCCCCCAGCGCCCCCCTGGCCGGGCTGCCGGGGGGGCCGGGCACGCAGTTGGGGTGTAGCAGTGGTTTAACTGAGCTCAGAGCCGCTAATGCAAACGGAAATTACGATAGCGATAACGCGGCAGCGAAATCTGCGGATTTTTAATTTCATTGCAGATTAGGGGGAACTGGGACTTTGTACGTTTGGAAAATGACATCCTTCATGAATATTTAGCGTGTCAGATCGGCGACTGCAGATGTGTCATAATAAAATCGGAAGAAAATTGGTCTTCCCCCAGCCATTAATAACTTCCAAGCAAGCCATCACGGTAATGAAAATTGATCAGTGCCAAATGCCTGGGCAGCCAGGGGCCTGATCCTGCGTGTCAAAGCCCGGCCCAGGCGCTCAGGCCAAGGCCCGCTCCCTGGGGAGCCCTGCTGGGGGGGGCTGCACCCCCCTCTGGGGGGCACGGGGACCAGCGGGGGCCCTTTGAGTCTCCACATCCCACCCCTGCCCCGTGCATCTGCGGGGCGGGTGCTGGGGTATGGGTGCTCGTGGGGCGCAAGGGAGCTGCGGGGTGCAGGGGGTGGTTTGGGGTGGCAGGCACAGCAGAGGAGAGGCTGAAGGGCAGGCGGGTGCTGCTTTGCCGTCACTGCTGGAGGAGGAGGAGGAGGAGGCTGCTCTCCTGGGCCAGGGCAGGCGCGGAGCTGAGCAGCAGCCCTGCCCTGAGTGCCCGACCAGTGGGTGATGATGGTTTCTCCCTCGTGTTTGAAATCACGTTGTTTGAATATTATATCGCATGGGAAAAATAAGCAAGCAAACGGGAGTGTTTTCTCCCAGGCTGGTGGCAGGGCAATTGTGCGTAGGAAAAAAAGCCGTTTCGCACTCGTCTCTAGGTTGAATAGGCGTGACTGTGTAACACGGATGTGCGCTGTGCGTGTAGTGCGTAACCGTTCGTATACACTGCAGTTTTGAAACTATTTTGGATAAATTGCTGTTCTTCTAATGCGGCCCTCACCTAAAACTTCTCTACGTCTTTCTGAAATGCGGTTGTCATGTGAAACTTCAGGCGTGTGCTTTACCTTTCTCCTGCCTCCTTTTTGAGATCTTTGCTCAGATCCACCACCTCGCCTTGTGCAAAAGCCTGTTTCCAGCTGCAGGCTGTGCCGCCAGTGCACAGCCTATGGGTTTGCTTCAAAACCCACCGAGCTTAACAGAAGCATTTTTATGGGCTGCTGCATGTCCGAAATGAGGACGTACCTGTGTCTGGAGACACGAAAGCACTCTAAAGTCTAATTTCAAAGTCTAAATTCCGCCTAGGAAGCCTTCAGGAACCCACATCCCAAGTGGTACATGTATTACCCGTGTAAATCACTTGAAGCCGCCATGCTTTATAGTCTCCCAAGCGTTCTGTGACCTGCCTTGTATTTCAGTTAATGCTCCATCCTAGAAATCGTAGGAATAATTAAAAATTTAAAATAGCTATATGGAAGTGCAGCCACATTTTAACTCTATAGGCAGGGCAGTCCAGACAGATCCAACACCCATTTCCCATCCCTCCACTCTCGGTCCCTCTCCCGGAGCACCTCTGCAATTCCTGGTGCTGAGAGCATCTCGAGACGAGGTGACACTCCTCCCAAGGCCTTCCTCCATCTCCCCAGAGGGCAGCGACCTGTGGAGAGTCCTTCAGCCAGCTCTGTCCTGGGACAGGCAGGTTTTGGTATTTGGCAAGTTTTCCAGAAAAGCCAGACCGAGTCGGTCGGCTTTGCAGTTACTCTGAAGGCAGCGCAACACTTCGGATCAGTACAGCCCCAAAAGGAGACGTGTTCTGCAGAGAATGACAGAGTAAGGGCAGAATAATCAAAGCTAATGGCTGTTGGGTAGTTGTGCAGTAGGAGCCTGTGGTCCCTGGGCTTGCTGGGGAGCGTTTCTCTGCAGGCACAGTCAGGCAGCCGTGGGCTCCTGCCAGCCTGATCCCACCCCCTCCATCTCCTGCCAACCTGGTCCCGCTCCCCTCCATCTCCTGCTAGTGGTCCTGCTCCCCTTCATCTCCTGCCAACCTGGTCCCGCTCCCCTCCATCTCCTGCTAGTGGTCCTGCTCCCCTTCATCTCCTGCCAACCTGGTCCTGCTGCTCTCCATCCCCTGCCACAGCTCTGCTCCAGGCTGCAACCTGCTCCCAGCCAGCCTCTCTGGAGGGGTGTGCACCCACAGCCTGGTTTCCAGCCATGGTCCCTAACCCAGCCCTGTGCCCTACCTGGAGTTTCATTTTGAGGGGCTACAAAGGGGCACAAAAAATCCAAAGTAGCAGGAAAGAGAAGAAAATGGTCTGAGGAAATGATGCAGTAATAAACAGATTATATGGATATGTTGTCCCTGAATTTTAAACAGAGGCATACAACGCAGTCTGACTCAGAGTTGGGCAAACGCTGACCACCTTGCTGGGTCAGATGTCTCTGAGAGCTGCAGCCCAGCTGCCTGGCTTTCCCATGGGAATGAAGGGGGACCTCAGTGTCAGGGATGGGAGGGGAGTGGCTGCCACCTCTCCCACTTGGCAGGACAGCACTGAGCCTTATCACCAAAACTGGAAGATATGTTTTTAGAAAAAGAGAATTTTTGGCTGCTTGATTGAAATCGCTGCATATCTGTTTCCTCAAATTCAGGGACAGAGGAACATCATTTAATATTTCTGTAGGAAGTTTGATCTTTATTTAAAAATTTGGAGATGAACATAAATTACTGTAACATTGTCAGTTAAATATGGACCACTCATAATCGGGTTTTTGTCTGGGTTGGGGCAAGAAGACTTGGGATGACCCAGAGGCTTCTCAGCAGAGGTGGTGCTGGCAGGACAGTATCCACTGGTGATGCCCAAACCTTCTCACTGCTGTAATCTGTGCCACCAGTGATGAGGGTCCGAGTAAAGGGCACCTTATTAAACCGCGCACAACGCCTGTACGGGTGTGAACCGCAGGCACTCCCCACATATTCATGGCCCTCCCACTTCAAGCACAGATTTTGCTGGGAAGGCAGTTAGAAATCTGCAACCACAACTTGAAATGAAGATTAACTGGAGTGGTTTTTTGGCCTGCAGCCTCCCACAGACCATTTATTGTTGATGATGATGCTTCCAAATGGTGATGGACTTGAATTTAGAGAAACAAGATGGCACTGACAGATGCAAACCATTGCTTTTGGCAGCTGGAAGCTGAGCAGCTGAGAGGATGGTATCTTGCTGCCGAGCTGGGAAACCTGGCAGCAGCTCAGGCTTTAAAAGCCCACCACTGTTGCTGGGTGGATGGTTTATAGTCTTCACAGATCATCAGGCTTCATAATGGGAAGAGGCATGACATTTGGCAAGAAGTGGCAAAACAGCAGTGATGTTCTCTTGCTGATTGCCTGCTGCTCTGCCAGGATGAGGTGGCAAAACCCGGGGTCTCTCAGGGCTGCCACGCTGGGACCACGGAGCCCAACCGCCCAAGCAGAGCTGGAAGGGGTTTAACTGGAAGCTCAGAGAAATCTCAGCGGCACAAATGCAGCAGGCAGCAGCTATGGCGGAGCAGATGTCCACATCCCTTCCTTCTCCTGGAGAGATAATGGCAGCACAGTCAAAACAGTGCTGTGGAAAAAAAGGTTTTAAGTAAACATGAATGTAACAAGAATTACTTTTTGTGCCTGAATTGTGTATCAGGCAGCTTTTCAAACAGTAGCTATTTTTCATTACCGTTTAAAGGCTACCTGATGTGTGGGCTCCGCGGGGCCAGGCATGACCAGGGTCGTACGGGGTAGCTGTGAAGAGCTGTTGGCAAGCTCTTGGCTCAGCAGCAAGGCCACAGCAGAGGCGGTGAAGGCGATGCACCCCCCCCCCCCCGC
>VWZZ01006686.1:656780-700198 GCA_013399095.1 Psophia crepitans
AGCGCTGGTGTCTCACACCGTTTGACCTGTCCACCCCGGGCAGGAGTCCCGTGTGCCCGGTGTCAGAGGTCTGGTCTCCACACCAGCCGTGGGACCTGTTGGGGCACAAGTGTTGCCCCGGGGTGATGGGCAGCACCACTGGCCATCCCTTCTGTAACACGGGGAATGCGACAGGTCCTGCTGGGTTGGTTTGATTTGGTTGGTTGGTTTGTTTTTTGCGTGGCCATGCGATCTCACCGCCAAAAGGATTTCTGCTCCTCTGTTTGGTTTTACTGGGTTTCCCACACACGGGGCCTGAGCACTATCTCTGCCGTGTGTGCCAGGGCGGTGGTGAGCCGGGGCTCCTGGGGGGTCTGCCGCGGTGTGGAGCAGAGGGACCCACACCCCCTGCTCTGCCAGAGCACCCCAAAATCCCCGTTCACTGATGGGACACACAGGCCATGGGAAGGAATTGCAACCCACACCTTAACATGTCAAGCCAGTCACACAATTTTTTTACCTGTCTTTTCCCTCATCTGGATGAGGCGGCGTGATGGGTGCAGCAGCAGGATTGCTGAGTCAGCAGTGCTGGGTGACGGTGCTGCAGGGTGAGTGCGGAGGAAACCCCCGCTGGAAATGAGATGCAGACTTCGCACTGGCCAGTGAATTCCCATTCCAGAAGGCCAAAGGGAGAAGCCAACGCAGGGTAGAGCTGTTGGAACAGCCCCAAGCCTGCTGAGCTGGGGGTGAGGACGGTCACAGCTCCCACCCCAGCACTGCTCCCACCCCTGCGGTGGCCTTGGAGGACTCGGGATATGAAAACCCCCACTAACTGCGACTTATTGAAAGATTATGGGACCAATATGCTCAACGTTCAGTGCATTGCAGTTCCTCCACGTGTGCTTCTGCGTCCCGATCGAACTAACAATTGTGTCAAATTTTTATATTATTTAAACTTCAAAAGAAGAAAAAACAGCATTTGCTCCTACAGATAAGAGAAGAAAGGATACACTCTCAGTTTTGAACTGCGTAAGTCTTCTGTAAACTACATTATGTGTTTTGCTGCTAATTTTCATACCACAGTAAAAGCTCGTTATCTTTTTGGACAAATCTTGTGAGCCTGGCAGTGAAAGCACCAAAGGTACAGAACGCTGGAGGGCTTCTTGTATCAAACCTACTTATTGGTAGTGCTGGCCAACACGCCACTCCAAGATTAAATAAATAAATTAGCTTTAAAATTTGGCTCTAAAATGGGATTCTTTAATCAGGATCCTGTGAACAAATCTCCCAAGCACATGGATATGCAGCTTTCTGCCTCCTTTAGAAGTACCGACAGCTTTTTATTGAATATGTGAAACGAATCTTTAGCATTAAAAAATAATAGAGTGCAAAGGTTTTGTTTTCTCTTTCCACTTTTCTGCTAAGGAACAGCTTTGCTTCGCAGCTCTGTTTTCCTCAAATAGGGAGCGATACCTAACGGAGAGCTTGCTGCACTGTTACAGAAGGTGGTAACGCTGAAAAAAGCTGTAAAATCCAAGATCCTTTTCTGGTTGTTATGTATTAAATTAAAGCTTTCTGAGGTGAAAAGAATCTCTCTCCATTACCACAGTCTTGGCTGTAAAATGTGTAGGTTACATCTCATTATCACTCCAGAAATTCACACCTCAAGGTCATGAATAACAAAATATCGGCTGCGACCCTCTGCAGAATTGGCTTATTAAGTCAGCTGGGCGTACGTGTAATTTCCTCTCCTCTCCAGGACCTTCACGGATTAAGGTCACTGACATGTATCAACAGAGCGCGTGTCTTCAGGGCCCTTCATGAGGGATTAGGGTATTTAGAGGCATTTCACTCAGCGGTGGGTTTTGCAGGCTGTGGAAATTTTTGGTGCCAACCTGACCTTAGCGAAGGGATCGCAGGGGGGTTGGAATGAGATGGTCTTTGAGGTCCCTTCCAACCCAAACCATCCTGTGATTCTGTGGTGCTGAGTTGTGTCCCACAGGGTTTAGGACCGCAGGGTGGGGAACGTGCATGTACCCACTACGGCACAGAGCGGGCTGGGAGGGTGGTGGCGGTGCAAAGGGGTGTCACACACCCACACGGGTTATGGAGGGTCCAGCGCATCCCCTGCAACTGCTTGGGGCCACTAAGATGATTAAGGGCCTGGAGCACCTACCGTATGAGGAAAGGCTGAGGGATCAGGGGCTGTTCAGCCTGAAGAAGAGAAGCCTGAGAGTGGATCTGATCAATGCTGATCAGTATCTAAAGGGGGGGTGTCAGGAAGATGGGGCCAGGCTTTTCTCAATGGTGCCCGGTGACAGGACAAGGGGCANGGTGACAGGACGAGGGGTAATGGCCATGAACTGGAAAACAGAAGGTTCAACCTGAACGTGAGGAAATGCTTCTTCACGGTGAGGGTGACAGGGCCCTGGGACAGACTGCCCAGAGCGGTGGGGGGGTCTCCTTCTCTGGAGACATTCAGAAGCTGCCTGGATTTGTTCCTGTGTGATCCACTCTGGGTGCTCCCGCTCCGGCGGGGGGTTGGACTAGAAGATCTCTACAGGTCCCTCCCAACCCGCACCGCTCTGCGGATCTGTACAAACATCACCAGCAAAGGCTGAGCGCAGGCCTGCCTGGGGGGCCCAGGGGCTGTGCTCTGCTCTGCAGGAGCGTGAACCCGCCACTGCAGGTGCCCACGGAAAAACGAACCACTCCAAACCAGCAAAGGCTTCTGCAGACCAGCCGCCCCCCTGCACTGCCCGACACTGGGTTTAGGCTATGGCCAGCGTGCATCCGTGCCCGACCGTGCCTCCCGGGCTGCGGCTGTCTGCCTGCCTGCAGCGGCGAGGGCTGCGGCCACCGGGTTCTGTGGGACATGACTGCATTCGCGGTTTTGCTTATATCCCCTGGGGTTTTTTGTTTGTTTGTTCTTTTTTTCTCTCTCTCTTTAGCCTGAATCATTTCACACAATTCATCTTGGACAAGTTACGTATTCACAGGCGTCTGCGTGGGGCTGGGTTTTCCCTTTCCCCTGTGACTTGTTTCCATGGGTCAGTGCACGACGTGGAACTACGTACACACGGTGGCTGGACAAAACAGAAAGACTCGATTTTCTCTTTAGAGTCAAAGAATTTTTCTTTACATAAAATTTGTTTCCAAGTTATCTTTGTGTGTGTGTTTGTTTTTATCTCAACAACATATGGTAGAGTGGATGTTGCCTAACTGCTATAAATAATTTAGCAGCAAGTAGGTGATATAAAATACTTACCCTGGCAAGTGTGCAAGTCCTTTTAGCAAAATTTATAATGGAGCAATGTGACAAAGCAGAATGGGGAAAACACTGAAATATGAAAATCCTTTTATACGCCACGGCTGTAATTCACTTCTGTGCTGTGCAATAATGGGCTTAGCGAACGGTGCTTGCAATATAAAGGTTTAATAAATGACATAACTGCTTGCTGTGTCCTCTTCTCCGGGCTGTCATCCAGTGATCTACAATCATGCCAAATTGTACAACGGTGCCAGCGTCAGAATTTTGAGTATTCTGAGTGATTTAGAGGTTTCAGCAGCTAGGAAGCTTAACAGACATGGAAAGCTAAAGCAATTTCATGGGAAAGTTGCTTTTCAAATTTTTATCCTGTACTACCTGCTCTCCAAAATAATATACCAGATTTCCTTCATAAGCCCTTGAAGAGGAAAATTCACAGGCCTCGGTTTTCAGACCAAGGCTCAGAAAACTCAATTTTATTATAATTATTGTTCTGTCCTGTTGACCATTATTTTTTCACAGGAGGTTTCACACAGCTTTATTTTCAAATAAACGTAACGTTTGGAGGAAAGCGGGGTGGTTCTTGGTTTCCGTCCTCTTGCCCGTGGTGCTAGCGACCCAGGGAGGACGTGGCAATGGGCCTGGGGCGATGGCGTGGGGCTGGCGCTGCCGGCTCTGCCCCAGGCCTGGGCAACAAACCGCTTCTGTGGGCCCGAGCAGACGCTGATGCTAAAATCAGCGCAGGGGCTGGGTGGGTTTGAGCAGGTTCTTTATGGCTTCTCCTACTGTTGAGTAAGCACACGCTGTACTTATGTATATATTGTTATATATTTATATAAATAAAACTGTATCTTTATATATATTTTTAAAAGTGTGTATATATATGTATGTACATAAGTGTGCATATATAAGTATATACACAAACAGTACTTCTATATAAAAAAAGTCCCCCTTCAGCTCAGGGGATGCCCATGTGCCGTCCTGGTAAATGTGCTCCAGCCTTGGACACCATCCTGCGGGCGGGAGGACAGCTTTAGCTCCGGACCCTTGCTCTCCCAGCGATGTCCCAGGTGTACCTGCCACCATCTCCCGTGTTGAGCATCTCCCGCTTGCCTGTAGCTCGCTGCCTGAGCTGTTGAGAAGCTCAAGGTTCCAAGCAAATTCGGTGCCTAATTGGTGATTTCCAACCTGAGTGTCCTGGCTGTTGCAACAGTCAAAGCTGGAGGTTAAAATCCCTCTTGGCCTGCCCCGAGCCGTCACCCCACTCCCTGGGCTGGGTGGGAAGGCGCAGCAGGTCCGGGGCTTCATCCAGGTCCCTGGAGGGACATTGGATACCGGCTCACTCAAGCCCCCACTTCTGCCATGGGGATGAGAGCTGGCTGCCCCACAGAAACCTCCAGGCCACCCGTAAGTCCTGAGAGGCTGGTGTGGGAGGGAGGAGAAGTGAAGAACCAGGATAGCCTGATTTTCTGATTGAACGCTTTGGTCTGGGACTTGAGAGACTTGGGTTTTTTTAAAAAAGCAGTGTTTTCTTTGGAAATGCAGCATGAATAAACGTTCCTGTTCTTAAGTAGCAAATTAAACTAAATTATCTTTTCTAACACTTTAGTATCTTATGCATGATTGCTTATTAACACATAAATCTCCTATATTTATTGATTTCCCTGGTAATTTTAGATTCCCTGCCTGCTCCTGTCTTATTTGACAATACGATGGGCGTTTTCGCGTCATCGCTGCCCACCGTGCTGAGCGTGGCCGGCGCTGGCGTGTGCAGGCAGCGGGAGCCGCAGGCAGCAGCTCCTCCTGCCCAGCGCGGAGCGTGCAGGCAGGCCAGGGCGGCGCTCCTGCTCCTGGCAAGGGAAATCTGCAAAACCCTGTAAAGATGTTCAAGGGAAACTACCACTCTTAAGCTTTACACATATTCTTTTGATTGCTATCATAATTTCTAAAGCTGGGGAACATGTAGAGTTGTGACTGGAGATCAATTTTTCTATTTTTTTCTGACCTCTGTCCCTTGCTTTAGTTACAGATGAAAATTCAATGTGTGCCTGGAGGTGCTGCAGTCACGGGGACGTGCGTGGTGGCCCCGGCAAATTATTGCTGACTGACTCTCCCTGACGAGAGATAAATCAAGGGGCTGTGCGATGAGGGACCTTGGTACCGAGGCCGCCGTTGCCTCTTGCTCTCCCTTCTCCAGAGGTCCCACTTCTGCCTGGGGAATGCTGCCAGCTCTCAGCGCAGACCAGCAGCTTTCCCAGAGAGGGAAAATGCTGAATGGCAAAGACTGCACTTCGGGCGGCATCTTCTTGTGTTGCTGGTCCTTTCCCCTGCCAAAAACCAGCCGGGAAACAGGAGGTTCTGCAGGATGGTTTGCTGGCGAACGCAGTGATCTTGATGGGGTTTTGATAGCTGTGGTCCAAGCTCTGTGCTCAACATATAATTTATACCAAGAAGGGGACGTGCAGATGGTGCTGCAGTATAAACAGACAACAATTTGCATCCGCCGGCGCGGCAGCTTGGAAGGGAACCGGAGGGGCTTTTCCCACTCAGGCTTCAGTGAGCCAGAAAGCAACCGTGGCATTTGGGGGGGCAGAGGAGGCTGGGGTGGGGGGGGGCGGCTGCTGTGCAGCTTGTCTGCAAACAAACCCTCCTCAGACCCGTGTCACGGTTTGGCTGCGTGCTGTGTTCACGTGGCTCTATGGCTACAGCAGGAATGAAAAATCCGCTTTCCTCTCCACACCGATTTCTGAAACAGAATGAGGGAGGCGTCAAAACAGAGAAAGCCCTGAAAACACCAGAAAATCCATGGTTTAAATGAAGTGCGAAGAGCAAAATGAGAAATGTGAAACTTTAAAAAATAAGGACACAGAATCACAGAATCACCAGGGTTGGAAGGGACCTCGAAAGATCATCTAGTCCAACCCCCCCCGCCAAGGCAGGGCCACCTAGAGCACATCACTCAGGAAGGTGTCCAGTCGGGTTTTGAATGTCTCCAGAGAAGGAGACTCCACAACCTCTCTGGGCAGCCTGTTCCAGTGCTCTGTCACCCTCACAGTAAAAAAGTTTTTCCTCACATTAACCCGAAACCTCCTGTGCTCCAATTTGCACCCGTTGCCCCTTGTCCTATCGCTTAGTGAGGCCGAGAAGAGCCTGGCTCCATCTTCCCGACACTCACCCTTAACATATTTATAAACATTGATGAGGTCACCCCTCAGCCTCCTCTTCTCCAAGCTAAAGAGACCCAGCTCCCTCAGCCTTTCCTCAGAAGGGAGATGTTCCACTCCCTTGATCATCTTTGTGGCTCTGCGCTGGACTCTCTCTAGCAGTTCCCTGTCCTTCCTGAGCTGAGGGGCCCAGAACTGGACGCAATACTCCAGATGCGGCCTCACCAATGCATAGTAGAGGGGGAGGAGGACCTCCCTCGACCTACTGACCACAGCCCTTCTGATGCACCCCAGGATGCCATTGGCCCTCCTGGCCACCAGGGCACACTGCCGGCTCATGGTCATCCCCCCGTCCACCAGGACCCCCAGGTCCCTTTCCCCTACACTGCTACACTGCTCAAAGGACACATTTCCTTTTTAACACGTGCTGCATTACAGTAAATTCTGAAGCAGTTTATAACTCTTCCCCACAGCTCGCGTGTCTCTTGCAGGGTGTACGGAGCTGGGGCTGGCTGCCCAGGCACCGTTGTGTTTGAATGGGCCCGTTCTTAGGTGGTTTCCTGTCGCCCTTATCACCCATGCCACAGATTGTTTTGTCACGTGAAGTGCTTTTTCCTCCCAGATGGCTAACGAAGACATTTCAGCAGCGTCTCCAGCACCAGGCACCGGGGACCCCCGTGAGCAGCACACCTGGGGGTGAGGTCTCGCTGACGGTTGCTTTTCCATGTATCAGCTACTCAGTTATTAACCCAATCCAGCGTGGGTTTTTTCCTGAGAAAGCTTGTGATCTTTATGTGGATGTTGTACATTTTAAGTCAACTGCCTTACAAATTCAATCCGTGTTACCTCTGTTCGATTATTTTGCATTAACTAGACCAGAGCAGGACACACTTCGGGTGGTTTTTTGGAGAAGTTTGATTTTTTTTCAATATTCCACTTGTGTGAAAGACCCTCACTTGTGTCACTGTCCCTTTGTAGCAGGGACATATATGATCATAGAATCACAGAACCACAGCATCTCCCGAGTTAGAAGGGCCCCCCCAGGCCCACCAGCCCAGCCCCTGGCCCCACACAGGCCCAGCCCCATCACAGCAGATGGCTGAGAGCGTTGGCCAGACGCTGCTTGAACTCAGCCCAGCTCGGGGCGGTGACCACTGCCCTGGGGAGCCTGTGCCAGGGCCCCACCACCCTCTGGGGGAAGAACCTTCTCCTCATCTCCACCCTAACCCTGCTCTGTGGCAGCCCCATGCCATTGCCTCGGGTTCTGTTGCTGGTCGCTGCGATCAAGGACCCACTGGTCCTCGAGTGACTGTTGGCATGACTTGAAAACCCATGGCACTGCACACTCTGCTGCGGATAATGTCAAACTTTCCACCCACAAACTGTTCTGACGTTTTTGGCCAAAAAGAGGAAGACAGAGGTTGTCCTTCCCGTGTGCCACCTCTCAGCAGCCTGGCCCTGGGGGCAGGAGGCCACAAAGTGACCATTTCTTCTTTAAAACAGCCCCAGTTCCAAGTTCCCAGGCCTGCTATGCAGAACAGCGTTTACCAATATTTACAGTATCAACACTTTTCACGAAGCAGAGTCACTCCCTGGCCAGCCATTATCATGACCAAGCCTCGACTCTTGCGTTTTTATTCTACTGACTTCACCGAATCTCATTTTGGTGAAGCAAATCCTGCGAAACTTATGGTTTTCCTTGTCAAAACAATGTGTACAAATGTGAGATTTTGACATTAGAGTTTTAGACTAAACACAGATTTTGATTGGGTAAATTTAAAAAATACTGTCATTTATCAAACAGTTTTTCTCAGTTTTGAGGGCAGTGAAAAATGATGATTGATACACGGTTGGGAACTGCTCCTTCAATCTTCCCTGGTCTGTCATTTTTAAAAAAATAATTGCAGTTCAGTCCATGACCTATGCATTTTTCTTCTGTGAAATTTTGTAAGGTCAAAGGATTGTCAACAAAATATCAATATCAACAATATATTATACTGTATCTTGAGAACAAGTTCAGAAATAACAAGTCTGCTGCCAGCTCGGTGATACCAATTTACATCTGTCACTTATCAGGAGCCGGGATTGATAAAGAAGGGAATATCTTGTGAGCGCTGTGACTGTGGTGTTGTCTTGTTTAGTTTTGGTTTGGTTTGTTGTTTTAGGGCTGTCACTAATTTCTTCAGCAATACAGCTGCTGCCAGTAGGAGGCTTGGAAATGTTAAATTTTAATTTATAAATATTGCCAGTTTAGCTTTAAGGTACACCAGGGAGTATTTTATGGGGTCATTAATTCTTGTCTTGAACGTGATATGTTGGTGTCTTCATTCCCTTGGGGCACTTTATTAATAGTCCCATGAAACATGCCTGGAAGTATCTAACGGCAATTAAAACATGTCCCTTTGTTCCTAAATTAATCTTTCTAATTCTTTTTTAAAAACAATTTACTGGAGAGCCCTACATTTAGAAGAGCGCTTGTGCACGAGCTGCGAACGCTTCCTGAAGATGCCCTTGGGACCGAGGGTCCATGGGTTAGCGGCGGTTTCAGCTACAGGATCAGCTACATCCACCACCAAAACAGACCAGGAAAATAATCCCTGGCTTCCCTCCCACCACCCCTCCCGCCCCCACAGTCAGCTCCTTTGGTTTGTGTGAAATTAGCTGAAATATTGTCCTGTCATAGTCATACAAGGAAGAAAACTTTGAGCCTAAGAAGTTTGCTTGACATATTTGCACATGTAGAAGAGAAACTGCGAGTTGTTTGCTAAACGCTGGGTTTTGGTCAATAATGAAGTGCGAGGTGAGGCAGCGATAATAATGTCACCACGGCAGTACGTGAGCACGTGGGGTGCGCCTTCAACAGCCGTGGTTTGCTTGACCCCTGTGAGATAGATACAAATGCGTTCGTCAATGCAGCCTTCGAAATAAAACTGCAAATGAGGCACATAAGGTACAGGTTTTATGTACAAATCAGTGATCTTGGGCGGGGGGGGGGAGTTCCCTAAAAGATTTGAAATGCTAATTGCGCCTCTTCATTCCAGTTTAAATAAATCTGTGCTTGCAATAATTCTAGTGTGATTGATCAAAATCAGTCTAGCAGAATTACCTAGTCTCAATTAGGCACTGACTAACCTTAAGGTAAGCTGCCAATTATCACCTGCAGGAGGGCTGATGGCCCTTCAAAGGCAGCAGCAAAGAGCCCCACCAGCCCCCTGCCTACCCCCCTGGTGGGAAGGGCTGGTGGGGCTCTTTGCTGTGAGGTCAGTGATTTCACAGAATCACAGATTGGCAGGGGTTGGAAGGGACCTCCAGAGATCATGGAGTCCAACCCCCTGCCAAAGCGGGTGCCCTACACCGGGCTGCACAGGATGGCATCCAGATGGGTCTTGAATATCTCCAGAGAAGGAGACTCCACACCCTCTCTGGGCAGCCTGTCCCAGGGCTCTGGCACCCTCAACGTGAAGAAGTTCTTTCTCATGTTTGAGTTGAACTTCCTGTGTTCCAGATTTTGGCCATTGCCCCTTGTTTCTCTCACGACCCACCACCGACAAGAGTTTGACCTCATCCAACTGCCTTCCACAATTTGGATATTTATAAACACTGATCAGATCCCCTCCCAGCCTTCCCTTCTCTGGGCTGAAGAGACCCAAATCTCTCAGCCTCTCCTCATAGGGAAGATGCTCCAGGCCTTTTATCATCTTTGTTGCCCTCCGCTGGCCTCTCCAGGAGATCCCTGTCTTTCTTGAGCTGGGGAGCCCAGAACAGGACACGGTACTCCAGATGGGGTCTCACCAGGGCAGAGTAGAGGGGGAGGATCACTTCCCTCGACCTGCTGGCCACGCTTTTTTTAATGCATCCCAGAGTTAATGTAGATAGGTGTTTCAGCAGTAGATGAGTTCATATTTGGGTTCCTATTTCTATTCTTCTCGTCTTTTAGATGATAATGGAATTTGGCAGACGCATGACTAACTCACTCTGGGTTAATATGGCTTTGAGGGCTTGGCTGCAGAGGGAGGTGTAAGCTCATGTGAAAACCCAAGAAGCTGATAGGGATAAAAACCTCCAGGATTTCTATTTGTGACAGCGTTTGAACACACACAGAGGCCATGTCCTGACTCAGGAATGTGATGTGGGACCTGCAGGAGAGCGGGCAGCTTGCAGCAGCGGTTGTTTGTGGAGATGGTGGTGGTGCAACTCTGTGCTCCACAGGTTTAAACCATGGGCTGTATCCTCAGAGCACCCCAAGGAGTCAGACGCAGCCTGGGCCGCCTGCTGGCTTTTGGAAGGTGGTTCCTGACCTCCTTCATGAGACCAGAGGCCATCTGTGTTGAAAGGCGGCATAAAATTTGGTGCAATGCTTTTTCAGCAGCTGTGTATTTTGCATGCTCAAGGCAACAAAGGATGGGACAAGGGACAGCTAAACCCACCGGGGACGCCTCGCTTCATTGTCCCCATCACCCCTGGAAACCGAGCCCTTCGCTGGGGGGCTGAGCTGCCTTGTGGGCACGGCGGCTGCTGCGGCCCCTGCTCAGTCCCCAGGGCAGAGCGGTCTTCAGGCCAGGAACGGAGGTTTAACTGGCGGGAAGGAGGGGACTTGTAGGAGTATGTGGTGCCTCCACAGCCAGCACTCAGGGTCACAGCTCCCACAGTGCATTTGCACTTTACAACAGCTCGTTCTCGTGTGATAACGGCAGGAAATTCTTGGGTTTCTTACTTCTGCCGTGTTCCCTTGGGTGGTTGTGCTGAGGGAGGAGTGTGAGTGATCCCTCCTCACGGCCACGAAGGCTCCAGCCTGCCTGATACTATTCCAGGCTTCTTGCTGAGTTTCTGTTTGACCTGTGTTCATTCCCATTTAAAACGGCTGAAAACACATGGGAGCTCAACAGCGTTTTCCGATTTAAGGACCGGTATCCGCCGGCTGAAACCCCATGCGACCGACCGAACTTCTGCGGAGCTACGGACCGACGTCGCTGCGCGTGTGAGCAGGCCGGAGCACGTGAGCATTGCGTTCCCAGGCTGTGAATGACTTCGCAGGTGAAGCACAGAGATTTGAAGTTGCACTCTGAGGTTATTTTTTTTGCTGCTGTTCTTTTGTTTTCTTTTTTTCCTTCATCTGATGCCTTCGGTTCCTGCTATTGACTCGTTCGCCTCTTCCCGAAGGCCATCAGTCGTAAGGGAAAAGGCAGGGCACTCTTGTGCTCCCTCTGGAGAGGGGGTTTCCTTCCACGTGGGGAGTGACGTATTTGCAAGGTGCTTTTTCTTTTTAAAATTGCGTCATCTTTATTGTGCTGATATTGATGTGCTTCCAGTCACGTTAAAAGTGACCCAGAGCAAGGCAGTGGGTGCACTGACTCAGCCTGACCGTGCACCTGAGTCGCTTATTTGGTTTAGTTCCTGCTGTTGATGTGGTCTGATGAAAAATCTCCATCTCTAAGTTGGTTTTGGGGACTTACTAAAGGTTAAATACGGTCTAAGAAAAAAAAAAAACAAAATACACCTTCTATTTCAGAACATGCAAGGCTCTCTTGTCTTTCAGCGCACGAGTAACAATTTTTTCTGCATGTTTTTAAAAGGGACAAACAAAAAGCAGCAGGTTTAACCCATCTTCAGGGGGTGTGGATGCATTTCCAGGCTGCCAGTGTAAAAAGAATGAATAGGAATGGGGATGTATGTGAGAGAGAGCGCGAGGTGTAAAAACCTACAGATGCTGTGGGAACAGAAAAGAACGGTGGAATTCCTGCAGGTGACACCTCAGACTGATCAAAGACGTGGTGCCAGCGTTGTACTCCCAAGGCCCAGGGGAGACAGCGATGCCATCCAGATGTGATGGTGTCCAGATGTGTCCGGTGAGGGCGAGAAGGTGCAGAAACAGAGCAGGCGGTTTTAATGGGAGAGTTCTGGTCTCGGCGAGGGTCGCAGCAGGGCAAGGTGTAAAGACGAGGGGCTGAAGCCCCAAACGGCGCTGCCTCGCTACCCACAGAACGAGCAGGATCGCTGCCTGGGGCCTGGAAGGGAAGAGAGGCTGGTTCAAGGAGTATTTGGCTTTCAAAAAATGGAAATATTCTAAGAAGCGAGGACAGGGAAGCACAGCAGGGTGGCTGTAAGCAGGTGATGAAGAGACCTAGGAAAAAGACTTTTGCCCTGGCACCTCTGTCTTCAAAAGCCAGGTCCAAGAGACCCCACAACCCAGTCAGCAGCCTTGGCTGTGACAGCAGCGTCCCTGTGCATGGCCAGTTGGGGCTGCAGCCTTGGTGAAGGTGATGGATGGAGAGCTGCCCTTCACCAGAGCCTGCACTCAGCAATCATGCAGGTGCATCTCAGCACTGTGGGCTCTCCCAGAAGAGACCTGTTTGTTGTAGGAGTATGTGGTGCCTCCACAGCATCTCAAGCTCTTAAAAAACATTGAAATATTATTTTCAGTGTCATGTCAGGGGACAGTCATCTTGCTCTGTGCCTTTCCAGACCTGCAGAGCCTTTCCAGACCTGCAGTCACAGCTGATGGCATCCTCTGTGAGGATCAAAGGTAGGATGTGGTACTTAGGGACATGGTTCCATGGGGAACAGGTGGTAGGAGGACGGTTGGACTGGATGATCCTGGAGGTGTCTTCCAAACTTAATGATTCTGTGATTCTATGAGGCATCGCTGTGAATGAGACAGATCCAATTTTGTCTTTGTTTTGGCTTCTCGAAGTCCCCATCTGACTTCCCCTTCCACTGAGAGAGGAACTGCACCGACATGCATGAACCTCTGCTACTGCTTGTAACCCACTCTGGACGTCACCTGAAGCAGGCACTTCCCTCCTTAACATTTCTCCATCAGCTTTGTAACATGTGACTGGCCTTCTACCTGTCACAGTGAGGAAAAGACACTTGTGCTTGTGCCAGTTGTTGGGGGGAGGATGTTTCTGATGTTTCTCTGAGCTGGAGGGAGAAGTGGCTGCGTACGGCCCTGCTCGGGAGCAGCGACGCTGTCCTGAGGGCACTGCTTTGGCGGGGTGACCGCCCTTCACCGGTTCCTGTGCCGCCCCGCTCTGAGGACCAGACCCGCTCCTTGGCTTGAGTGCTTTTTATTTTTTTATTTACTTTGATGGTTTTCTTTGTAAAGTACCATGAAGGAAAGGATGAGAGGATGAGTTAGGCTGAGGGATTGCGACGACGCTGCAGCCACTCTGCTGAAATTCCCGTCACCGCTCTGCCTGCAGCCGTGCACACGGGTGAGCTCTGGGGACGGAGAGCGTCTGCCCTTCGGTTCAACCCGGTCCGGTGCGTGGGCACCGTTGTGGCTTTGACACAGCAGACTAAGAGGACACGTGTTAAAGGAGCAGAGTCGACAGGAGGTCTGGCTTCTCTGTTGCTAAAACCTTCTCTCTCCTTCTCTCTCCTCTCTTCCCCTTAACAGCTGAGGTGAGCCTGGGAGAAGCAGTTAACTTCTTATTTCTATTTCTATTGCTAATCTTCATGTTTCGCCAGAATTACACCTCCCTTGTCTGAGCAGTCTGACACTTTTACAGCCTATTTTCTTTCTGTCTGGTCTGATTTCTGATTATTCAGCCCTAACAAGGAGAGACTGCTCCTACTGAGTGCAAGGGGCGGGTAGCTCTGGGCCCACGGTGCTCTGACAGTCAATGAATTTCCTTGTTCCTGTCAACAGCTTTTTCTCTGCTCTTGTCCAAGATTGTCCTGACGAGTGTGTTCCTGCAAGGACCGTAAAGAAGGAACCATTAGATCCATGATCTGACCTCTATGTCCAGTCACCAAGAGATCTGGTGGTGCTGGGAAATGTTGGACGGAAGGGAATGTAGATATCTTCCTTTTGAAGATCTGCAAACATTTAAATAGCCCCCTCTCCCACTTACTCTATACCAGTGATGCCCACGAGGGTAAAAGAGGGTCTGCTCCCCGGACACCCTGACAGACCTGCCCCTCAGGTACTGCTGGGTGCTGCTCTCATCTGAAACCTCATGTGTTGTGCAAGTGTGTAACTTGGTGTGGAAACAACCCTTGAGTGCTCCAGTAAGTTCACATGAAAACATAAATGATCTCATCTCCATACTAAAATAATAGCAGTGATAGCTCAGTGGGAGGTTAGCTTTTAAGAACAAATTAGTGGATGGTATGAATAAGGCAAGCTGTAAAAGCCTGTTTTCTTTTGCAATGAAGATATACTGGGTGACAAGTACAACTGGAAATTACTTCTTCTAGCAAGTACATGACTTTGGTGAAAAAGTAGGTGTTTATATAGAATCATAGACTCACCAACTGGTTTGGGTTGGAAGGGACCTCAAAGATCATCTAGTCCCAACCCCCTGCCATGGGCAGGGACACCCCCCACCAGCCCAGGCTGACCAAAGCCCCATCCAACCTGGCCTTGGGCACTGCCAGGGAGCCAGGGGCAGCCACAGCTTCTCGGGGCACCCTGTGCCAGGGCCTCAGCACCCTCCCAGGGAAGGATTGCTGCCTCCCAGCTCAGCTCCAGCTCCCCTCCTGCAGCTTCAGGCCCTTCCCCTTGGCCTGGCCCCCCCTGCCCTGCAACCAGCCCCTCTCCAGCTTTCCTGCAGCCCCTGCAGGCACTGCCAGGGGCTCCAAGGGCTCCCCGCAGCCTTCTCTGCTCCAGGCTGGACAAGCCCAGCTCCCTCAGCCTGGCTCCAGAGCAGAGGGGCTCCAGCCCTCGCAGCATCTCCGGGGCCTCCTCTGGACTCGCTCCAGCAGCTCCATGTCCTTCCTGCCCTGGGGCCCCCCGAGCTGGAGGCAGCACTGAAGGGGGGTCTCAGCAGAGCGGGGCAGAGGGGCAGAATCCCCTCCCTGGCCCTGCTGGTCCCGCTGCTGGGGATGCAGCCCAGGACACGGGGAGCCCAGGACACTACCGGCTCATGGTGAGCTTTTCCTCAACCAGCACCCTCAAGTCCTTCTCCTCAGGGCTGCCCTCCATCCATTCCCCACCCAGCCTGTAGTTGTGTTTGGGATTGCCCCAACCCACATGCAGGACCTTGCCCTTGGCCCTGTTGAACTTCATGTGGTTCAAATGGTCCTACCTCTCCACCCTGTCTGGGCGCTGCTGAGGAGCAAACAATGAACAGAGAGAAAGCCGAGTGTCTGTGTCCTGTGTTATTAAGCTGTGTGAAGTATCAAACACACCAGACAAGTAGAGAAAAAATCTCACACACGACACATCTGAATTTCATCAGGCCCATTTTTAGGATGATTTTGCTAGTCCTTCAGGAAATGTTGCTGAACCTTTGCAGGGCAGTGGGCGCTCACTGTGATGTACCTGCTGTCTGTCCTCTTTCCTGGGTACTGCTTCCCATTGCTGCCCAAAATCCAGATATCCCTCCCCTCTCACCTCACTGGAGAGTGCCTGAGGACAAGTAAAAGCAGGTAATGCATCTTTAGGTGAGACAACGTGTAGGTCACCTGCTTCTGCCCACTCTGCAGGACTCTCTTGCTTCCCCAGCAGCAAATGTTGGTGTCATGACCAGCTTCAGGCAGCACCTGAATTGTCCCTCTTCTTGGGGCTGGCTAATGTCCCTGTGCTTCTGGTGGGTCCCTGCAGCCCTAGCCCCTGAAGGCTCAGCTGACCAGTGTTGCTGCTGGTCACCAGAAAGGCATCTCCAGACCAAGCGTGATGTCTAAGCAGCCAGCAAACAAACACTGTCCCACTCTTTAGTGGACTTTGAGAATCAACAGGGTCTCAGGTATAGATTGTCTGTAGCTGAAGATAAATTGAAGGGACTGAGAGTAGTGTCTGCAGCTGGACATCACTGCTAAATGTGACCCTCACTGCCACCCACTGCTCCAGAGCAGG
Organism: Psophia crepitans; assembly: GCA_013399095.1. Classification (NCBI taxonomy): domain Eukaryota; kingdom Metazoa; phylum Chordata; class Aves; order Gruiformes; family Psophiidae; genus Psophia; species Psophia crepitans. The sequence continues at coordinate 672,994 of VWZZ01006686.1, forward strand.
AGAAGCAGTAGAAACAGCAGCTCGGGAAGGTCTCTGGGCATGGCTTTCCTTGCCACTGGCATGAAGCCACCTGCTGGGGTGTCCAGCTGGTGGCATGGGGCTGCTGGGGCAGAGACCAGCACCACGCTCCTAGTGCCAGTCTTTATAGAATCATTTTAGAACCACAGGATTATTTAGGCTGGAAAAGACCTTTCAGACCATGGCGTCCAACCGTTTCTCTTGCATCATGCAGTGAGATTTTGCTTACGGGCATTTCAGCAGGATCCCTCCCACTCCTGCCCCAGGCAAATGTTTCCCTTTGAAGAGATGCTTCTGTTTTTTCTGAAGCTAGGTTCTTCAGGCTGTTATTTAAATAAATCAATGCTTTCAAATTCATGTGGAAGATGTGCAATACTCAGGTACTCTTAATCTTCTTAGAGCTGAACCGAATTACTACTCACTGTGTGCTTCCAGAGGGCACAGGTCCCTGCACCTTGCTGCTCTGAGCTTGCTCCAAGTTGGAATTTGAAGCAGGGAAATATATATCCAATGTAAACTTTATTGCACGTGATTCAAAGGGTGTTAGTTTTATTACTAAACCCATGTGAAAACAGCATCCTAGATGTGAAAAATTGGACATCCAGCTCACGCTGATTCTCTTAGACTGAGAGGTTCCTTCTTGCCACTGTGAGAGAGAAGCAGCTTTGTGAGAGCTATAACAAGACCAGAATGAGTTACCACGAAGTACTTTTCTCTTTATAGGTTGCCTAGTTCACAAAGCTGTATAAATCTTCTGAGCAAAATACTTGCACACTTCTTTCATTAGCTCAGCTCATCCTTCAGCGGCGGCGCTCTCCAACAACCTGCCTCATGCGAAGCTTCCCCCGAGCTGCCAATTCCTCTTCTCTGCTGGCAGCACAAATCTAAACCAGCAGCAGCCTGGTTTGGCACATCTGTGGCTGCGTTTGCCTCCTGGGGAGACCAGAGCTGTACCTGGCACCGTCCCAAAGGCTGCGTGTCGGGTGCACCCCGAGTCACGCTGCTCCCTGGGAAACCTGCTAGTGCTCTTCTGGTTTTGTAGTGGAGCATTAAACACGCCGCAGCGAATATCAGAGAAAAGCCTTTTCCATCTCAGGCGGCTGGTTGGGCAAGGAGCGAGGCGGCGAGCGGGGTGAGACTGCCGAGCAGACGCGCCCGACCGAGTGGGACGTCTGTCAAGGGATTAGTGGGGATCTGCTCACAAGGGCTGCGCTCTGAAAGCGGGAGGATTATGTACAAACACAGAAGTGTCCTCCTGCGTCACTCAAACGTGCTTTTGGAACCGAGTAAATGTTGCTGAGAGTGACTGACTGTGCATTTAGCATATGAATAAAGTAATTGAGCAAGTGCCTGATGTATGACAGGCAATAGTACGGGACCTCAGGTTTTAACAGAGGACAGAAAACACTCGGATTTTCAGGTTTGGATGGCAGGCTGCTGTGCTGCCTGGTCCCTGGTACAGGCATCTCAGTTATGGTCCAAGATACCTAAGTGAGGTACTTAATCTTGAGCCAGTTTATTGCTAGAGGTACCTGGGGGCTTTGAGGTCCCTGGCTGATAGGAGAGGAGGAGACTGGAGCAATCGTTGCTCACTGGTCAGAGCTAATAACTGGTGCTAGAATAGGTGAGGTGTTCTGACGACTGCTGGGTAGCAGGAAAGGTGTATCCTAGTGAGAAATGCCCCTGCTGCTGCTCGAAGGTGGTGATTTGAGCCTCTTACGGGAGGGAACCTGTAGTTAATAAACTTTGATTTGTATTAAGGAGAAAAAAAATCACTTGGGTTTGTAACACCAACAGGTTTATCATGAAGGTCTTTGTCAGTAAGTATTGCTGTGGGATTTTAACGCTTGTGCTTTGAACAGTGCTGCAAGGTACAACTGAGTTGATGATGAAGCAGTAAAATGCAGAGGAAAGATCCAGAAAAGCTCCAGCTGAACAGAATCTGCCCTTCCTCCTCTTGCCTTTCCCGCCCAGCACCGCATGGCACAGGTCCCTTACGGCAAAAGCCTGGTGAGGCAGGACAAGAGCTGTCCTTTCCACATAACCACATCAGTCTGTCAGGGATTTTTATGGTACCCCTTGGGGTGAATTAAACACACCTTTGTGCTTAATTATAAAAGAAAAAATTAATGAACATGCATTGGGCAGAATGTTACCACACTGAACAGTTCTACATGGAGTCTGCAAAGATGTGTCACAAGCAGTTTCCTGATATCCCCTTGCGCCAGGCCCCATCCCTCAGCCCAGCCCTGGGTCCACCCCCCAGCCCCGCTCTGCTGCCCCAGGGGGGCCCCTGAGCTGGGGCCCCTGAGCCCTCCCATTCCGGGATGGCTACAAGACAATGCAGAGATTGCTCCTTACCGCACCACCCAGGGACACTTCCCTCCCTTGCAAGGACTCCCTCTGTCTTTGGCATCCCTGCTTCCAGGCAGTTTAACCCCTTCTTGCCGTCGGACCTCCTTGCCCTCCGTGCCAGGTCACTCCTCAGTCACAGATTACCACTGCTGAGCAGTTACAGTGGGAATTTCCCCTTCAAACCCTTCATCTGTCTCACAACCCTGAAAAAGCAACACACAAGAAACACGTAATCTCAGGTGATGCTCCTTGCCCAAGTTGTTGCTTCAGCTGGGGTGTCTTGTTCCAGAGGCTAAAGTCAACTTCCAGCTTTAGGAAGAGGTGTAGGTACATTACTTGCATTATCACATAATGAGCATATTGGAAAATTCCCCATGTGTTCCCAGTTTAAAATTGGGAAAAGTCTAGTCTGAAATCTAGACAAACCTTGTCATCCTGTGTTTCTGCTGGCAGTCCCAGCTCATGGTCCTATTGCTGGCAAAACCAGGCCTCTTGGATGACGTCAACTTGTCCAGATCACTCTTTCCAAATTTCATGAGAGGATACTTCTACACCTGGGTCTTTCCGTAACGAGTTTGCACTCCAAATTTGAATACTTTAATAACACTAGCTCCAGGAAGTTTGCTGTACAAATACTGATGCTGTGCCCACACTGCCGGCGGGGCAGCCTGCAGAGGCTCTCCTGGGCAAAGGGCCGCCTTACAGCCGGGAAGGACCCTGAGGGGCAGAGGTGTGCTGGTCCAAAGGGAGTTCCTCCACACCAGCCTGGCAATGACTGGCTTGGGGCTTGGGAACCAGCCTGCTGCTGCAGCACCAAACCAGCGCCAGCAAATCCCAAACGGGGTGACAGCATGCGTGGTGAGGACGTGCCGTGTGCCTCAGGAGTACAGCTGTCCTGCAAGAGTCTGTCCAGGCGGTAATTAAAGGTATTTACGGACCATTAGCAGAGCGTGTAAAAATGCTTTTTAATCCAGTCTAACAAACGGGAGCCCTAGTTTAATTGGCAGTATGAAAATTACATGTGGGTTATTTTCCATAAAAAACTAGAGGTGGAATTGATATCCCTGTGATACGAAATGGCGCTGTCCGGGCTCCAGATTAATACTGTGTACTGAATATCACATGGTCCGTTGAGTGTAACAAAGCGCCGTGCATCACAGCTGTCGTCAAATGCAAACGTGCTCTCAAGATCTGCCAAAACACGGGAGTCGAGCACTCTGTTCGTCATAAGCTTACCCGCCTGTCAACGGAGAGGTCGGTATGCAAGATTTTACTGGACCATTGAAGCCCTGAATGCTGCCAAGCATGGAGCGAAGGGTTTCTCCACCAGCTCTCACAGGACAGCCTGGATGTAGGAAAGGTGATTTGGTCCCCAACTGGAGAGTTCCCCTTTGAGCCCCACCACCATACTGATTATGTTTACCAGAAGTCCTCACCCACAACTGCCCCGCGTCATCCTCGTTCTGGCACTTTCTCTCATTTGCCAGATATTTTAAGAGTTTGAAGGACTGGTGACATTTCTCTGTTGGGGCTGGCTTGCTGTGCAGAGCTCTCTTGCCTGTCTGCTGGGGATCTCCTTGAGCAGTACAAGGTCATTAGCAAGATGAGATAATTCCACCTTCCCCTGCATCCTGTTGTCCTTACTTATGGGGAGGGAAGTTTGACTGTAGCACATCAACTGAATGAACCTGAACAACCCAATATCAGTTAGAAATTGCTTTTCACATCCTCTCTAGTCCATTTTGTATGGATGCCTATTGACTTGTGGGAATTATTCTCAGAAGGGTGTAGCAGCTGTGAAGCAACAAAATCCTGTTACGACTTTCCTGCACCATGTATCACACAGCAACTTGGCAGAAGCCAGGGAATAAATCCATAGAACCATAGAATGGTTTGGGTTGGAAGGGACCTCAAAGATCATCTAGGGTCACCCCTTGTCATGGGCAGGGACACCCCCACCAGGGGGGTGCTTGGGATTGTGTTGGACTGATCCCTTCTCACAGCCAGTTGCAATACTTGCCTCTTACTTACCTGTGCAAGGGAGCAGGCAGGAGCCGGGCAGGCAGGGGCTGCCAGCAGCACGGTCGCCGCTCTCCCCTGGCCATGGCAGTGTGCACGTGTGTGGTGCTGAGCACGGATGTTCTCCATTGCTCAGGCACTTTGGCAAGCTCTGGCTCCAGGGCTCAGAGAGACTTGATAGCCTGTGGCTGCACACTGAGTTCTTCTTTTTCCATAAGAAGCACTTCTTCTATCTTGTTTTCAACATATAAAAGAAAGAGTTGCATTCATATTCCCTTCTGCAGAACTTTCAGTGATGGCTCTTAATTCTTTCTTGGTTTTATGTCCCTTTTCTTTCCTGTTCTGTGGAAAAATCCTGACTTTAATGAAGTCATTGAGAATTTGGCCACTAAACTGGAAAGGGCTAGCCATAGCCATGTCTTCATAACTACGTTTTATGATCTTCCTTACTATGCCAAAACCACAAACTGCAGTGGAGAGTAATGAATGGTAAGTATCTCTTCCGTACAGAGAAGAGAAAAGGACATTGCTTATTCTTTTGGTTATTGTCTCTGTTTCAGAGAAAAACACTCTGAAGCATCGTACTTCAGCCAGTCCGTTACCCTCTAACCAAATATAAACCTCTTTTTTTTTTTCTCTTTCCCCCTTTTACTATGGAAGTGGAAGTGGTTGACTATCTAAACTGTAAGTCATGACAAGAATGTGATATCGTGGCGCCTGGAGCAGTACTCGGGGTTCCACACTGATGCTCCAGTTTTCAGTGGTACAGTGAAAGAGTTAAAGGATGGATTTTCCCCAAGACACTTCTCAGTAGCTACAGTGGCCTTAGGTGTTTTCTTACTTAATATTACTGTCTTTTATTTTGAGAGCATCTTGATGTGATTGCTTTTGTATTACTTAAGTAGTGCTTTTGTGTTGTATATTTACCTGAGCATAGTGTGTTCGATTCCTCACTGAATTTCCCGGTCACTGGTGCCTGACTCCTGTTTCTCCTGATACTGCCGCTGCGGAAACAGCATCTGAGGAGAAAGTTCAGAGATCACTGTGTGTGCTGCTGACATCTCAAAGAGAAATAAAAACCTTCGAAATCCTGCCCTGCTGTTCAGCAGGAACAGCTGGGGACTTCCAAAAACACCCCAACCCAAAACACAGTTAAATATTCCTGAAATTTCCTCTTCCGCGCATCACTTGCAGGCCTGGTAGACCACAGACGGGGTTTTCTGCCGAGCCCAAGTGGCTCAGTTCAGTGACAAGACTGAAGGGATGGGGGATCAAAACCGCCTTGGAGCGTGCGTGCCCTAGAGCCGGCAGGGAAAATGAGGTCCCAGACCTACCTGTAGTGTCCGGCTGCCTTTGTGCCATGTGATTGTTGGGGTGGGGGTTTGCGACAAGGAAACGTTTCATTAGGGGTGACAGGAGGCAAGGTCTGAGCCTGCAGTGATTCACTGGAAAGGCCAATTACACCCAGAAACTTGGCGTCATTATGGCAACGAGACCAAAAGCTAATGCAAAGCTGTTCACTGTCGCAGCTTTGTGCAGTCCCGATGCTTTCCCCCTCTCCTGAAATAAGATTTCTTTAATCTTGCCAGATAAAGCCTTGATCCGACCGAGCTTGGGCTGGAGGGTGAGGTCTCTCCCAGCTCGTTAGTGGTGCCGTGGTAGCAGATGATCTAATTCAGAGTTTTGAGAGGGATTTTGTTATTATTGTTCTAACTTATCTTGGGCTGGGTCAAACGATGGTTCAGTTAGTGTGGTTTAGTTAGTGTGAATCCTGGAAACATTCCTACTAGTAATTAGAGGGGAGAAAAAAAAATAGGAGAGAAATGAAGATCGCCAGGACAAAACGATACCGTAACCTGCTAATAATAATTACTTCTGAAGAAAAGTGTACCCTAAGGTACTCTGCTCTTAGTTTTCTGATTACCTCATTAATTTTTAGACGGAAGGGTGTTTTGCAATGCATTCCCTTTTCCCCTGGCTTTGTAACTTAACTGTGTGCATCTGCTCTGGACAGAACCTTGTTGATGTTTAGCTCCTCTGGAGCGATTGCTTTTTTTCCTGTGGACGTTAAGTCAAAATCGTTCTATCATTCTTAAACTTGTTTTTTGTGGTGTTTTTTTTTTTCCTTCTGGTTCTTGGGCCTATCTGCTTCGCTGTATCCAATCTGCTCTGTGCTTCGTGCTCTTTTTCAGTAAGAGCAATGAATTTTAGAGGTAACTGCAGTTCTGTAGACAGAGTAATTCAACTTTAAAAACAAACAAACACAAAACAAAACAAAAGCCAAACCGAAAACCCTTTGGGGGTAATGTGCTTGCAATAAAGCTCCTGTCTTAGTCCACACCTTCCAGTGTTTCCCCTACAGATTAATGGCTGACAAATGTCAGCGGAATCGATTTGGCCTTGATTTTACACATTTATGCCATTTATTACTCCCATTGACTCCGAAAGCTTCGCCCAGACACGATAAGCGGCGAAGCAGCCATTCCTCCGCACAGCACGCTGGCTGCTGAACCAGCATCGTTAAAAGTAGGAGAAGAAAGATCTCTTACTGAGACCACTGCCACATCCATGATGGCACAAATGGAGAGGTGGGAAAAACCTACAAAAAAGTAAAAAACCCCTCAATAAAAATGGGAATGATCAAAGAAACTGGTTTATTGCACCTATTTTATAGTCAATTTTGTGTTGCTTGTGAGTTCCAAGGTTTTTGGACCGCTCTGAGCCCTCTGCCCGGTGCTGGGCCATGCCAGGGAGTGTTGGCCAGCCAACACTGGTGTGTGGATGTGGTTCATCCTGCAAAGATCTGAAATGAAAGCCAAAAATCACCCAGGAATCAGACTCTGGGATAGTGTCTGGGTGGTGGGAGCAGAGCCCTTACCCCGGTCTGGTTGGAGGCCATGGGGCTGGTTAGTTCCCGTGTTCACCCGAGGACAAGGAGTTTGGCAAGAGGGGTGCTGGTGCCCCCAGAGCTCTGGCTTGCAATGGCACCGCTGGCCAGCCCTTCTCCCCTCTGTCCCCATCCAGCCCTGACCCCCCTCGCCCCACCTGCACCCCACTGGACTGTGAGTGCTGCCACTTCCCGTGCCGAGGGCTCTGAGGAAAGCGGAGGATGGAGCAAAGCAAAGGACGCCCTTCTCCACCCCCGTGAAGGAGGGGAGGCTGAGCTGTGCCGGGGTGCTGCGCCCACCTCTTGCTGCACAGGCGGGTGCCCCCGCAGGCTTCCCTCCCCGGGCAGCAGAGCCCTCCGCCCCTGTGGTCCTGCGCGAAACGCTTTTCAGCTCCCAAGTTATTTTCCCAAGAATCTAGTCACCCTGCATTTCTCGCCACTGCAGTGGGCTGGTGTTAAGTTTTCCAGCTTTGAAGCTGGGAGAACAAAGGAAGATTCCCTTTTCCCTCCCAATTTCGCGCTTTGCGGCGGCGGAGGCTGATCCTCACACCACAATGTTTTGCTGCGTCTCCATTTCACGCCCGAGGCTTAAACGTTCTGGGCCAGCTGCCGTGATGTGTGGTCTCACTAACGTTTCTAATGTAATATTTATAATAATCTGCACAGCAAAGAGAGCCCACGGACCCCAACAGCTGCTGTTTCCCTTTCATTTCTCCTGTCTGCTTGCTTCTGGCAAGGCCGAAAACGGGGAGAAGCAGGAGATGTGCCAGCGATGTTCCGTCTTGCTGTTCCAAACACGGGTTCGCTTTCTGTGCTAATCTGCTCGCTGCAGCCTCCCTAATAGTCTTTGTATGGAATTATTCTGCGTTGGCAGATAACCTAACCTGACGAATGCTGGTATTTAGAAGGGCAAAAATTCAAGCTAAAGCTGTTTCGGGAACAAAGTCTGTCCCCGCATAATGTCAGGTCTGCCCTGATAATGCGGTTTTGTGTTTTATTTAGGTGATGCTGGGCCCTCTGAAGCGCGTCATGCCCTCAGGCCGTGGCTGCTCTCATCAGTTCTGTTTCTCTCTAGGTAGAGCAGCACCATTTGTCAGGCACGCACAGACAAAACGGGGCTCTCTGTTCGATACGCAGTTTTCACTGGGTGTTAATGGCTGAAAATAAAACTAGTACGGCTGACCTCGTGGACCCAAGCCTGTCTTTGCACCACAGCCAGGATTCAGCCATGTAGCTGCAATTTCAAGAAAGTTTCCATTGAAACAGCAACAATAAAATGGATGAATGACGATGCTAAAATGAAATGCATCAAATGAGATCTGCATTCTAAGTATTTCATGTAATTAAAAGAGAAAGCCTTTTTGGGGAGCTCAGCTTCTTTCAGTCTGTAGTTCTACGGGATGTTCTCCATGGCCGGGGTGGGAAGAGGAGGAATTCAGTTTTGCACACTGAATTCAGACATGAAACCTGTTCTTGTTCTGAACCAGGAGCAAACCACTGTTAGTGTTACTTCCACACCACAGGTACCTGCAGTGGGCAAAGCTCGGCTGCCATTCTTTCACTGCCCCTGGGTTTTCATGGAAGTCGTCTGCTTGCAGCCACTGCCTTCCCTGACGACCAGCCTCAGTGACTTCGTGCTACAGCAGCTCAACTCCGTCTTCAGCACTTTGAGGTTCTGAATGACCAACTTGAGCATGCACTAGCTGGGCAGCCGGTGCTTATCCCTGTTCCTGCAGACGTGGTTCCAAGAACTGAGCTTCCCTCTGCGTGGACCCTCCCTCCCATGAGGAAAGTCAGTGGGTCTCAGGGCTCTTGGGAGCTCCTGCTCCTGTCCTGGGGTGAGAGCACTGGCTGAGCTGCCAGCATGGTGCTCCAGAGGTGATGGGATGGGCCCGGAGGTGACCCCAGGGACCGGGAGAGTCGCAGTGTGTGGTTGCGGCTGGGAGAGGAGCCGACCTGGGAGCCCACGTCCCCATGGCCAATTTCTTCTCAATTTACAGTTTTCAACCCCTTCATCCCAGTTCCAACAGAGCAACTGAAGCCGTAAGCCAAACGTGCCGGTGTGAGCTTGTGGTTAAGCTGTGCTTCAGAGTCCTCAGCACACTGATCGGTCTGGCTCATGCTTCTGGAAAAAACCTCTGTTTCTTGTAAAAACCTGTGCTATGAGTATTGGTGAGAAAGAAACTTTCAAAGCATGTGCACGTATTAAGCAATGGTTTCATTTTAGGATTCCTTTATCATTTCCCTTTTAGCCAAACCAGGCTCTTACAGGGGAACACCCTTGTTTGAGAGCCTTAGAGAACATTAAAATAGTTTCTTTCTTCTAGGAAAGAACAAAAGTTTGTTGATATGCTGACTGCTAAACTTGATCCCATTTCCTTGAGGACTGAACAAGACAAATGTATTCATAGAAGGGAAAGAAAAAAGAAGAGCGAGGTTAAAGGAGTTTCAATCAGTCCGTGTCTGAGTCAGCACATGGCTCCACTGCTCTCTCCAGGAGCAGGTGAAGATGAATCAATGTCGGGCTGTGCAGGAACTGCTGCTGAAAGACGTTCAAGGCACAGGAGACAGCCACGCTGCACCAGCTTTAGAGTTTTGTTGGGTTTTGTTGGTTTCTTTTTTGTTTGTTTGTTTGTTTGTTTTTAAGTTAAGAAACATTAGATAAAAGACAGATTAAAAGGACTGAAGACAAAAATAACTAAAAGTGCAATGAATGTTCGTAGGTGATCAGATCTGAGGAGAGATGCCATCCTGGCTGCTGTCAATACCTGTTGCCTACCTGGTGCTGGGCTGGGGGCAGAGCTGCCTGCTCCATCTCCGTGTGCTGCTGCATCACCACGTGCTGCTTCACGGCCCTGTGCTCCTGCTTTCCAGGCACAAGGGCAAAACCATTTCTACAGCTCCCTCAGCCCTTTTCGGGGGCACTGGTCCACACCTCCTGCCTTTTAACCTCAGCTGGCCACTGAACGACCTTCTGCAAAGACCGAGGTTAGACTTCTGCTGGTTTGACTGCTGTAGGAGTTAATAAACACCAGCATCTGGAGGTGCTTCCCAGCGTCTGATCCTGGCCATGACATGTGGCAAGCCCTGGGCACCTACCATCTCTTGTGTCTCCCCAGGAAACCACACTGCGGTGGGGAAGCTGAGCAAAAGCAGGCTGAAGCAGAGCCGTGGCATGCGTCCCTGCTGCTGGGGAGGCCCCGGGCTTGGTGCTGAGCGAGAGCATCCATGGCTGCTCCTGACTTTGTGGGCAGGGAGTCAGAAATCATTATCTAATGAATAAATAATACACTGTTTTGAGTCTGAAATTGTGCCCCAGTATCTTGGAGAGTTCAACATCTAAATCCGAGTAGAGCCATTGGCATGTAGTCAAATATTCTGCTCGAGATGAATGGGTTTAACAGATGCTTATGCAAATCAGTGGAAATCAGAATTAAAAAGTGATTAAGTGATTTAGGAGTGGAGCTGGTTCTGAAGGTGTTTGCTGTAACCCTCTGGCCTAGGTGGTGGTGCAGGGAGCGGTCCCCATCCTGACACGGGGTGCTTTCCAGGGCATGTGGGCTGCGGCTGTGCCGGCGGAGGGGATGTGGGGTCCCTGCCCCCCAGCTGGAGGCACAGGGCTGCTTCGCCCACCGCCCCACAAACACCACCCTTTCCTGGCAGCCTCCTCGGCAGGTCCCCTGGAACCCCTTCTGCTGCACTAAGCATCTCGGAGCAGATGGATATCTCATCCAAATCAGTATAATTAAAAATCAAGGTTTAGCAGCAAATTTCTAAACCTCGGGTGGTTTCGCCCTTCGAATAAACATTAAAAAAATCCCAAATCCAAAAAACCTTCAACGTACATTCGATTTGGTATCTTCCTCTCAGAAAAAGCCACTTAGAAATATTTACACAGTGGGTTGTTAAAGCAGCTATAAATAATACATCAGTGTTGCAGAAATGTCTGTTAATGTTGCTTTATTTACTGGAGGTGTATTTTCTTCCTGAGGAAAGGTTTTTTCCTTAACTCTTTAATTCCCAAAATACTGTTGTGTGGACAATAACACACCTATATAATGTATAACATGATGTAGGCTATAACGTAGATCAAGCTATAACTTAGCAAAAGTGTGTCCTAAGGCTTCTCTGATAGTACACACAATGCTTTTTCCCTTAATTATCTTGTCACGATAATTCCCTTTAATTATCTTGCCACAATGAATTCAATAGGTGAATTAATGCAGGATAGTCACTGTGCAACACCGGTAATTTCAACAGCTTTGGATTTTCTGCCAACATTTTCGCTGACAAATCAGAACCTTTTGCTTCCCAAAGCACTGCTCGATGTTAATAGTGCCCTATTTTCCCTGTGTCCCATATTTCTCCATGACGAAGGAAGAAGGCAGAGTAGAGGGAAGCATGCAGTGAGTGGGGGATCTGTTATTTGGCTCTGTTAGGGCTGTGGGAAAAAACCTTGGCGGTAACCAAATGCACCAGAGAAGTTCTGCAAACTTCTGTTGAAATAGCTGGTACAGCTATTTGATTTAAAGGGGGTTTTTTGGCCTGAATTTTTTGGGGGTTTAAAAAAACTCACATCAAAATACTTCTCTCCTGTGTAAAGATTTAAAGGATTTAACATACAGAGAGCAGCTCAAGTTTAACAAAACAAAGCATTCTGACAGCCCTTGTTTGTTGTGCTGGTGGCACAGCAGGAGCTTTAATTTGGTCTTTTCTTCCCAGCGGCGTTTGGAGTGGGAGAGAGGGAGAGGCTGAAACTGGGGGGTGTGGAAATGTCTTTTCCCACCCGGCTGCAGAGCACCTTCCCCGCCGTGCTGGTGGGGCCAGGACGGGTCCGGTGGCCAACGCCGCAGGTCCGGCCGCAGCACCAGCTGCAGGCAGCACTGCCGGCACCCCGCGGGCAGGCAGCTCCTGCAGAGCTGGGCTTAACCCCCTCTCCTTTACATAAGGCAGAGCCAAAGCATCTAGCAGTGATCCTAATTCTCTGGGACAGAGGAAAAAAGACCTGTCTCTTTCTGATCTTGTTAGCTGCAAAGTGAATCTTGGCCTCGTTAGCTGGTGCTGCAGTGCAGCGTGTGCTCGCCCATCAATCAGCGGGCTGCAGCTCAGCATCCTCAACAGAGCTCAGGAAGCTCCTAAACACAGACAGCCTACACAAAGCCCTAACGAAGGCTGAATCAATAATTTTGATTTTTTTTAGGTTTTCTTTTTTCAGAAGTGGCTGATTTAGGTAGGCACTCTCTCGTGCACAAATTGTTGGTGAAAGCTGTCATGGTCACCCCTAATAGCCCGCGGGGTGTTTATGGCCCTGTGTGCACACACCGATGGAGCAGCTATCACCTCTTCGTGCGCTGCCCGTTGCCTTTTCGCCGCAGGTTTTGCCGTATCTTGCTCTGTGAGTCTTCCAAGCTGCGTTGTTGATACCGTTCTCCAGCTGATAAAGCTTTGAGGGTAATGAAGTGCCCAGGCACGTGCCAGAAGTGAGGAGCAGCAAACAGAACCTTGCAGACCGGCCCACTGCCAAGAGAGACTTATTTCATGCTGCCAGATAAAAGCCGGCTCTCCAGTAAGACCCGTTTGGTTTCACACCCGAGCTGTGGGCAGTTCTGTCCCAGGCAGCTCTGTCCCAGTGGAGAGAAAAGTCCGCCCTCACCTTAGCTTTTACCCAAATGTGGGGTTTCGGGGCTCTGCTCCCGCAGCACCTCCCTCTCTCACGATTCCAGACCGGGCATTAAAAATTCACGGCTCGTGGCATTCTGTTGTAAAGCCGGCAGTTATAACGACATCTATTCTGAGACAGCCCAGCTCTCCGGACGTGCAGGAAAAGGAAAACCGGGAACGAAGCAGTGGCTGGTGAAACCCCGCTTCGAACCGCGAGAAGGAAGCGTGCGGCCTGCTGACAGCAGACGCCCCGGTACAGCCTGGCGCCCTTCCCAGGCGGCTGCCGGGGGGAGAACGGCCGTGCTGCGGCTTCACAGGTTTCTGTACGTGACATCGTTGCTGCAGTCGGGTCTGAGTGCCAACGCAGCACCGTGCTGACACTGTAGGTTTCTTCTTCGGACACACGTTCTGCAGTGCATAACTTCTATTTTTTTTATAATTTTAAGGGGTCAGTGAAGCCCAGCTGAGGTGCCGCTGGCAGAGGAGGTTTCGTAGGAACCTGAGCTCTGGAAAAAGTGCTGTTGCGCTCTTCCTTTTTATCGCTTGGTGCCTGCTGCAGGTGTAAGCCCAGCCCACGGCAGAGCCCCGCCGGCAGGGCAGGCCCTCGCTTGCCGGCAGCGCGTCTCACCGGTGCCGAACATGTTCGTCACTGCAGGATTTCCCCCTCCTGAAACCGGTGTGGCATCTCAGGCCGTGCCTTCTGCTGGCTTGGCTTGCTGTTTTATTAACTTGTGCGGGACTGTTGTGCTGGCACATGCCAACATTTCAGAGAGGACTCTGGTGCCCAAGGGGCTTGGAGCAGAGGCATGAGGATGAGTGAGGAAGCACCGAGCAGGAAAGGGTTACTGGAGCTCAGTGGGATCAGTTACTGCAGGAAAGAAAGGCTGGCTCTGCCTGAGGATGACTTAGGCAAAAATGTGGGCGTCTGTATAATCCTCTGTATTGGATTTTAAGTAGGCACATATCTATGCCTTCAGAATTTTTTCATATCTTTCGCTGGTACCAGACTTTGTGGTGAAGCCCAATTAATACTGTGTTCTTGAAGTGATTGAAAGTCTTTGATTAGGTGGTATTAAAGAAAACCGTCAGTGATGTTTCTCTCTGAAACAGCAGGTTAGACTGCGGAGAACTGAAACTCTGAACAGCTCCGTAGCCTGTACAGCGGTGATAAACCACAGAGACGTCATGGATTACTGTGCTTCCTGAGGCAGCCGCCTGTCTGGGGCACTTCTGGGCACGCCGGCTCCTCCTCACCCATCACCGATACTAATGTGCACCGGTTGCTCAGATTTAAGTATTTCTACTTTGGTGAACTGTAGGGGGAAAAAAAAGTAAAGTGTCTGTATTCTGGTTCAGCAGCCAAAGTGCAGACACATGTTCCTTTTCTGGATCGGCATCATCTCATAATATAATAAAAGCATTTATCCTGTTCTAGATGGGAACGTTACAGAAATCCTCTCAGCACTCATGCATGATTTCACAGTTGTCTTAGATGATGTGAATTCACACGGCAACCTGACGAGATGCAGCAAAGACCTGAGAAGCACTCTCAAGCAGCTTTTCTTAATTTCTGAGTCTTGCAGGGCCTGGCAGAATTTGCTTCTTAATTTGGTATTGCAGTTGGGAATGTCCGAGAGGTCCTGGCCTTCCCTCCTGGGGCCCGTGTAACCAGCTCTAGCAACTGCTCTGAAAACACTCTCAGAGCTGCTTGCAATCAAGTCTTTGTGTTTTAATGGCTACAGGGTTACAGTCATGCAATGATTTATCATTTTATCAGTGTTTTATTGCAATTCATGCAGGTGAAAGGGAGGACCAGGGGCAAACAAGGGTATTTTCTGCGCTTGGAAATACTTGGTGATAGGGAGAGGGCAGTCACGGACCCGGTGGGTCTGTCAGGTTTGGTTCTTGTAACATCTGCACGCAGTGCAGTTTATATTTAACATGAGCTACTGCAGCATGATAAGGCTCATTATTTTATTAGGAAACCTGTCTGTGCACACGCACTGTTCCTTGCACACGCACTTCCCAGGAGCCGCCCGCTCGCTTTTCAGGGAGAGCCATGGAGCCAGAGTGACGACCGGAGCTACTGTGGCTGTGAGCATCTCCTGCCCGCAGCGGGCAGTGAAAGCCATACCTCATTTTTCCGTCACACAACCCTACCTTGGGCACTCCTGCCTTGATTTGGAACTTGTTGTTGCAGAAAATTCACTCGGGTCCTAGCTGACTCCTTTCTGCCTGGATGTGTTTGTGGAGCACCTTGTATTGCTTGTCTCCAATCCCTTCTGGAAGTTATATTCTAAAAAAATAAGCTGTTATTATCAAGCCACCGTTCTGGTGGGTTTGGGGTCTTTTCTCCTTTCTATTTTCATGACTATGAAAAGTTGTTACACGCTTTTTGCCTCCATTTGCCCACACATGAAATGGATATAATACTTGCCTGTCTAGCCATGTTGTGAAGCTTTCATTTCTGTGAAGAGGTGGTTTGAAGGTACAGTTCAGTTCCAAATACAGTGTTGTATTTCCTCCTTCAAGTAGTTTTTCACCCCTGTAATTTCCTCAAGCTGACCAGTAGCGCAGAGGTGAGATGGGTGCAGCAAGAAGCAGTGGTCTGTGCCTTGTCCTCATCCTGCCTCCGAACCCAGGTCTCGGAGGGATCGGGGGAAAGTACATTCGTGTCTCCATTTCCGTCGGTCAGAGAACGAGCAAGATTACATCCCTAAAACAGGTAGCCTTATCAACGGAAGGACCCAAAATGCATGAGCAATAGTAACGCAAAGTTGGGATTTTTCTTAGCTGTGCTAGAGATACTTGGATCTATATCTCTCCAAGATACTTGGAGCAGGAGAGAAAGCAATCACAGCAGGAAACATGCAGGCCAGGATTAAATGATGATGCTATTACTGGAAGTATATTCTGTGTTTCACTCTAAGTTTTCTAAGGGCTAAAGGTCATAACAATTTGAAGATTTTATTTCTTGTAAACAGGGTAGAGAGAAAAAAAGTTGTGCTTAGAATATAGCAATGGTAATAAAACTCTTGACATCTGGGTCCTGATCCATCATCTGTTCAGGCTGATGGAAAGCCTTTAATTCTTTGCACTAACCTCACTGACCATGGCATGTGAAGCTCCTGTTATTCACACTCTCGTAGCCTCACTAGAAGTAACGGTGGAAAAGTATGCTTGTGATTTGGTTTTACTTTTATTTTTTTTATTTTAAATAAACTGAAACCTCATCTACGCGCTTTTTAAGCAGCAAAGTACAGGGGGGAAAAACCAACCACCAAGTAATCTCTGTTTCCTCGTACGCGCCTTTTAATGACGTTACACGGTCGTGCTGGTTTCTCCTGCCATGTGAGGATGCTCGGTGCAAGTCGGCGTCAATTCCTCTTTGCAATCTGCAGCTCCTCGGAGTGTTTGATTTAAAAGTTGCCGACTTCTCTGGCCCTTCCAAGGCGTTAAGGAGCAGCGCTGGACTACGGCTAATTAGCCTTGTGCATTCAACAATAGATCAAGCAAACATGCAGCGAGTTGCTGTCCTGGGAGCACGGCTCCGAGTTGTTTACAGACTCGGCATGAACGGAGCGGAGCGGCTCACGAATGGCGGGCCTAAACCGAGCGCAGCCGTGCAGAGTGGACGGTAGCAGTTGCCTGTGAGGTGACGGCATCTAGGTCGTGGCTCCTTAGAGGTTCAGCATCTTCACCACGTTCTGGTTGTACAGTGTTCATTCGAGAAAAGAGAATCCTTCCTACAAGGCCCTGAACTGGTATGCAGCTTGGACACCTCCGGAGAGACAAACCCCAAGGTTTGTGTTCTGTTTAAACCAGCGGTAGCATTTCCAGGCCCGGCTGCCACATGTCGTGTCTCAGGAGTGGCTGGCAATGGGTGCCGAAGGAGAAGTGCTGCAACAGTGTGTGCCCACTGTCCTTCCCCAGTCTGGTCTTCCTGGGTTTCCTGGTTAAGCACGTGGATTTTACAGACTTTTTTCAGTGTCATAGGAGTTGAATTTTCAGTTCTTCACTTTCAGGGATTTAATGAATTCACACAGAATTCACACAGAGTGGTAGAGGTTGGAAGGGACCTGTAGAGATCATCTAGTCCAACCCCCTGCCAGAGCAGAAGCACCCAGAGTGGATCACACAGGAACAAATCCAGGCAGCTTTTAAATGTCTCCAGAGAAGGAGACCCCCCACTGCTCTGGGCAGCCTGTCCCAGGGCCCTGTTACCCTCACCGTGAAGAAGCATTTCCTCACGTTCAGGTTGAACCTTCTGTTTTCCAGTCCATGGCCATTGCCCCTCTTCCTGTCACTGGGACCACTGAGAAGAGCCTGGCCCCATCTTCCTGACACCCCCCCTTTAGATACTGATCAGCATTGATAAGAAAGCAGTCTTGCCCAAAATGTCCAAATCGAGAGCAAGTATTTACAAAAAGATGTCATCAGCAGATGTTTTCTCTGCTAATTTCCTCCCTGTAATACTGAATCTGGTTGGCAGCATCAACACGTGGCAAAGCCCACCCTGCACAGGAGAGGCGTGAAAATTACTGTGCTTCTGCACTCGTAACGCAGCACCCTGCGCCCACCCCTCCTGGGCGCCTCGGCTTGTGGGTCACGCTCCTGGTGCTCCTCATCCTGCCTGGATGTGTCTGGAGATGGTGGTGTGAGTCGTGCGTGATTGAGCACTGACCAGCTTCTCCTTGTGCTGATGCTCAGCAGAGGTGGGACCTGCTGTTCCTGCCCGAAGCAGGGTGTGGGGGGGGAAGAGCCTCGCAGCGGGTGTGTGGGGGCAGCAGGGTGAGCGGGGGCTGCAGTGCACTCTCTGCTCATGGCCACCGCGCCCGTGCGCTCCCTCAGGCTAGAGTTAGTTTGTACTGTGAACATTAATATAAAAGCGAAATTTGACAGTGATGGATTGTCTCGGGCGGGCAGTGATGTGAAGGCATTCATCACGCTGCCAAGGGCCTCGTTTCCTGCCATCGTTGCTGCTTTCAGGGTACCTGGCTGCAGCGAATAGAGCTGTCTAAGGAGCCTCTGCTGAAGTCATTTGTTTGGGGCAGTTTCCTGCTAAAATATTGTGCTGCTTTAAAGGTTTCTTTGTACAGGACTGATGGAAAGGGTTCTTTTCCACTTCCAGGAGCAGATCGCTGACACAGGCGTGGTGCTCAGACCTGCAGCATCATGCCCTAACCTTGGGTGGAGAGGAGACCTGGATGTCCCTGGCTCTCTGTCCTGTTCGAGCAGAGTCAGCCTGAAAGCCAGGTCAGGCTGCTCAGGGCCTGTCCGGTGAAATATCTACAGGGATGGAGACCCCAACATCTTCCTGGGCCCTTGACACAGTACATTGCTCCTCTCATGGCGACTCTTTTCCCTGCTTGTATCTGGTCAGATTTGGCCATTTTGGAGCTGGTGCTGGTGCCTCCTGCCCTGCCCCACCCTACCCATGCATTCCCCACTGCCTCTGCAGTGACCCCCAAACCATCCTGAGCCAGGGAACCACCTCAGCTTCCAGACCGGGCTTTCTCTTTGGGAATGCTGCACCCAACGGCAGGTGCAGGCAAACACCCCAAGGCGTTCTGTGATCCAGAATCCCAAGTTTTTTATTTCCTGTGCACTGGTGAAGATATTTCTTAATACTTCATCAGAATAGCAGTTAGCTACAGTTCTGTTACACCCCAGATATTGAGTAAAAATCTCCCATTGCCTTGTGGGGTTTGTTAGGCTGCTTGTCCCTCTGGCTGCTCCTGCTTGAACCCCTCCCTTGGGAGGGCCAGCAGCCGAGCCCAGTGGCTGCTTCTGCTCTCCTGCCTCTTGTGGGGCACCTGCTGCTGAGGCCAAAGCCGGATTTTGGCATTTCCAGGCAGCTGCTTGGTGCTGGTGCAGACGGTCCGGCAGCCGGCAGCAGCACTGGGAACGAAGAGCATCACAGCAGCCTTGCAGAGGGTGAGGTCCTCACCCGCGAGGTGCCGCTTGGCAAACATCGCTCCTGCTCGGGGCTCTTCCCAGCGTGTGAGAGCACTAAATCCCTTTGGGGTTTGCTGCTGCTCCAGGCGAAGCGTCAGCTCCAGGGGTGCAGGCTCCTCCGGTAAGATCTGGTGCCCTGGGGCTGCTCGGTCGCTCTGGCACAACGTTGAATGCAGAGAGAGGCAGGCAGCGGAAGGCGGTTTCTAATCACGGTTGACACACAGCGCTTTGCCCCCCCAAGCACTAAAGCGCGCTGGTGAGCACTGTCCCCAGGGCTGCCCTTGGAGTTGTCCCTGGGAGCTGAGCTACCAGGAGGCAATCACACCCCCCCACCCCGCAGCCCCCTCAAAGCGCTGGTCCGAACGCCTGGGCTGCGGCTGTCCTGACGCACTGCCTGACACGTGGTTCTCTCCCAGCAGCGTCACCAGCCTCCCCTCTCTGCTTGGGAATCTTTTCCGTGTTTGATGGCCAGTTGTGAGAGCCCTTCAGCGAGGCCAGCCCCGGGCAGCGCTGCCCCTCGCGCTGCCTCCCTCACCGGGGCTGCTCTGGAGGCTCCTTGCGGCTGCCATGCCCTGCAGGGCTAACAGTCCTGACCCTGGAGACTGATTTGGTCCCTCTCTGAAGCTCTTTGCAGTGTGTACGGCTGCTGGGAGCACATTCTTCACCCCAAACGGATTTTGTTGTCCTTCGCGAGCGGCCGTGGGGCTGGTGCTGACCCCAGCGGCTGTGCTGTGGCTGCGGCCGAAGAGCGGGACCTCCCCGCCCTGCGCACCGCGGGAGCGCGTCAGGGCCAGAGGCCACCGTGCAATTTGTTTAATTGGTTTTGGCCTGGGACGTTGTTTTGTAGCTGCCAGCAGCAAACTGCCGACTTTGAGCAATCTCTTTATGTAGCAGCTCAAGAAAGTGACATTTAGATTAAAGGGGGATTTTGATGTTTTCTTTTAGGGTTTAAAAGTGCTGTCAGCTTCTCTCCAAGTCCATGTTCAATTCAAATGTGTGGCTTGGTCGCTGTAAATGTTTTCCACCTTAAAATATGTTGCTAAAAACTTGTGATAAGAAACTTAAAACACATTAAGAGAGTCACAAATCATCCATCAGTCCAACCCACCCGAGGACTACCAGAGCTCCAGAGCTGTCCCTTTCGCTGTGGTTGTTGGTGTAAGTGTGTACGACCCAACTCTAGTTTTATAAAAGTGGAAAAAAAGTGACGTTCGAACATTCCCATAATTCATGCCCTGGGTATAAATAAACACCACTCATTAGTTTGGTTCCCTGTGGGCAGCAAGGTTTGCAGAATGGCAGTGTTTCCCTCAGAATAATGTTCGGATTAAGAGTATGAAATCTTTAATGCCAGCCCCCCGGAGATGCCCGGCTGTGGCTGTACTCCCAGCGCACTGCCTGCCTTACAAACGCTCTGTGGGTCTTCCTAGTGGAAAGCTTCCTCTTCAGTAGAAGATGGGCAGGTGGTTTCATCTGCTTTTCTTCTGTAGAAGACAGAGACCTGCAGAGAGCCCCCCCAGAGCAGAGGGGCTCCAGCCCTCGCAGCATCTCCATGGCCTCCTCTGGACTTGCTCCAGCAGCTTCATGGCCTCCTTGTGCTGGGGCCCCCCGAGCTGGACGCAGGACTCCAGGGGGGGTGTCACAAGAGCAGAGCAGAAGGGCAGAATCCCCTCCCTTGAGTTGTCTTAAAATTTAGGAAGATACAAGAGCAGAGCAGACACTGAGGCTGGAAATGTTGATGATAAACACACCCTAATTTTGCGGAGGTGCCATGGTGCAGGGCAGCCTGCTGCCCACGCTCAGCCACCGGCCCTCATCTCCAGACCCTGATCCCGCACGGAGCGTTTCCTGCCTGAAACGGCAGCTCCCACCTCCTCAGCCTCTGTTCGCTGCCAGGTGCTCTGGTCCTAGGCCACATACGTTGTTTGTCACATGCAGTTTTTCTGCTTTTCCCTCTGCAGCAATGTTTTTGTCATAGGAGTTGGGATGGTGCATCTAAGGATGGTTTGTACTAAAGCAGTTGGGTCAAGTATCGGAACTCCTTGTTGGGTGGAGTCATTGTTTCTGTCAATGCCTTAAGCTGCTATGTACAATGCCTTATAATATTAATAATTAATAACATTATTCCACTTTAATGAATTGTAC
This sequence comes from Psophia crepitans, assembly GCA_013399095.1. NCBI lineage: Eukaryota > Metazoa > Chordata > Aves > Gruiformes > Psophiidae > Psophia > Psophia crepitans. The sequence continues at coordinate 694,037 of VWZZ01006686.1, forward strand.
TAATGTTTGTGTTTATACAGGGAAATATTTCCCGAGCAGTGGAATTGTGGTACTGAACAAAGTGAGCTTCTTTGCCTTTTTTTTTTTAGTTTGTTTGTTTGTTTTTGTTTTATTTTCACATGTATATTCTTCAGCAGTCATAACAAGGTGAGGAGAAACACCAGGTACTTCCCGCAGGTCTCTCTTCTAATTGCATGACAGCTTTTTTCTCTAAATTATTCCTTATCTAGCAGCGTCTGCAGAGAGGTTGTTCTTGTTTTTTTCCTTATGGAGAATGTAATTACTAATTACTGCAGTTCTTCTGTTGCTTGGGTGTTTTATGATGTGGGACTTCATCAGCTGTTCAAACACCAGCCGTGGTGTTTTTTCCTGAGCTTCCGCTGAGGAGCCATGCCTGCTTGTTTCTTCGGTTTGTATCACCACAGAGCAAAAGACTTGGAGACAGAAGAATAACCTCTCATTCCCCCTTCAGCTCCAGCCGATACAGTAGGGCAGGAATACAGAGATCTTCCCAACAGAACTGTCACTTCAGGCCACTTAAAGACCATTTGACTCCTAATAATCGACATTGTTTGTGAGTTGCAACCTGTTCTGGAGAAGCCCCGGGAGGACAGGGATGCGCAGTGCTGCCCGCTCGAATCCTCCCCACGGCCCGGGTGCAGGGACCAGGGGAAACCCCTGCAACCCGCTGCAGCCCCCCTGCATGGGCACACCCTCCGTTGCAGGAGGTGAGATGCCAGTCTGGCAGCACCCAAAGCATGTACAGAAGTGCCAGAAACACTTCGGTGTTCATCGCACCGTGCAGCACCAGGTGGTCAGTATTTCCAGGAGATCCAAAATGGAATGAAAAGAGACAGTGGGAAGAAGTGACAAAGAATGGAACGTATTGCAATGGGCTGTGCTGACTCCAGGTTCAGTTCTGTAAAGCGAGAAGAAAAGAATGTTGGTTTTTTAATTAAAAAAACCCAACTTTTTGGTTCTTAAAAATTTAAGAATTTTTTTTAAACAATCAAACCCCCTGATGAGATGGTATTACACCAAACACTGGTAGAACAGGGAATCACACAAAGCTTTTCAGTGAGTCACAGAAGTAGAAAAGCCGACTGTGAGCTTCAGCATCAGCAATTCAATGAGATCTGGACAGGCTGGAGAGTTGAGCAGAGTGGCACCTAATGGAATTCAACAAGGGTAAGTGTAGGGTCCTGCACTCAGGGAAGAACAACTCCAGCACCAGTACAGGAGAGGAGTCACCTGCTGGGAAGCAGCACTGTGGAGAAGGACCTGGCAGTCCTGGTAGATGACAAGCTCTCCATGACCAGCACTGTGCCCTCGGGGCCAAGAAGGCCAATGGTGTCCTGGAGTGCATCAAGAAGAGCGTGGCCAACAGGTCGAGGGAGGTTCTCCTCCCCCTCTGCTCTGCCCTGGTGAGACCACAGCTGGAATATTGTGTCCAGTTCTGGGCTCACCAGATCAAGAAAAACAGGGAACTACTGGGGAGAGTCCAGCAGAGGGCTGCAAGAATGATTAGAGGACTTGAACTTCCTCCATATGAGGAAAGGCTGAGGGAGCTGGGGCTGGTCAGGTTGGAGAAGAGAAGACTGAGAGGGGGATCTCATCAACACTTAGAAATACCTGAAGGGTGGGTGTCTAGAGGAAGGGGCCAGACTCTTCTCAGTGGTGCCCAGGGACAGGCCAAGGGGCAACGGGCACAAACTGGGACACGGGAAGTTCCATGTGAACATGAGGGAAAATTTCTTCCCTCTGCGGGTGCCAGAGCCCTGGGCCAGGCTGCCCAGAGAGGGTGTGGGGTCTCCTTCTCTGGAGAGACCCCAGCCCCGCCTGGACGCCACCCTGTGCACCCTGCTCGGGGTGCCCCTGCTTTGGGAGGGGTTGGGCTGGGTGATCCCCAGAGGGCCCTGCCAACCCCTACACATCTGTGAATCTGTGAATTCCCCAAAGCTGGGGATGTGCCCATACCCTTGGCAATGGTTAAAATGCTGGCGGATTATTATTTAGCATATGCTAATAGATGCACAATTAAGCCGAGGAAAATACTTGACATTGCAAGTAAAAGGCAGGGAGAGGTGCGGAAAGAGGCATCCACGGGCACGAGAGCGATGCGAGGGTTTCCCTCGGGGATGGTGTGTGACGAGCGGCCGCGCAGCCTGTTTGGAGATTATATGGAAATGAGAAGAGAATTGATGTCAGCAGTTGCGTGCCAAGCAGAACTTCTGCTTATCCCCCAGACTCTGGAAAAATCTTAAAATTTGATTCCACCAAGCTATAACTATTTCTGGAGTTAATGGTATTCTGGGGCACACCCGTGGGAATTGGGTGGTTTTATTTTGCAGAAGTTAATTTCAAAAGTTAATTTCAAAATTCTGACTTGAATTATTTTGAAACAGAGGAACTCTTACTGGGCATTCTGTAATGACAGGCTTTCTCACAATTCAATAAATAAATGAGCTGACAGGTAATCTTGGTTTTCCACTAGAATAAAAAAAATTATGTACAAACGGCAGATCTGTGAACCTTGCCTAACGCCAGGAGTGTGTGCGAGGGGGCAGCCTGCCCACGGCCAGCAGAGCAGTTTGGCTGTTCCTGTAAATTCACTTCTGTTTTGCTGGTGTTTAACAGCAGTAATTTATAGCTGCAAGCTGCTGAAAAGTAAAGAAAGTTTGTAAACAAGAAAACTCCTGTTTTAACGTAATCTGTTAGTTAAAAAACCTCTATAATTTTCCTTAATTTTATTGTAACTGTCCTTAAATGTGACACTTAAAAACTGAATTCTTGCTTCTTAAAGGTTTACCTTCTATGTCTTCAGCACAAACGTACGCCTATCATATCACTTGATGTTCAGCACAAACAGAGACCGCAAAATAAAATCAAACGTGCCCAGAGGTGTAGAGTAGCAGCAGTTAAAGCCAGGGAAGTTGTGAGATCAGAGTGCAGACACAGCCTGTCCCCTGTTCAGTCATCTGAGTGACACAGCTCACAAGGCTGGATGTGCCTTGGACGTGGCTGGAAATGGTCTTCTTCCCTGGGAGGGTGCTGAGGCCCTGGCACAGGGTGCCCCGGGAAGCTGTGGCTGCCCCTGGCTCCCTGGCAGTGCCCAAGGCCAGGTTGGATGGGGCTTTGGGCAGCCTGGGCTGGTGGGGGGTGTCCCTGCCCATGGCAGAGGGTGGAAACTAGATAATCTTTGAGGCCCCTTCCAACCCAAACCACTCTATGGTTCCATGATTCTATGATTCAGGTAATCAAGGGTAAGATTACAGTATTGAAAGTCACCCGGCAGTGATCGGCAGGGACTCTGCCGTGCTTCAGCACACCAAGAGGGAGAAAGGTACCCCACAGAGGGGGAATTCTGCCCTGCCTGCTGCGAGCAGACCAGAGAACAACCAAAGGAAGATCTGAAAGCGTGTGACCAGAAGAGTGTGGGGGGTTGATCTGGGTTAGGGGGGGTTGCTTTCAGGGTTTTTTGGTTATACATGAAAAAGGAATTTTGTTACATGTAAGTGACTGTCACCTCCCAGTGCCTCTTCTCTTTACCTGATGTAGAATCCAAATGTGGGTAGAAAAATGTTTTAATTCACGTCCTTGTGTTCGATTTGGCTGCTCTCCTGAAAACTGGTGGACAAGGCATATACCTCTACGTGATGTTAACCATGTGTCACCAGACAAAGCCAAAAGCTGTCAATAGATGTCCAAACACCCACAGAACTCCTTGAGCTACAGACAGCAGTTCCTCACCCCAAGTAATGCCAAAACACCATGTAGTGATTTCAGGTCAGGCTTCAGGGCAAGGAAGCTGGTGGAGGGGCTGGAGCACCAGTCTGATGGGGGCAGCTGAGGGAACTGGGGGGGTTCAGTCTGTAGAAGAGGAGGTTCAGGGGAGACCTGATCACTCTCTACAACTCCCTGACAGGAGGGATGGGGAGAGGAGGGTTGGTCTCTGCTCCCAAGGAACAAGTGATGGGACGAGAGGAGCTGGCCTCAGGTTGTGCCAGTGAAGGCTTAGATTTCAGATTAGGAAAAATTTCTTCACCAAAAGGGTTGACAAGCCCTGGAACAGGCTGCCCAGGGAGGTGGTGGGGTCACCATCCCTGAAGGTGGGTAAAAGACATGTAGGTGTGGTGCTTGGGGCATAATTTAGTGGCGAGCTTGGCAGTGGTGGGGTAACAGTTGGACTTGATGATCTCAAGGGTCTGTTCCAACCAAAATGATTTTATGAGTCTATGATTCTATGACTTGATGTGAGGAAACAACAGAGAATCAACTACAGGACAAGAGGTGGTTGCTCAGCACAAGGAGACCACGGCTGGACTGCATTTCTCAGTGCAGAGTGAAGAAGAAGAACGCAGTGGTGCACAAGTAGCAATTCAGAAGGGCCTGTCATGAGCCACAACAGATCAAAGGACTTTATCATCAATGTTAGAATGATAATTAAGAGCTGTTTAAGAACCGCTCAAAAATCTTTTGTGCCCAAGAGTCTCTCAGCCAAGAAACCAGCCCTGCACCCTGGATAAGCAGGGAAGAGAATGGAAACATATATATATATATATAAAAAAAATAAATATGTGTAAGCCCAGGAATTCTGAGGAATTTTGAGAAGACAAGAGCAAAGACAATACCATGTGTTTATTTTATTCGTTAGGGATCTTGAATTCATCAATACGCAGCCAGAAACAAGTATGATTGTCAGTAAGATGACAGACAGTATTGCTGTGTATTTCTCCGTAGTACTTGGTAGGCTGCCTATCCTTGTCTACCGTTACTGAGAAGGCTGCTAAACAGTACCATTAAAAATAAAGTACTTTTAAACAGCTAGGGAATAACAGAAAGAAATGGAATAGCAGAGAAATCTGAAAGACAGAAAACTGACCATCTATAATTATTTTAAAAGGATAAAAAAAATATCTAGAAAATGTTGATTCTTGCTGATCTGAGTAAAATTGATTCTAGTAATGGAAAGGCTAAAAATGTACCTAAATAACTTTTGAACAATACGATGAATGACGGTTAACATTAGCTTGTGGTAACTAATTCCAGCAGAAAGACTTTAACAACTTTCTTGACTGAAGAAAGTCACACCTTTTGGTGACAGATGAAACAGTACTGACATAATATACTTAAGATTTGAGTCAATATCATGCAATTTCTTAACTAAGAAAGTAGAAAAACACAAAATCAATACAACGGTCTTTAAGCAATTAAATGCTGTCTCAGTGGCCGGGCTCAGGATGGAAAGCCCACTGGGCCATCTCCCCTCCGCAGGCCCCCATGGTTAGCTCTGGGCTGCCGAGCGCTTTAATCATCGCCTTGGAAGGACGCATAAAATCAGTACTGATCAGGTTTGCAGAAGGCAACACTGTTCGAACAGTGATAAATAAGTAGAACTTATTTCACTAATGCAATGAAATAGGGATCTCATGATAATTAAGTAATATTCCCTCCATCGCTTTTAAACATCTGGTCAGATTCCTAGGAACAAAAGTTATACATTGGACTTGCAGGAAAAAAACCTTTTTCTCAATATTCAGCTTGTGACAAACTAAAAGAAACAATATTTTTATTATTGTCTTCGATAAAAATGAGAAATCCTTCCCACAAATTCTATTACTTGTAGCAGCCCACTACTCTGTAAAGACCTTGTAGTGGTGCTGGTGTTTGACCTGTCATTTGAAGATGAGGAAAGGGAAAGCTTGGAAAGGTGGAGCCGTATTACTGAAAGTATCTTTGCTATGGAAAATGCACGTTGGAGAGGGGAGGCACTCTGAGTTCATGGAAAGGACATCTACTGGAAAGCCCTCGCAAAGCCCTGAGCTGCAAATGATGGGAAACTGGAAGAGCATTAAAGCGAGATCCGCTGCGTGCCGTAACCACCTCCCCAAGCACCCACCTATGGCCACGGCTGGAGCTGGACACCGAGCTGGACACCTCTGTGGCCAGGTTCAGTACCAGGTTCCTGGGGCTGCAGAGGCCCCGTCTGACCAGTTGTGCTTTCAATGCCAGCACCCAGCAGCTCACCATCCCTGTGCACCCTTCCCAAACCAGGCGCTTAGCGTGGCCAGGCTCGAGGTTTCTACAAATCCAACAAACCCCATTCACTAAGGCAATGAAAGCAAGCCTTTGCTCACTGGTATTTAACCATAATCACAGAAC
>VWZZ01006686.1:700225-717442 GCA_013399095.1 Psophia crepitans
TTCCCCTTGGCCTGGCCCCCCCTGCCCTGCAACCAGCCCCTCTCCAGCTTTCCTGCAGCCCCTGCAGGCACTGAGAGGGGCTCCAAGGGCTCCCCGCAGCCTTCTCTGCTCCAGGCTGGACAAGCCCAGCTCCCTCAGCCTGTCCTCGTAGCAGACGTTCCTCAGCCCTCGCATCATCTCCATGGCCTCCTCTGGACTTGGAATAGATCTAGGGAGAGACTTGTTTGTGAATTACAGCTGGGGAGCGTAGTTTACTTTCCATGGCCATTCCATCCAGCTCCTGGTTTCTTGTGGGTCTGGATAGCACCTGTGCGCTTGAACTCGTGGGTGATGTCTGACAATTTATCTGACTCTTCTCTTTCTTGCCCCTCTAACATCTTCTTATCTCTCCCCAGCTCTACGGATGCTCTGGTAGGTCTCCAAGTGGCACCTTTAAACATCAGCCAATTCAGGTAGTGGAGAATAATATTCAGAACCTAAAATTAGTTGTGTGAGTTTGGAAGTGCTGTCCTTAGCAAGTGCCTGTGTAGAAAATACAGGCTGAAACCAAAGGGCAGCCTGAGAAGCTTCTCTCTCCTGTGGTTTCAGGAGGAAACCTTTCTATTCATCTCTGGCTTTATGAGTGAGACACTGGGCGTGCTCACAGGGGAGCAGAGGGAGACCCTGCGCAGCTCTTCTGATCGGGCTGGTCACAGAGACAGGGGTGGGTGGGATTAGGCTTGTTTCTAAATTACCGTTTCATGTTGGTGGGGGTTTTTTGGGTGTTTTTTGGTTTGGGTGTGGGTTGGTTTTTTTTTTGCTGAGTTTCACTTTGTCTTTCTGAGCCATTTGCATTTTCTAAAGAAGGAACAATGTTCTTGCTTTGTTGTCACATCGTCCTGACATCAGTCTCCCGGAGCACTCGCAGCCAGGGAGCACAGAATAGGAAAGTGACAGTCATGAAGAAAAGCTGGTGGCATCCACGTTAGATTGATTGGTATCGTTAGTGACAGCACAGACTCATCCTGAACCCAGAGGAAACCAAAGAGCTTCAGACAAGCGCTCTCCTCCGCGAGCCGGCACGGTGCTCGTGGCGCAGGGCAGCGCGCGGGGCGCAGCGGCGCGGGGATCGGGCTCAGCAACTGCGGTTGTGTTACCAGAGACACCGTAACTGCCGACCTGCTTCTGCACCCTGCTCTTGCCTGAGGCTAGCTGTATTTTAAATATAAATAATTGCTCTCCAGAACTTATAGAAGGTGCCCATTTCTCTGTCTGGAGTTTCTTTTCACTCTTGGCATCCGTACTTCTGCAGAGAGCAAAGAGAGGAACAAACAGCACTGAACAGCGGCGTGTGTGTGAGTGCTCGGCTCACCATGCTGGGATGGACAGAGGAGGGTCAGGAGTCTCCCATTTCCAGGGCACAAAACGCCCCTGTAACTTTCGGAGACATGATATTTAGATATTCTGCTTTCTCCTTCTTTCCCGTTTTTGCCATGCTGCTGCACATTGCAGTGTCAGGGCAGACACAGCGTTGTATTGATTTCCCTGCTTGCCTCGTGCAGCACCAAGCCCTGGTGGACACGCGTGAACAGGAGAGGAGGTCCGCAGCACGCAGGGCTGCTCCAGAGCTGCCTGCACGGGGCTTACCTACCGCCTGAAGAGGTATTTGTAACTCCTGTTGAATGGGAGTTCAAAACCACTGAGCATTTTGTACAGCCTAATAATCTCTCCTGGCTCTTACCTAAACACTTTGTGCCGCGGGATGGCGGGAGGAAGGCGCGCTCTGCCCTCCGCTCGTCAGCAGCAATCAGGCAGACCAACACGTCCGTACTCCCTCGTTTCACTCCAACCCTTCTCGATGGCTCAATGGCATTTGATGAGAAGGTGAACATTGCAAACCAGCTAAAAATAACAGAAATCATCTGCTTTTTTTCTGACTGCTATGGAGATTGAAATTAATTTTAGATCCAGGCTTGGAAGTTCCAGGTTTTCCCAAACCAGGTTGTTCAAACAGGTACTTTGTTGCTTTGTTTTGTTTTTCTTTCTATTCTTCTAGTTGTGCTTACAACAGGGACAGGCTGGGAGCTGCCTGTAGGAGCTCCAGGGAGACACGGGACATGGAATTGGCTGTGGAAGGGCAGAGTGAAAGGCCAGCTCTGGCCATGCCCTGGGGAGGGGGCTGGAGGCAGGACCCCGCCGGGGCTCCCTGTGCCCTCTCTGCCTCCAGCAGCCCCTTCCTGGGCCGTTCTGGTCCTCTCACACCACCCCACTGCCATGGCATTAGTTAACCCAAACCCTGTTCTAGCTCTTTAAGCTTTCTATTGCAAATGAAAGGTCTCCTGAGCCTTTCTCAGACCTTCCCCACTGCTCAAATGCGGTTTTGATGTGTGTCCTGCACCCGTGTAGGGACGTGCCTTGAAAATCCCCACAGCCAGACTTTGCTCGAACATGAGACAGGCTGTAGTGGAAGGTACCACAGGGATCATCGCGCCCCTTGTATTTGTGCCATCAGTGGATGCTTTGAAAGAGAGAGCAGGTTATTTTGCTGGAGAGGAAAAATTCTCTATATCAAGTTTTCTCTAAACCATTGTTTTCAGTGGCCATTTAGCAGATTTGAGCTAAGTCCTGAAAAGATCAAGGAGAGGCAGCAGCAAAGCCAACTATTGCCACTTGGCGTAACTCAGCTGCACGTGGGAGCCCCTTCCAGGGCTGTCTGGGCGTCTGTGCCCAGGTGGGACACAGGATAGAATAGAATAGAATAGAATAGAATCATTAAGGTTGGAAGTGACCTCAAGGATCATCTAGTCCAACCATCCCCCCACCACCTATTACCCACTAAACCACGTCCCTAAGTACCACCATCTAACCTTTCCTTAAACTCCCCCAGGGATGGTGACTCCCCCACCTCCCTGGGCAACCCCTTCCAATGCCCGACCACCCTTTCCGAGAAGAATTTTCTCCACATCTCCAGTGCCCCTGGTTTGGCAGTGCAATGTTTTGGAGCTGCAGCACCCTCCTGCTCCCACCAGCAGAGATGAGGGCTTCAGGCTGGCTGGAGGTGCCCACTTGAACAAGAGGGTTTTCCCAACCCTGGTGCTCCAAGGACAAAAGGTTTTTGTTGGAGGTCACCACAGAGCAGGACAAACCAACTAGCTGGTGGCGGACGGGAACTGCGCCGTTCCTGGGCAAGGGCTGCTGTCACCGGCCAGGCAGGAGCTGCCAGCTGCCTGTCTTGTGCGGCACCTCTGCAAAGGAGAATAGGCAGGGGGGTGTAAGGAAAAGCCACCTAGTTCGGTAACACTGTGGATCGGCTTTCATACGATAATTTTGCAAAGCACGTATTGTCGTGTCTCCTGCTAATAGGCAGTATTTTAATTTACCATTTTTTTACTGGAGTGCTGTAGCTCGGGAAGAGGAGCTGAGTCTGCTGCCCTCAGGAGTCGGATTCCCAGGCTTTGGCTGGCTATTTTTGGCCATTCTGCTGTTACTTTATTGAAATTTCATAATAAAAGGGACCACAGAGTTAATGAAGTTTGATGTTACTTTCACCTATTCCATGATATAATGAGCTCCTAGTCCAATTAAATATTTAAAAATATTTTCATTTTGGTGATACTCAAAAGTACTAGGATAATTAAGCCAATTAAACCTTCAAGTAAAGTGCTGAAATTGAAATTAAGCTAAGGCTTACCAGAGCCTTCTTAAGTAAATGTATTTTGAAGGAAATTGTTTTGAAGAAAATTGTAACTTTTTCACATACCCATTTTTAATACTTTTCCTGGATGTTTATAAATTCAACTTGAAGCACGCATGGGTGAAGAGGCACAGAGAGAAACTGGGAAGCCAAACTCATCTGCGTTTTTTCTGTCTCTGTGAGGTTGGGAGGCGTGGGGCTGATTAGAGCTCTCTTGCTGGTGAAATGTTGGATTGCAAAGGCAAGTAACGGCTTCACAGGCTTTTCCCAGGAAAAGCAGCAGTTATTCAATGAAGTGAGCTGACGTTAAAGATCGTGTGTTGCTCACCACAGCTGTGGGGTTGCACTTTGCTTTGCCAGTTCCCAGCTCTAGCCAGCCGGCCCCAGGCCCAGAGGTGAGTGAGCGCTGTGGACGAGGTAGCGGTGGAGAGGTCAGAGGCATGACCAGAGCAAACCCGTGCTGAGCAGAGAATGACAGAACCCCGGACTGGTTTGGGTGGGAAGGGGCCTCCCAGCCCACCCAGTGCCACCCCCTGCCATGGGTAGGGACACCCCCCACCAGCCCAGGCTGCCCAAAGCCCCATCCAACCTGGCCTTGGGCACTGCCAGGGAGCCAGGGGCAGCCACAGCTTCTCGGGGCACCCTGTGCCAGGGCCTCAGCACCCTCCCAGGGAAGGATTGCTGCCTTATATCTAATCGATACTTCATCACGTCTGTTGTTTTATCACAACAAAGCCCTCCACTTCTAGCCAGCAAAGCTCACAGTCCTTGGCTGTTCCAGACCTCAGCAGGTCACCTATTTAGGCTGGAGGAGATGTGGTCAGCCCTGGTCACAGGTCCCATCTTCTGTGTACGTGGTGGCTGTCAGTTCTCAAAGGTGCGGAGCTCTGAAGGATGAAAAGATCAGGAAGTGCTTGAAAGTGCATCAGGGCTCAGAGGGGGATCAGCAGGGAACGAACCGGGAAGCTGTGCAGCCACTCCCTTATGAGACGTGATGGCAACATTGCTTAATATAAAGATTTTTTTTAATGTTATTTTCTATCGTCTGGTTGTTCAGAGCTCACTAGTTCAATAGCTGGAGGGAAAATGAGACAGGGATGTTGTGTTCTACAAATTCTTCACTGAAGCAACATAGTATGTACATCAAATAAATATTAAATGGCAATAATTACTGAGCTATGACTGAGTATATCAAACATAAAATACGAATCTCCATGGAAGTGCTCCAATGTTCTTTCTCTGCCTAATTGATTCATTTAACAAATCCATTAAAAAGAACTTGAAAGGGCACTTGAGTTACAGAAGTAAGGAAAATGCTAAGGGGAGGGAGGAAGGTGGGGAGGTACCCTACTGGTGAAAATCTGGAACTCAATATAGACAGGTACACCAGCTGGTTATTCAAGCCAAAACTCTTGCATAACAAAATAATGAAAGTTCTGAAAAAGGAAAAGCAAAGGACCAGGTCTGCCCTTCTGCTGTCTCAGGTTGAAAATTTAAATACCCCGACACAGCTCGTTGTTTAAGAGACCAAAATGCAGATCTCAGCATGTTGTGTAATATCATCTGTCACTACCTGTATGGTTCTTTATCTCTGTCTTAAAATTATCCTTTAGTGATCTCACTGAGGAACAGGTTCAGTATGAGATTCCACTGCACTTGCTCCTACACTCACCAGATTTTCACCCCAGTGCTTCTCCTGTGACTTCCTGCTGCATGGATAGTCTTGAGGGTTGAGCAGTGGCACAGACGGGCTGTCTTCCAGCCCTGTTCTCCAGACTGGTCCCTTGGGAAGGAAGCAGGTCCAGGACCAAGCTGGGAAGTTGAGCCTGTGGGTCAGGACCAGGACTAGGGCACTGACAGGGCTGCAGCGCTGTTGCAACACAACATACTTTGCTAAGTTGGGATGAAGCTGGAGGTCTGTCTGTTAAGAAACCAACCCAAGGCATTTCAAGATTCCTGAAATTGCTTTTGTGGTCCTGGAGGTTCTTATGATGGTGCAGGATGTAAACTGAGAGAATAAGCACAAATGACAACATCTGCTCCCTCAGCAAGGAAGAGCAAGATGAGGTCAGCGTTGGACAGCACACCTCCTTTGAGGGAATGAAGTTCTGATAATTGGCTTCTCCATCCAGACTCTCAGAGGGACCTCCACACTGCTGCTGAATGGGCCTGTTGACTTTCAGAGGCAAATCAGGTAAAACCAAGACTGAAATTAAGTCAGTATAATATCCGCTTTAAAGCAGCAAGAACAAGAGCAAGAACCAGAACCAGATTAAACAACAACCACAATGTCAGGATCTACTTGATTATTGGCAAACTTATTCAAAGCTGTTCTTTTTCCCCAACAACATCACTTTGACAAAAATATGAGCTTTCCATGAAGACATTTGTTTCAGTAATTTGGCGGAAACACACCAAAATGACTGTAGGACGTATGACTGCCAGTGGCCCTCCTCTCCCTCCCAGGCCAGCTCCCTCCATCGGTCCCATGCTGTGAGGAAGGACTGTCTTTGTCTTTTGGGGCAGCAGCCGAGGACATGTCTCGTTTCCGGACTATCTCCGTGGCCGCGCACTGCAGATGGCACAGAGCGGCGAGGAGCGGCGGGTACTCAGAGGGAGGCGGGCGGGCAGAGGGGAGCTCAGCCAGCACGGGTGCAAAGTGCCGCCCAGGGAGGGGTGACCAGTGCCACCAGCATCCTCCAGTCAGGCAGCGCAGCCCAGCTCTCCCTCCAGGCTGCGCGGGAGGGAGACTGCCCAACGCTCGCAGCAGGAGGATGTTAGTGCTGAGCTGTTAGGGCCTCGGGTGGAGGGGATTTTGGTTTTAAAAACTTGTGGTGGTTATTTTAGCTGTGTTGGTGAATGAACATCTGACTCTCAAGTGCCCATCAGCAGCACAGTGCGGAGGAGAAATTAAACCGGGTCTACAGGTGAAGGCAAATAAATTATCCAAAGGAGTTTTCTCTGGAAGTGTTCATTGCCGTTTGCTCCTGGAGGTGAGCTCCCATGTGAAAGATGCCTTCACACTGTTGTTTATGGTCAGGAAGCATTTTATATGATAATTATTAGGCTAAACCAGCAGCAGCTCCATATATGCTCAGGCTCAAACACTTCGGTTGAAACCTGTGGGAACAAACGCAAGCGGCTGGAGAGGACATTTATTTTTAAAATGGAGTGTGCAGAGGCAGTAATTTTAGTCACTAAAAAATAGAAAGTAAGATTTCAATAAAGATTTTTTTTAATAAAAACAACAACTGTGAAAGAACGTTTTGATCTATAGGGAAAATAGAACTGCAAACACTACCTCCGCGGAAACCAGTGCAGGGAGAAGTGCCCACTTAATTCCAGCCATGACGCTGAGTTACAGCAGCAGTGTTCCTTCCCTTTCCACTAACGGGAGTTCTGGGAGGCTGAGGAAGTGCTCTGCTTAGCACTGATTTTTAAAAGACTTTCAAAACGACGATAAATTCAGAGGCCTTGATGAAGGGTTGGTGATGAATTGAGCTACTCGCTGAACCATGAGCACCATGAGCAGGAGCCACCGCACCAGGCAGAAGAGATTTGCACCGTTCTGAGGACTTCAGAACTGGTTTAAACAACGTAATGTTTAATGCAATATACTTTAGGAGGGTTTTTTGTTTATTCTTTATTACATTAATGAGGTTTTAAAGCATAACTTGCAAGGTTTTATTCTGAATTATACTGAGAACCCCTTGGCTCTGCAGGCACGTTGTTCTACTTTCCTATTTTAGTCTTTACAACTACCTTTGTTCCTGATGTAGACTTACCTAAGGAATTATGTTCACTTTCTCGCCATAAAGACCATCAGATTTTGGGAATTTTTTGTTTTAGTGTTTTGAAGTATCTCTGCTACATTTCACAAGTGGCAGTATTGCTTCTATTCCTTTTCCAATTCTTTTTTTGTTACTTTGCACATGGGAATTAAATTGCCCGGGTAAGGCATTAACTTGACGCCCTGACAATAACCTCCTGAGCAAAGCTGTTTCCTGTTCTCCATGATCTGGTGACAGCTTTGCTTTTGAGGTTTTCCCACTCTTCCTTTCAGGATCTTTCGGCATAAGGGAGGATACCTTGTGCATGGCTTCGTGTCTCAAGAGAGAGCTCAAGGGTACTTGAATACAATCACGTTCCTTCCCAGCACGGGCCACGATGCAAAGATTGATATTACGTGTTTTTATGTGATTTACAGTTTGGGGAAAAGAGCAATATTCATAGAACCATAGAATCATTTGGGCTGGAAGGGACCTTAAAAGACCACCCAGTGACACACCCTGCCGTGGGCAGGGACACCCCCCCACCCTTTGTACAATAGAAGCTTCCTTAATTGCTGGAGCACCCCAAAGCCAGAATCCTGGAAATGCCCCAATGCAGATCCCCGTTTCCCTGCAGNTTTGCAAGGGTGCTGCGTACGTGCACTACTCGAACAGATCACAGGCTTTAACTTACCTGGCCCATACGTGAATTGAAAGGTACCAGAAATGTGTTAAAGAGAGAAAGAAGAAACACTGGAGAGAGTACGATGGAAGCTTCCTTAATTGCTGGAGCACCCCAAAGCCAGAATCCTGGAAATGCCCCAATGCAGATCCCCGTTTCCCTGCAGCACAGAGGCGCTTCGGCCGGCTCAGCCCCGCCGCGCACGCAGCCGCGCTGCAGGGACCTGTGCTCAGGCTCAGGCTGAGATTAGAGACAAATTTTCGGTTGCAAAGTGCAACCACTTGTCTAAGAGGGCCGCAGTGTAAAACCCTGTCCAATTGCTGGTACGGAAACGCACTGACCTTGTGGAAGCCAAAGTGCTTAAGAGAAGAGAAGGACAATTACCGGGAGGCGATTGAGACTGGTGGCAATTACAGCAGTAACTTAAAGATTACAAGGTACTCGCGTTCTGTACTAAAGTGCATCTGGGCCATTCAAAATGCTTTATTTGGGACATTTTATGGCACTGTTTAGCTCCTGTATTAATAACGTGCTGGACAACGACCTGCACATCACAGCTGCCTGCGGGGGAAGGGGCTGGACCGTGCACGTGCTTCCACTTTTAGTCCCTTTGCTGTGGGGTCGGGGCTGATCACCCCCCAGGGGGGACGTGCCGGGGGAACCTGGCAGCACATCAAGGGGGACGTGGGAAGGGGGGACGGGGTTGCCCGCACGCCTGGCCCCTGCTGCCTGCTCTGCCGAGCCCGGGGGCTCTGCAAGGCTGGGGGTCCCTCTCGCGGGGGGCACTTTCTGAGATCTGGGCTAATGCCACTCGGTGCTCCCACCCCAGTTTAATTGTTCTTGAATCACAAAGGTACTGTGCTGAGCTGTAATTACGGCAGGTGTAAAAACTCACAAATATTTATTTCTTATTTATGTCACTGACAAAATATACGTCTCAGAAAACGATATTTCTACAGTACAGTACGATGTCCCTTCAGAGTGCGATGCAGGTACGTGTAAGAGGACCACGACACCGTCAGTGAAAATTAAAGCTTTCTCACGTAAAACAAACCAGAAAAGTATGCCAGTGTGGAGGCATAACATTTCTGTGAGGCACAAGGATTTCCAGGCAAATTTCCTCATTTAAAATAATTCTCCTCCTTCTCCCCTTGCAAGGCTGTGTATGAAACATGCATCATTTCAGGCTCCAGAGGAGTTTATTTGAAAAGTCCGTTTTTTTTTTAATGTGATCAAAACACCCCACCCCAACCTCAAACCCTGGATTGCAAAACAGGAAGAAGAGACATAACAACTTTCAATATTGATTTTTTTTGCATATGTGTGTGATCACACACTTTCCCTTCACTTCCCTCCAGCTCACGCCTTCTGCTTTCTTGTCTCATCACACAGCTCGTGTCTTTAAAATCCACCCGTGCGTGCGAAAGCCCTGGCAGTAATTAGCTTGCCATCGCGTGCTAACGTGCCTGTGTCACCGGATCACTTCCACACGCATCAACCGGGCGAGACTCTAGGAAGGGGGTTTAAAGGCTCTTTAATGGTGCACGGGGTGCGAGTTCTGGCCGAGGGAAAGCGCTGCTCTTTCAGAAGAGCCCCCAGGCGGGGCTGCCCCCCTCCCACCCCGAAAGGGTAGATTTGCCCCACGCTGGAGGGTCCCCTGCACTTGGAGAGGGGCTCGAGCAGAGATGCTCCTGGAGAAGTTTGCCTCCCAGTGCAGTACGGGTTCCTTGCACAGGGGAGGACCGAGCCCTTGAGCAGTTTTGCTCTGGGGTGTGGTGCGGCCGTGACGCCAGCTCCCGCGCTGTCAAAGCGCAGATTTTCAGGGCATCTCAAGTGTTTTGAGCCTGTCATTCCCTTTGACTAGCCTGTTTGCGTGTCATCCTTGGAGATGCAGCATCTCCGTTCCTCCAAGGCAGGGAACGAGCGATGATTACATTTCTTGGCTTCAGACTAATTCAGCACTTATTCCCTTGCTCTTGACTGTTGCTGCTTTTTCTAATGTTTTGAGATCCTCTGTGAAATCTGTGGCAAACCAAAAGGGGAAGGTCATGATCCCTGGCTTCCAGTGCACTGCACCGATTCTCTGGCTGGGGTGCAAATCGGAAAGCTCAAGAAACTGGGTAGCAGGGATAACCTCTTACACGTTAGGTTCCTTCTTTATCTCAACTGGCAGCCAGAGGCTTTCAATGTGTCTGCAAGATGTGGTGTGAGTTTGGGTGTGAAATGTAATGCCTCAGTGTTTCCACTGGCCAGCTCTACAGAGGAACACATGTCAGTCTGTGAGTCGTGCCCAGTTTCTTCTTTATCAGACTATTTTTCCTTCCTCTGAAGCCTTCAAGACTGGCATCAGCTAGGCACAGCGTATGAGGTTGTGTTAGTGTTTCTAGTATTGAGCGAAATGGTCACGGTTGCCTCAAATGTGGTTTCACATACAGGTTCCTGGCTTCAGTTGCTCCTTGAATGGAGGAGGTGCCTGGAGTGAGGGCTTTGCCTTCCTCCGTATCACATTTACTTCCATGCACTGTCTGGGTATCTTCTTCCCAGAGCCCTGGGGATGTGCAGGGAGGTTTGAGGTTTCTTGTACGAGAATGTTTCAGCTCCTCTGGGAGATCTGTGGGATTCTTCATTTGCAGGGGCAGGAGGTGCTTTGTCCTACTCTGGGCTCTGTATCTGCTGCCTGTAAGAAGTGTTGCTGGAGGTGATGACCAGGGAGGGTCTTCTTGTCTTTATCCTTTTTCTACAAGACTTATGCCAAGACGTCGGAAGGTGTAAAATAAACAGGGAGGGAGTTTTCTCTTTGGCATCTGTCCATGATACAGACAGGGCTTTTCTCCAGAGTCCTGCTGGCAGCGGCCCCGCAGCTGGAGCGCGGGGGACGTGAGGCTGGCAACCAGAGCGTGACGGCTCGGTTTCTCAGTGCAAACGCGGTACAGCCATGTGCGTACTTCATTGAAACTTCCCCTCTGAGGTGACATTTTCCAGTGCCGAAGCACCAGCTAGTAGGAAACACAGAGCTTAATCCTAGTTTTACAGTTACTTATCGCATGACCTTTCGAACAACCACTTAACTTCTCTGAACCTCCGTTTCCCCACGGAGATAATGCTGTATCAGAGGGCTTTACAGATTAAATGGCTCATTGGCTTGAAAATCACATTTCTTCCTGAAAATCATTTGCCTACTGTTTTTTCCAAATGACAGCCAGGATACCCCCTGCTCCCTTGGACGGTGGTTAACCCCAAGCTGTTCCTCCATCTGCCTGCTCAGTGCAGGACGGGGCGAGCCCTGGCAGCTGAGATGCACGCCACGATTTGGGCATGGCAGGCAGACGGTGCCCGGCCTGGCTCCATGCAAGCCCTGAGGCAGGACTGGGGGACATCGGTCACCTCGTGTCTGAGAGCAGAGAAGCCTTGGGAGAGCAGAGAAATAAGGCTTGCCAGCTCCAGGATGGGACAAGTCCTGGTGGACCATGAGCTTTGGGCTGGAGTGACTTTGTGCTGCAGTGCAGGGCTACCAGCACTGCCCGACTGTTGCCAACATCGGATTTGGGATATATCTGCTGTGCTTGATCCCAGTTTCATAGACAACTCAACTCCCAAGGCCATAAATCCTTTAATGAGGTCATTTCTTTAAAACAGCCAAAGAATTAAAATGACAGACAAAATGAGGGTTAAAAAGCAAAGAAACAAAAAAAAAATAATAAATAGGGAAATAAAGTCATGATAACTTCTGAATGACGAACTCCTGAAGTTTAAGTCGCTGTTGTTATGCACCACATGTAGAAATTGTAAAGCAAAATAACAACTGATTCAGGCTCAGGTCCTGAAGTGTTTACACGGTTTTTAACTTTTCCTTGTGCAAGAAAGTAGTTCCATGGCTGCAGGTATTACAGGAGTGTGCAAAACTGAAGAACACCAGTGACTCGTGTAATGCACAGCGACTTTTCAACAGCCTTAACTTCAACGTAAAATCCTCCAATGTGTTAAGTCAGAAGTTATGAAAGCAGAAGCTAAATAGATTAAGAGCAATGAAAGGAATAAGTGCGTGTTAGAAATCATCTCTGTGTAGAAATGTTTGCACTGAGACTCTGCAGGGCCTCTCCAGCATTTGAGTCAATCATTTTGAAGGATATTACTGCTGATTAAAATGAATACAAAGTATGCCAAAGTGTGGTAGCTAACACTGAGCTAATGCTGAATAGGAGCCATCACATGGAGCAATACGGACCAGGGATGGGTCCGCTCAGAAAAAATGCAGGTGTACGTACGCACAGGCAACCTCTCTGGGGCCGGGCGGCTCTACGGGAGGGGTGGCTGTACCTTGGTTTGGGGGACAAACCGCAAGTTTGATGCCTCAAATTGCTCCAGAGGAGGTTTAGGTTGGATACTAAGAACAATTTCTTCCCTGAAAGGGTGGTCAGGGCTGGGGACAGGCTGCCCAGGGTCCCCATCCCTGGGGGGGTTCAAACAGCGTGTGGCCGTGGCACTGCGGGACAGGGAGCAGGAGCTGTGGGGGGGTGGGTTGTCAGTTGGACTTGATGATCCTAGAGGTCTTTTCCAACCTTAAAGATTCTGTGATTCTATGGGAAATGCAGCCATTGCTTGGAAATTATGGGCAGTGGGACCCTCCTTCAGCTCCATTTGCGCGAGACCAACCTCATGTGGGTTTAATGTCCACTCCCTCAGAGAGGAAGGAGAAGGTGCTGTGCATAGCCACCAAAATGCTTTGGGGTAGGAAGAACATGCCTTAAATGAACACAGTAGGGAACCCAATCTGGTAATCTATTAAGAAGACCTAGGTGGCTTGAATATATCCTACAGGGACCTTTGTGGGAAGGTCATGATGATCTTGGCTATGAGAGAGTGCTCCATTCTGGCAGGGAAAGGCAGAGGAACCAGAGGTTTAGTGGGAAAGCTGACAAATTCAATCTGGACATAAGATCTGCTTTAGCAGCAAGTGTGGCTGAACTTGGATGTCCCTGCCAAGGGAACAGCTGGACGTTTCCTCTCCAGATGCCTTCAGGGTCTGAATAAGCATGACACCCATCAGGTCTCAGTGAAATGTAACTGGCCAAACACTGACCTGACTGTGCCTGCACAGATTAAATGAGTTACAGGTGCCCCTTACCTTAGGGTCTGTGCATTTATGATCTAATTAACATATGTTTGTGATCCAGTGTAAGATTTGGCCTCAGAGAGACAAGCCAGGAGTCCTTCTGTGCTGGAAGAGTGGTGATGTGAGCTCGGGGAAGGTGTTAGACCTCAGCCGCAGAGGCAGACACAGCTGGTGTCTGTTCAGCATGAAAATATGAACGGGGAGTCTCAATGAATAAGATTTTCTCTAGCAGTTCATTAGGCTGAGAATTATCGAGCTGTCCATATCCGTTTTAGAACAATCCCAAGGGAACCTTTATTTCTGTAACTGTGACAATTTCTGCAAATATTTCCAGAGCCTGTTGTGCGCACGCGTGTGCCTGGCTTCAAAGGACAACGCCGATCCTGCACACAGGGCGACGGCAGCCGGAGGTGTCTGATGAAGAAGGCCAGGGAACAGCTCAAAGGCCTCTTCCCATGGCCCAAGGAGGCGGTGGGAGCTGGCCTGGGTGCAGGTCTGCCAGGGTGCGCGACTGCGCCGGTCCCGGTGCCTCTCCCGGCGCCTGGGAGCGTGTTAGGGTCTTAGCCCACCACCCTACCCCTACAGCTTGCGCATGGCTTCAGGAAAAGGCAAGGCAAGGCAAGGCAAGCTGCTGCCCTGCTGTCACTGCAGACCTTCTGCTGGGGTTTTGGTGGTTAAAGAACAAATACGGTATCCAAAAAAATCGAGCTTGTTTGTTTGGCTTGCTCAGCCTTGGGTTAACTGGAATAAGGAACTTTTAGCACACAGTCACTAATCACACCAACTAACACCCACATTCACACTGTAATGTGTGTTAATAAATCACACTTTCTAATTGTTAGGAGGAGGCTGGTTTGCCTCCGCTGAACTTTTTCCCTTGCTATATTTGTTTCTGTAATTAAATATTTTTTCCCCTTGGATTATGGCTAATTTAAAGACACAAATATTTAAATACATAGAAATAAGTTCTATTAAAATTCAAAAAATTCCCAAATCATTAAAGCCAAAAGCAAACGAAAACCTCAGGGTAAAGCCATGAACACGGAAACGTTACCTTTCTGGGAGCAGAGTAAGCTGGAGCTCATGACTGATCTTTGTCCATACCACAGGCTGAAAAGTGAAACACAACTTGTAGCTAATACTGACTGTGAATTCATACAATCAGGGTGGTCTCAAACCCTTTTTAAAAACCTTTTCAGTATTAAAGCAGCAGCACAGAGCAGTCACACCAGCAGCCGCTCAGGTGGCAGCTCCATCAACCCCTGCCCTTTCTCCCTGGGCTTGGTTCTCAGCCCTCTCCCCTCTTCCCCGTGCCCGCAGTGAGAGCTCCTGCTGCCACCCACCAGACAGATAGCTCCGCTCTCCTTGCCCAGCTGGAATGCCTTTAAATGTTCAATTTTTCACTCCCAGCCCATTACCATGCACATGCTAATGTCAGGAACAGGGACATTTCTCATCTTGCTCCCCAAGGGTTTTTTATTTACATCTGTCTAAATAATTTTATCTTTATGACTACAGCAGGCTAGGTAAAGCTTTTAAATTAGACCCCTCAAGAAACAGTCCTAACGTACACCTCGTTATGAGCTTTACGTAAGGATCAAACAGGACAGCGTGGTCTGTGAAGCTGGGGCTGATGGGCTTTGACTGAGCAACCTTTCCCACATCTGTCGCTGGTTTTAGCATGATGGCTTGAAAGCCCCATCGCACTGCTCCCATCAGGGCTCCGTAACACAGTACACGACTCAAGGAAAACCATTAGTGAGCTCGTTATTGCCAACTTTTTCATTAGGCAGAAACTCTGATGCAGAAAGAGTGCAGCAGCGCAAACTCATAGGTGGCTCTTGAGGACAACCCAAGCACACCAAGGCAGAGAAGAAGCTTTCATGGACTGCAATGGTCTAGTTTGGTTTCAGTGATAAGGAGACATGGCAGCAGAGCTGCAGCGTCTCTTCCAAGCAAAGCTCTGCCGACAGTGCCTGTCTGAGCCTGGATAAAGGTGGCAGGGAGGCATCAGCGCTGCTGGCAGGATACTCGCTCCGGCTCGGCCAAGCGTCCTCACCCTGCGCAGGCACGGTGCTCCTGCCTGCCGATGGGAGGCAAAGCGCTTCAGCACCTTCGGCCGGGGGGCAGCCGTGAATTGCTTTAACACCAGTTAAAAAAGCTCTGTGTGCCTGGCTTGCAAGCCCTTCGCTGCGGTGGGGGGGTGCTGGCAGCGCGTTCAAAGCTTTGCAGAATGAGCATCACCCCCGGGGTATCGCTTGCAACTCAGCTCACGTTGGGGCACTCTTCTTGCTTTCAGCGCAGCTTCGTCTCTGTCATTGAGTTGCTTGTCTGAGGCGTCTGGTTTTCTCTTTCAATTAAGCACCCGGTTTAAAGGATAGGTGCTTTTCCCTGTCACATGCGTTCTGACTGCTATAGGATTAGCAATACATCTTGTGTGCCTGCTGATTGTAACGGTATCACCCGGGTCAGTTTATCACATACTTGTCTCATTATTCATTGCTGTTACGTCTGCGACAGCCATTTCATTCTTCTTTTTTCTAATCCCAGAGATACAACAGCCCGAGGCACCACTCCTTCGCTTGCATCGGTTCTGGGGCAATCCTTATGAGATCCACGGGAAGGACGGCGGACCAAAAGCCCCGTAGACACAGAGAGCGTGTATTGAGGCATAACTGGATGGTGAAGAAGCGACAGGTTTCACAGAAATAGTCCCTTTTGGACACATTGCCTGGGCCCTCGGGCCCGTCATGGGAAGGTGTACGGACAGCCAGGCCAGCGAGCCAGCGGGCGGGAGAAATAAATGTAAGAGAGCACTGTCCTTGGCTGGTTATGGCCAGCGTGGATGCACTCCGTGTCCTAGAAGGTGTTGGGTTTGTATTCTTGTTATTATTTCTCCATGGCAGGTGTTCATGGCAAATTAGCATTATATCCACTTGAAAGCATCAGTTGGGAAGAGCATTCGCGGTGTCCCCGCACCCAGCTGCTGCTGTTTTGCCTGCTGTGAGGGATGGAGCAGGGGGTTTCCAGGAGGTACTCCCACTGCCCACACTTTGCTGGGGACAGGACTTTGGGAAAGTGCTGTTGGTTTCTGGTGGGACATGAGTTTCCAGGAGATGTTACTTCAGTTTCTCAGTCCAGAGTTCAACTGTCTTGTGAAGTTCATTTGGATTGTGTGAATCTGGAACAAGGACTATGGTGGTGCTGCCAGCGAGACAAGATATTTCTCAAGATCAGCTGCTAACAATCTCTGAACAGAGGCCGTGAGAAGGGTGAGGATGCAACCTCCATGAGCAATCTGAGAAGATGATTGGCCCATGGACTTGAGCATCCTTGGTGAATGTGAGGTCAGATCAGTGCTGACTTCCTAAAGAGCTCTATGAACATGTCTTCTTGTTGCCTGTAAAATTTTCCAGATGTTCCCTCACTTTTTACTTGTGCCTTCACAGAACAGAAGGATGAGGGAATGGCCAGGGAGTTTCTGTAATTGACACTGAGCAAGCAGAACTCAGACTACACTGGATGAGGACATTTCACAGAATCACAGAATAGAATAGAATAGAATAGAATCATTAAGGTTGGAAGTGACCTCAAGGATCATCTAGTCCAACCATCCCCCCACCACCTATTACCCACTAGACCACGTCCCTAAGTACCATATCTAACCTTTCCTTAAACACCCTCAGGGATGGTGACTCCACCACCTCCCTGGGCAACCCGTTCCAATGCCCGATCACCCTTTCAGAGAAGAATTTTCTCCTCATCTCCAACCTGAACCTTCCCTGGCGCAACTTGCAGCCATTTCCCCTTGTCCTGTCACTAGTTATCTGCGAGAAGAGGCCAACCCCCAGCTCACCACAACTCCCTTTCAGGTAGTTGTAGAGGGCAATAAGGTCTGCCCTGAGCCTCCTCTTCTCCAGACTAAACAAGCCCAGTTCCTTCAGCCGCTCCTCATAAGACCTGTGCTCCAGCCCCTTCA
>VWZZ01006686.1:727904-783010 GCA_013399095.1 Psophia crepitans
GGCGGGGCGAGGAGCAGCAAAGGCCTTGGCTCTGTGTGAGCATCGCCCAACAACAGCAAAAACATCTCTGCGCTATCAGCGCTGCTTCCAGCACAAACCCAAAACACAGCCCTGTACTGGGTACTGTGAAGAAAATTAACTCTCCCAGCTGAAACCAGGTCAGTATGTGAGGCAGCAAAGGCCCTGAAGTGTAAAACAGCGTTAGGTCGTTCCTCCAGCAGAGCCGCGGGCTGGCTGGGGGGGCCGGGGCAGACTTCAGCAGTGACTCGAGAACATAATGATATGGGTCGTGAAACTGTGAGGTTTCACCAGGGTGAGGGAAGGGAGTGTGCAGAACTTAGGGATTAAGAAAAGGATGGAAGTTAATAGTGAAAATAGAGGACTGCCCAGCTGAGGAGTCCAGATATATTCGTGCCACCAGCGGATGGGGACTAGCTGGGCACAAGTGGAGGAGAATGCAGGTATCTCCATCAGTCTCAGGGAAACTATGAACCAGCAGCCTGGTCCCTGAATACACTATGAGTGGCATTTCCAGACTGACAGGATGGAGGTAATGCAACCCAGCCAAGAGGAAAAAACAGCTCTGTGGGATCTGGATTCCTGAAAACATAATTCCAATCCAAACTGGCTTTGGGAGGTGCTCCTTAGATGTCTTGGCAGCCGCTGTTGGAGAGCGGACAGTCTTCTCAAGTCTGCCGGAGCAATGTGCCGTGAGGGAAACGTTTGTGTGTACAGAACCACCAGGGATGGTAGAGAAGCTCGTAAGAAGCCAATGTTTGAAAAGAGAATTATAAAGTGGTGAAAAATAAACATGGGCTGAAAATTACAAGACAGAGAACTAATTCTGCTTTTTTAATGCTTTCCCAAGAGATGTCAGTGTGGTTTTCTCTTCTCCTTCCTCCAGCCCTGCCTCCTGCCAGAGAGGTTTTTTGAGGCTGGATCTGCCTCTACCCGTGCTGAAGACTGGTGCCCTGCAGCATGTCTGCGTCCATTTTCCTCCTCCTACCTGTTTTTCCTTGTTCTTCCACCCTATGGGATGAGGCGTTATGGCACAGAGCAACCTGGGGTCACACACTATTCCCTGCCTTGCTCTCTGGACAGGATTGTGCCTGCGATGTGTCCCTTCATCAGCTCTCTCCCCCCAGCTGGAGTGCTTTTCCCCACGCTTACATTTAATAAGCCATATACCATAATGTGTACGTCCTATACACACTCAACTCCATGTATCACTTTATCCCAGCTTTCCATACAGGCCACACGTGGCGCGGTTTGCTCAGACAACATTTGCTGTTTCCCAGGTGCCTTCCATCAGCCTCCAGCCCTCAGTCTTCTCCAACGCCTTGAAAGCATCAGTTAAACTCCCTCTCCGTATTGGAGCATTCCTTGTGAGCTGAAGTCTCTGCTGATAAACTGCTAAACCAAACCCAGGTGTAGCTGTACTATCAGCCCTCTTCCATCATTTTCTCTTTATTAGCCAGGAACATTAAACCCAAAAGAAACTGACAGTGTATTTTAATTGATCAGTATATTTAAATTAGATTTGGCACCCAGAACGCCGATTAAGCTTTATAGAGTTTTGTACCTCAGAGCTTGATTTTACTAAACATTGATATAACAAAATCAAAATATAATGTCGTTTCTTTGCTAAGACAACCAAGTTTTCTCACCTGCAGCTCATTTCACTGTGAGTTTGTTGAGGTTTCTTTAACAGAAGTGGAAAGAATGCGGAGACTTGACTGAAATGACCGTGTGCTTTCCATGTCACCAGCTGATAAATCCTAGGAGAGTCGCAGACATTTTCACTTGTCTTCTCAACAGTCATAAGGGCAACGACAGATGGCTGGAGAGCCGATGCCTGGGCCTCCCACTGGTGGGAAAGCACGAGCCTCATTGAGACGGCCGTGATTCTCCTGGGCTGTCGTACCTGATGACACCGCTGCGGGATGCTGCTGTAGTTCATTGGCCATACATCTCTTCAAAGCTCCTGCCTTGGGAGGGGCCATCCTGTTCAGTTCTCTGCCAACACAAAGATGAATGTTATCGTTCTAACAAAATTATAGAATCATAGAATCATTCGGGTTGGAAGGGACCTCAAAGTTCAGCTAGTCCCAACCCCCTGCCATGGGCAGGGACACCCCCCATCAGCCCAGGCTGTAAGAGTCAGGGAGTCAAGGTGGTTTCTGTGATGCCACGTACTGATCTTTCAGAAGCTGTTCCTACTCCTCACAGAGAATTTTCCAGTTGGAAGAAAATAAATTCCAGACACAATTACTGAATGATAATGGAGAGTGCCAACGTAGTTGCTTTGTAGTTGTGAATGCCGCTAGAGTTTCACCATACCCTCATGGAAGCTTTGCTTAAAGCCATTGCCCACCCACAGCTGCAAAACACAACTTAAAGGTAATTTATGAATGCGTTGGAAACTTTGCTATTTGTGAGTTGGCAGCCTGGTGTTTGTTTGTCATACACATCCTTGGAGGCTGAACAAACTGTAACTGCCTCAGCGATGGTTAGTTGTGAGGAGACAGAGTCCTGGGCTCGCTGGCTGGCACGTCCCCGAGCTGCTCCTGGGCGCAGATGTGGCGGGGGCTGGAGTGATGCCTCCGAGTGCTCCTGGTTAGAGGTGAGCAGGGACCAAGGGCTTTTTTTTTTTCCCCACAAAAGGCCAAGGGGATGTACAGAGGAGACAGGTCTGAGCTATGGCAGGCCTGCTGGGGGGGCACCCCCCTGGGAGTGGGGACCCTCCTCAGGGGTCCTGCACAGGGTCTGGAGAAGAGCCACCCACGTTCTGGAGAAATTGAATCAAAACAGCAGGAGTTTCATAACTCTGCAGATGCGATTTTCCTGCCCGTGTGACGGAAGGTGAATGCTGGACATTCTGGGTTTTGCAGTTTTTTTATTTGGAGAGTTCTTCTAAAGAAGAGAGAAGGTAAACTGGCTGTTCCCCTTTGCGCTTGCTTTGCAGTGGTTAATCACGCCAGCTCCTCAGGATGCGCGCCTGCGCTCTTGGAGTTTGCCTGGCTTCAGCCCCAGCCCATAGCTTCTTGTTATGCCTGCCTCACTTCGATTAGAGAGACCTTTAATACCTGTTGTTTTTTCCCTGTGAAGGTACTTACACACTGTAATCAAGGCTTCTCCTAATCGTCTTTCTGATGAACTAAACAGATTAAACCCTTTAAATCTCACTGGGTAAAGAACTTCCTCTAACAGTCAGATTATTTCTGTAGCTCTTTTCTGCCCTCTCTCTAATTTGTCGAAGGCTTTTTAAACCCAGGCAAGTCAGACCAGGCAGTTTTGCAGCAGCCTCTGCCGTGCTGCGCACAGCGACGTGGTCGCGCCGACCCAACCCCACGTCT
The DNA here is from genome assembly GCA_013399095.1 of Psophia crepitans. Lineage (NCBI taxonomy): Eukaryota > Metazoa > Chordata > Aves > Gruiformes > Psophiidae > Psophia > Psophia crepitans. Next base: position 731,261 of record VWZZ01006686.1, read on the forward strand.
GCAGCCCAGGGGCCGCGCTGCCACTGCCCAGCACCCGTGGCCCGCAGAGCCTGGAGAGGAGGGCTGGCAGCTTCCTGGGGAGCAGCTGGGCAATTTCTTTCCCAAGCAGGCTCAAACCCACTTAAAGCCCGCTGGAGATGTTAATGTGAACTGACGCTAAATGCCAGTGGTAGAGTTCCTGTATCTGAAGCTCTCCACCCAGACTGCCCCAGACATCTTTCAAACTCATTGCACTCTGGGCCTGCAGACCAGGATGCCACCTGGCATCTCCACTCCCATGGTGTTTACCATGGGTAACGTCTCTGTTACCCATTGGCATCATCGACGAGTTCGTGTTTCATTCACTGATTAAACCTGGCAGCTGCTGCAGGGCTGGTGCTGACCTGTGGGTTCCTGCCTCGCAGAGGTTCCCTCACGCCCTTCATTTCCTTTGTCTTCTCACCGTGTCATTTCCCCTAATGGCTGTCCCTGGGCGTCCTGTGGTGCAAAGCCAAACGCCTTATAAAAGTCTGGATACTGGATTAGATGTACCCAGGCATCCTGCAAAAACCTTTGGTGCCATGAAATAGCCAAATCACATTTTTTTACAAGATGTATTTTATCCTGCAAAGCCATGTTTGCAGGCTTGTTCATAACCACACCCTTACCTCACTTAATTCACTTTTATTTCTGGTTTTATCTGGCATTTATTTCTAGCTAACAAAACTACGTCCACTCAAGTCTGCATCCTTTGAACACTGACACAGTTTTTAATATTTTGCCCTTTCCCCCAATATTTAAATTAACATTTATGCATACATGTCTATAGGAGTGTATGTGTATACACGTGCATGTATGCATCTGAGTGATTTCATTGACCGTCCTAGCACTGATTTTTACTTAACTGGGCTTTAACAATTTCCATCCTTCATACATCTTTGAAATGCTTTTTGGCTGTGAAGGAATGGGAAAATAATTGATCACCATCATGCAAAATTTATCCACTTAAAATTCTTTCAAATCCAGGAAAATGTTGCCTTTAAGTAGATCTCATTCTTTTCAACATCGCTCCTATTAACTCATTACTTTTATTTAGTGATCAATCTTTTGTCTTAAACCTGCATGTGACGTAGTTGGAGGGCTGCCAGGCTCTCCCCAGGACTGCCATGTGTTGCCACAAGCTAGAGGCTGGTGATGAAGCTGCAGCTCTTCCTTGGGTGGCCTCCAAAGCCTGTCCAGCCCACAGGTTGGTTGGGCCGGAGGTGGTTAACACCATGGATGATCCATGTCTACTCGAGGTCCTGGAGGTCTCAGTTTTCAGAAACTGGAGAAGAGATCAGAAAGGCTTTTGGGTGCAGCCCCCACCTTGCCCTTCAGCAGGCTGAAAGCTGGTGCCGATGCATCAGTGTCTTCATCCCAACTGTGTCTTCAACAAGGATGTTGTACCTTCCCCCTCTGGCATTAATCTCGGTTCCTCGAGCTCGCTCTCGTTTACAGGCAATTAAGGAATGGGAGAGCAAACCCACAAACTCCTCTTTGCTCCTGGCTGTAACATTTCAACTTCTTTATGGTTTACTGAGTTTGAATTTAAACTACGTTGTCCTTGTTAGTGCCCAACCTTCTGGTGTTAAATTGAGCACTTTGCTGGATGTGCCAGCCAGCCTCTAACCCAGCCCGTTAGCTCCCTTGCCTGGGAGAAGTGGTTTGGCTCATTTACACAGCCTCCACCCCACAATGTGCTGCAAATCTGATGGTTTGTTGGTTATTTTTTTCCCCCATTTTTATGCCAATCATATATCAAGTGACTCAGCTTCAGTGTCTTCTGCAATGTCCCTGTGGGACTAGGAAGGTCTCTGGGAAGACCTCTTGGAACTGTCTTTTCTGCATTTCTTTTCTGGAATTGGAGACATTTGCTAATTTGCTCTTTTTTATGCTTCCTTCAGGCAATATTTTAGGAGAAGTTTCTACTAGTACAGGGTGAAAATCAGATGAGCCAAGTCTTTAGAGTGTTTTGAAGTGTTTTGTTTCACACAAGCCATTTGGAGATGTTGGCAATAGTGGAATATGGACCGAGCATATTAGCATAATTCATGCGATGCCTGTTACCCCTTGGATGACGGCGTGTTTATAGTGCAGCTTTCCGCTTGGTCCTGATTGAAGCTGGCATCCCCTGGAACGCAGGTGCAGCTCCGGGGCGGGGGGAGAGAGGAAAGATTTTGCAAAAAGTTAAAGGGAAAAAGCTTCCATCTCGGTCAGATTTCAGGCACCTTTTGGGTTTTTCTTTTTTTCTTTTTTCTTTTTTTCCCCCCCCAGGATGGAGAGACATGATGAAGGCAGAATGTGGCTAGTTTCTAAGTAAACACAAGCTTTTGCTTGTAAACAGCTGGGACTTTCTGTTGGCTTAGGGGAGCGAGAGGAACATGTGCCCGTGCTTGGAGGCTGCGTGAAAATAGGGGCAGGATTTTTGGGGCAGGGGAAGGTACGAGGCTGCCTCTCTCCCTGGGCCCCAGTGGTGATGGTGGTCCCAGGCGTGGGGTAGAGGAGCGACTGTGTGTCTGCTCTGGCTGTCCCCAACCCCGCATGGAGACGGGCCAGTGGTGGTATGGATGCAGTGCCAGATCCCGGGGATGCAGTGCACACTGGTGCCAGATCCCAGAGATGCAGTGCACACTGGTGCCAGATCCCAGGGATGCAGTGCACACTGGTGCCGGATCCCGGGGATAGAGTGCACGCTGGTGCCAGATCCCAGGGATGCAGTGCACACTGGTGCCAGATCCCAGAGATGCAGTGCACACTGGTGCCAGATCCCAGGGATGCAGTGCACACTGGTGCCTGATCTCGGGGATGCAGTGCACACTGGTGCCAGATCCCGGGGATGCAGTGCACGCTGGTGCCAGATCCCGGGGATGCAGTGCACACTGGTGCCGGATCTCGGGGATGCAGTGCACACTGGTGCCAGATCCCGGGGATGCAGTGCACGCTGGTGCCGGATCCCGGGGATGCAGTGCACACTGGTGCCAGATCCCGGGGATGCAGTGCACACTGGCGCCAGATCCGGGGGATGCAGTGCACACTGGTGCCGGATCCCAAGTGGATGCCGGGGGCTCCGCATGCTGCCGAACGCCTGCGTTATGTCTGGGTGCGGCAGTGCTCTCCCGTCTGCTCTCGACATCCCATCTCGCTGTTTTCCCTACGTCAGGTCATGGCCTGACTTCAGTTTCCTCTGTCGCTTTAGCGCTGTTTTCCACACGGTGACACAGCCAGTTGTGTTAACAGGATACTAATGAGAACAGCAACAAAACTCCCTTGTTACTCGGAGCTATGCAAATAGTGATTATTTTGTTGTTAACGGTTTTGTTCTACAACGATAGCTCGACACCGTTGTATTTTCTCCTTTGGGTACCACTTGCCAGCAAGAGCTGACTCACATGAGTACGCTTCAGTTAACTTCTTTTTTCCTTTTAACATAGGAAATTCTGAAGGAAAACACTGGACAAGAAGGTTCAGGGGAAGAGAAATTTCAGTCTTGTGTTTCAGCGACGTTGCCAGTGCTGTACAATGGGCACCTCGACTTAGGAGGCCACCTTGGGTTTTCATCTTTCTACCTCTTTTTGTTTATGGTGGTCATGATACATGATTCAGTTTAACAAAGGCAAATAAAATTACTAAAGAAAATAGGTTTGTTTTCAAATTATGAGACATACTCTGACATTAATTTTTAGGAAGTGCTGAAATGTTTATTTTCTTTATTAACAAAACTGCAGACAGTGGTAGCATATAGCTTAAGCCATAAGAAATTAGAAGACAAGTAAATGGGAGGAAGAACAGGCACATTTTTCATGATAAAGGAGGAGGTTTTTAGAAATCAAGGAACTGAACCATGACTGATGAGTTTAGGTCAAGTTCTCGTCTCTACCGAGGGCTTGTTGTGCAGCTCGATAATTAAATTTCAGTGTCTCATTTTGTCCACCCGCAGCTTTTCCTTCCGAGTTTGTATTTGTTGAATGTGACCTGCTGCTAAAGGCCGGATCACCTTCCTCAGCATCGCCTTTGTGCCTTCTCTTTCGCTGGCGGTAGCAAAGCACGTCTGAAATGGGTTGGCAAAAGCTGTTGTGGAGTTTATCTAACCCAAACCGGGTGGCTGGGACAGACTCGGGGCTCCTCCAACAAAGACCAGCTTTTATTTAAGTGCACCCTAATAAACATGCATCACTATAGATCCCAAGAGTCTGCTGCAGATCTCATAGGCCTTTCCCAAGTAAAAAAATTAATTATCGTTGGAGGAACCTTACTTCCCAACAGTACACCAGGGTTTACTTCTAGGACTTGATTCTCCAGTAGTCTGTGGTTCATTTCTTTCTGATCATAGACGACATGCTGCCACAAAGTTTATTTTCTCATTATTATTGAAAGTAGAACTGATTTTTGACATGCATGGCTGTTCTTTAGAGGGGGGAAAAAGCATTAAAATAAGAGATCGCCTCAGGATGGGGAGTTGTTTATCATGAGAAGTTTGAAGTGGGAGGAGATCTGCTTGCCAGCTCATCCAGGCGTGGTGAGTTTAGAGCAGGAATCATGGCAAGAGGTTCCGTGGCCCCTGTTCTGCAGGAGGCTGGAGCAGATGGTTCGGATGGTCCCTCCTGGCCCTGCAATCTGTGCATCCGAGGGCGAAAAGATCTGCTTTACAAACGGGCAAAGTTCATGTACCTCAAATCTCAGTGGCTTCTACATTAGTCTGAAATAATGGATGGCACTAGTACCGAGGCATATTCTCAAAGACTTTTAAATACGATACTAATTAAGCATTTCGGGCAAAAGAAGAAATATAGTGTAATATTCTTATTTTATTCTCATTAGTTCTTTTCTTCTATACATAGTAACTGTGCAGTGTATAATACATTCTGTCGTGTCAGAATTTATCAGGGAAGTGTTTTGGCTGGGCAATTGCTGTGTGAAAATGTAGGGGTTTTGCCTCGTTCTATCAACACGTTTCACTGTTGAATAAAAATAGATTTTTAAATACCAGTCACATAAACTTAAAAATAAATAAATAAATAAATAAAAGCCCAGAACAGAGCCCATTTTCATTTCAGAGATGGATTCAGCATCGTCTGACGAAACTGAAACAGATCACTTGGTAACTCGAATTACTAAGGACCATTATTACAAATGCAACCGAAAGACGTGACGAACGTTGCGGTAAGGCTAATTTGTGTCAGCCAGCTGTGACACAGCAGCCAGCTGTTCTGTGCAAACGTGGTGAAGGGAAGAGGGCAAACCAGCGTTCCTTCCCATTCTGGAAACGCAGCGGCTGTTCCTGGGTACTGCGAAGATCCAAAGTGACTGAGAGCAGACAATTGAATTTGTCTAGAAAACAGTCTGCCGTTCAGAGAGTGGCTTTTTTTGTTCTTTTCCTTTTGGGGCGGGAGGTTAGGTTAGGTTTAATGGTTGCCCATTAAAGAAGGCTTTTTTTTTTTTTTTTTTTTTTTTTTTTTGAGGTTATTTCTCCTGGCAGAACTCTGCAATGGGATCATTGACGTGCTGAGATAATTCAGTCCAAACCAGCCACGTGAACTAATCTCTTCTAAATGGATGCACAGCATCCATTCCCCCGGCACATTAAAGTGCTGTGTGGTCAGGCAGCAGACTCCTGGCAGATTGCAGGCTTACGGTCTGAGTACCTGGAAAACTCAATCATATTAGACCCTTGTGCTCCCAGGGCACCCTTTGCGACTACGTAGGGCGTAGGAGACTTTATTTCTTTGTTAAGGAAAGCATCTGACCTCCAAGGAGGCATTGCAGGCACGGATGTTGCTGTTGCACTGATCTAATCTATGAATTTATTCGTTTTCCAGAGCGCCCGGTTGATTTCTGGCAGTGGGGAGGCCAGTTTATCTGGAGAGCAGAAGTGCTCGGCAGGGTGCTGATGGAGCCGGTGCAGGAGAAGATGAGCAATCACAGGCAGACAAGCCCATATTAGTCAGATGCGCCTGTGACCGAGACGTGATCGATGCCATTAGCATCACCTGGCAGCGCCCTGGGACAAAGTGCTATTTCTGGCAGGCACCTTGATTTCCAGAGAATGGAGATGATTTATGATTAGGAAAGGCTGCTGGTGGACTGACTCGGTGCTGGGGAAGTTAATCATTTGGTATGAGGATACCGTGATTTGTTTGACGTTCCCAACTTGTGTTGTAAAGATTTTGTGTCAGGCAGCATTTATGCAGGAGCAAAATGAGTCTTATTCTCATTTCACTTTATTTGTACCCCATAGGGACAGGTCTGAAAACACCTTTGGTGGCTGAATGCAGGTGAGGCTTTGGGGTCCCTTCAGCACGGGCTGGCAGGGGAGCATGTGTTCAGGCAGGCAGCTTGATGAATCCCACAGAGCAAAGGGAAAAGGCACCTTGACACTGCTGCTGGACACAGGAGCTGTGCTCACTGCAGTAGATGATGCTCTGCTTCAGGCTGGTGGCCTTTGCTCCTTCTTGAGCATCCTGCACACCATCTCCTGGGCACAAGGGTTGGGGAGAGCACAGTCCACTGTGCTTTTGGAGGTGGGCCATGCCCTGAGAGGAGGAAACAGCCTCCCACCTGAGCTCAGTTGGTGTGGTACGACCATCACACCACAGAGCCACCCCAAATTGCCTCCTGCACGCTCGCTGACACTGGCAGCTGCCACAGAACCTGTCCCTCAGTAAGGGTATTTGGTGAAATGTGGTATCACGGGGCTCCAGTATTTTCTAAGGGTCTCAGTCTGGCATGGCTGGAAAATGGCGGGATGGTACTCGTCTTCCTGGGCTCTGGTTTCTCCAGCATGGCAGTGTGGTGAGGAGCCAGCCATGGCTATGATTTACTTGGAGTAAAAGTTCCTCAGCTTCCCTGGAAAACACTGACTGAATATTTCAAAATCATTTCCCTGGGAAACTTCATGAACTGATTCACTGTACATCACAAAAAGGTGTGATGTGAAAATGGATCTGGAGATACGTCATTTTTAACGTTGGAAAACAGTGGCTCAAGCTTTCACCACAACGGAAGCTTCTCACCCAGAACCACAACTTTTCAATCCAATTTGCAGTGTATCAGTATGGTGGAAGGAGACTACATGGAAGACAATGTAAAATAATTAATTAAATCAACACCCCTCTGAGCAGGAAAAGAGTGGGGTGCTCTGTACCTGGAGTGTTTTATTTTATAGAAGTGTTTCAAACACCTGAGTCTCCACTCCAACCATGTGCTGGAGCACTGGTCAAGTAATTCTTTCTTCAGTTGTTAAGAATTTCAGAAGAAGCTGAGCATCCTGAGATGTCCATCTGAACCACTGCCTGACTCATCTGAAGATAGTTATTTAAACTTTTCAGCTGAATCAAGAAATCTGTCCATCCCCAAACAGAACCCACAGTAAAGCGTTAGCCCGTCCCACGTGGGAGCCAAGCCAGGCGAAGTTCTGTATGAGGTAGTTAGAGCTGCTGAAAAATTCTGGACTAAGGTGAATGAGAAGCTGCTTTTAAATCCATTGGGTGAGTGCTAACAACATCTGCAGGTCGTTTCTGATTGCCAAAGTGGAACCTGTACCCGCGGCACGTGCTCTGAGAGGGGAGGAAGTAGTTCGGGTTAATATGAGTAAGGATGAGGCTGTATGAGTGATGTCCGTGCCTTACAGAGAGCGTGAAGGGCTGGAATCCATCGAAGAGATGACAGGGAATGCATGGACCTGGGAACGAGTGAAAATGACTGTGTGTTTTCCTGGCATTGCGAGTCAGGGGATGAATTTGGGAAGGCTGGGTTTACTCCGCTCCACCCCCAGACACGCGATTGCAGCTCCCCGGCTCCGCTAGCCGGCTGACCAACAAGTCTTCAGGGCGGCTGGGTCTGACAGTCACCCATGCTGAGCTCCCGATTACAGCGGTGATGCCCCATGTTGGTGTTCAGCCATGTGAACGTACGTCGGCTTATCGCAGTCAAGGAAAATCACCTGAAGGCCTGTTGGAATAGAATAGAATAGAATAGAATAGAATAGAATAGAATAGAATAGAACAGAATAGAATAGAATAGAATCGAATCGAATCGAATCGAATCGAATCGAATCATTGTTAGGAAAGGGCACAGACAGATATTCTAGATCTGATATTTGCTGAAAGAGAGGCTGCTGGAGAAACCGAAGGCAGAAAGTAATTTGGGTGATAATGCCCATAAAACAATACGAAATGGTGGAATTTGTTATTCTAAAGAAAGGAAGGATGGAGAGAAACAGAATAATGATAACAGAGTTCAAAAAAAACCAGACTTCAATGAAGCCAGGGAAGCAGCAGCAAGGGCCTCCCGGGAGGATATTCAAAGGCAAAACGAAGTGCAGCAGAACTGGCTGTTACCGACTGAAGCTGCTTTCAAGGCACGACAACAGCCTCCTGTTGCAAAGGAAAGACAGGCATTCCCGAGGCTGCTTCTCGGCTCTCTGGGGACGTGGAGAAATAAAAAGAGTTCTCCAGAAAACCAGAAATAAGGGCAGATGAAAATAAGGGAATAAACTCCCACCTGTAAGGATAAATCGGAAAGCAGAAGGCATAAAATGGGCAAAGAACACCAAAGGCGAAAAGGCAGGCGCCTACAAATGCAGCAGAAACAAGGGGAAGAGAAAGGCACGTGCAGCCCTGGCCCTGCGCCGTGAAGGGACGCGGATGAAGGCTAAACAATTCAAAGCCTTATTGTGTCAGCCTTCAGAGAACGGTTAATTGTGACCAGACACTTACTGCAATTAATTTTAACAAGGGGATAACAGGGAAAGAAAAGATTAAAGTATAGTTAGATAAATTAGACGGCTTCAAGCTACGGAAGCCTGATGAAATCCACCCTCGCATACCTGCTGAACTGCCCCAGAAAACCCCTGCGTCAGGGGTGACTATCCGTGGGGAGGAGCGCTGGCGAGGAGCACACGGAACGTGCTGGAGGGCGGCAGAGAGCCCCTCTCCTCAAACACACTCAGGAAAGGATGGAGCTGGAAGCCTAAATTAAATACCTGAGAAGGTGCTAGGGCAAATGATCAGATAATCAGTTTGTGGCTATTTGGAGGATATTGAGATAATAAGAAAGAGCCAAGAGGGGTTTTTCAGGAAGAAATCACGACCAAGTGGTGTGATGTGTCCTGATAGGACAACTGGCTCAGATGTGGAAGAAGCAGCTGAGGATGCAGCTCCAGGTCTTCCTGGGAACTGAGGGACCATGGTCTGGAGGAACCTGTGGTAACACTCACCTCTCCAAACTCCTCCTAAAGGCTCTCGGTGCCCCCCTGCCAAATCGAGGAGCATTTTACTCTGCATTTTTTCACCTGGTTGATAAGAAATGCTCCAAGTACACAACAGCTGACAGTGGTGCCCCTTTCTGAAGCACTGACAGATTTCAGATAAATAAAAAAAGCAAACCTTAATATAAAGGAGAGATCACCTCACCTTGGAGGTCCTAGTCAACAGCAAGTGGAACATGAGCCAGGAGTGTGCCCAGGCTGCCAGGAAGGGCAACCGTGTCCTGGGGGGCACCAAGCCCTGCATTGCCAGCCGGGCCAGGGACGGGATGGTCCCACTCTGCCCTGCACTGGGGCGGCTGCACCTTGGCTGAGTTCAAGCAGCGTCTGGCCAATGCTCTCAGTCATCTGCTCTGGTTGGGCTGGTCCTGTGTGGGGCCAGGAGCTGGACTGATGGGCCCTGGGGGGCCCTGCCAGCTCGCGAGATTCTGTGATTCTATGATTCACACTAAGCGTCCAAAGATTTTTGACGTATCTGATGGTTTGAGTTTTTCAAATAACAAAAAAAGTTAAAATCAAGTTTTAATTAAGAACTCTTTTCTCATCTTTCTTTGCCCTAGCTCGAGAGGAATTTCCTCTCCCCAAGCTCTCCAACAAATTTTTGCATCCATTTGTAGTAATTACTGGGGTGCTTTGCTTGAGCGTGCAATAAGCCTGAAACAGTGGCTCTGGGAGCTGAGGATTTTGGTGCCTCTGAGAAGCTTTAGTTCCATTCCCCTACCCTGCTGACAGCATCCCAGGGGGATAAAAGGCAGAATCACCTGTAACAAATACATTCCTGCATGGCATAAGTAAATGTTACCTCTTCTGTCACTGGTCTCTAATGGGGGATGGAGATGTGGCATGTCAAGGGTCCCCCCGGGGCTGTGTAGGTGTGTGTCGGTGTCTGCCTGCTCTGCCATGGGTGTGTTGGGCTTAGGGGTCCTTTGCCTGCTGCCTTTTAATCTGCTGGATGGAAGAGCTGGATCCCAACTGAGGGTGGCACAACCACCGCAGGGACCCTGAGTAACTTTGGCTGGGAGGCACCCCTGGAGGTACCTGGTCCAAACTCTTCCTCAAAGTGGTGCCAGCTTCAGAGTTAGGTCAGGTTGCTCCAGGACTTGTCTATTTGCACAGGGGACTGCTCACGCAGAGGCGGATCTATGGCTTGTTCACAGCGTGTTTGACAAAGCTGTAATCCCACAAGTCAGGGGATTTTCTTCTGGCCTCAGCCTCCAGACATTTGTGGAGCAATAGGTGATCACTACATGTGCTGGTACCTTTGTATACACACACTGTGCAACAGGAAGATATACTTCATATCATATATGAAAGAAATATCTTAAAATTAAAAATAGAATAATATATATATTCAATTTAAATTTTACTTTTAGAGTTAATGAAATTAGTTGGGGAAACCCCGTACTTCAGGTAATGGGAACACCCTGGCTTGGGTCTATTTTGGTTTACAGGATTCCTTCTAGAAACATCCTTCCACATGAAGGCATTATGGCACTAGAGCCAAGAAAAGAGTTTGTGGTATTATATTTATGTGGAGCAGTTGCCACAGAGTTTTATAAGCTCTGAACCAATGCACGCTGGAAAGAGGTGAATATTGCTGTGCCTTCGTTGTGCTATGTACTTTCCCACAGAACCCAAATATCAAAACCTTGAGATGTATCTTGAATGCCTGTAACCAACAGCTATATTGGGGAAGAATATGCTTATAGTGTAACTTTTTTTCCCCTTTGCAGAATGCCTTTAATAGAAAAGCAAGCAAGACATCTGAATGAATTTTATATGTTCCCTGAACTGCTCAAGCCTTTGAAATAACTCAGCTTGAAGTTTTAGTCAATATGAATGGAGACATTTAAAAAATCCGTGTGCTCTTCTGTCAATAAAAGATGGCAAAAGGCTAAAGAGATGAAAATAGGCAGTGGAGTTAGAGATGCAACCAGGGCTGAGCAACCTCCACAGGGAACAAGCCATTAGTAACTGTAATTGACAAATTTGATATGAATTTATAGCAGTGTTGATAACTAAACAAAAATTTTTCTAGCATTCCTTTGAAAAAAAGTAATAGGGGTTTTACCTCTCTAAAACCTAGCCCAAGCTAATTTTTGAAATAGGCTTATGTAAAAGTTGCATAATAGCATCATTTTACAATGATAGGAGTGACTTCTGCTGGCAAGTGGCTTCACACCCTTATGTCCTAAATGTACGCCTGTATCAATGTAGGATTAAATATTTCTTTTAAGTTAAAATTTAGGTAAAATTTTAGTTATATCCACAAGCCTTCCACGCATCAGAGCAGCTTGGACCTAGGGACTATGTTGTTCGGGGACACAAGACTGGAGGCAAGCCTGGACCACCCAGCAGAAAGCAGCACCAGCATTGTGTGGGCTTGGCTCAGCCACCTCTGCTGTGCCGTCACAGCGTGGGACCACTGACCCGCTCACTTCTAGCCCAGGCATCACCTCAGCACAGCCCACCTCCCAGTGTGGAAATGGATTTGCCTGATCCCATGGGCATAAACCAGCCCATTAATGCATCATTCAGTGCCTGATAAATCCTAAATTCCCTCCTTTCCTAACTCAATTTGCAAATTTGCTCCAGGGGAGGGTTAGGTTCGATGTTAGGAAAAATTGTCTTCACTGAAAGGGTGGTCAGACATTGGGACAGGCTGCCCAGGGAGGGGGGAGTCCCCGTCCCTGGAGGGGTTCAAACAGCGTGTGGCCGTGGCACTGCGGGGCAGGGGGTAGTAGACACGGTGGTTTTGGTTTGATGGTTGGACTCAATGATCTTAGAGATCTTTTCCAACCTTAAAGATTCTGTGATTCTATGATTTAAATTCTGGGTTCCCTGGTGAGCAGCAAGGTGAGGAACCAGGCTCTGTTGCCAAATGGCAGCGAGCAGTCAGGCTTATGTGAACTGCCAGGAACCTCGTACAACCCTTGTGACTGGGGGAAGGGAGAAGCACCTCTGTGGGAGGAATTTCAGGACAATTCAGAAAGCTCCGAACCTGGAAGAGTTTTGGGTACGTTCACCAACCATTTCTGCTGTAGGGCTGTGGTGCTTTCTCAGCATCAGCTGTGCAGCACGGCATCCTTGGTGCCAAGCCGTGCATAAAATGCCTTTTGAAAAGAAAGTCTGATCAGATGATGTTGTGCTGCTCAAGCTTGATAGCTCTCATGCTTTACCTAAATATAGAGGATGCTCCAGAGGTTAGCACAATGCCTTGTGCCAATATACTCCTCTTGACTTGATTGGATTTGATCATTATGAGTTGTATGAGACTGGAACACTGGAGAGCTTTGTATACAGATGTAGTGGGGAAGTTCTGATGGTGAACTTCTGAGCAACCTGTGAGCATAGTCCTTAGCCTTGTCATTTTAAGTGGTACTTCAGGAGAATTCAAATCGCCCGTGGTGCTTCTTATCCTCCTCAACAACACAGCAAAATATTGGGTTTAGCTTTTGAAAACCTGTACACTACTTAAGAACTGGAGGAGTAGGCAGATGCAGAAGCACAGGACTCTGAGATATGCAAGACAAGAAGTAAAAAAAAGGTAGGGTGCATAGCAGGAGATGTCTCACATGAACAGGTTTGTAGCAAAGTTTAACTTCTGGTGAATGTGGATAATAAAAACGGTTTTGCCATGCACCATTTTTCCTGGTCCTGGAAAGGACTTTCATGCCAAGGGTCAGATTCTTCTCACCCACCGTACAATCCTCTAGCCTAAACTGTTTGTCAAGACCTGCACTACAGCCCCACTACTTGACGTATCTTAAGTGTGCGTTGCAGCTTGCAAGTGCCGTGTGTCTGGCTGTGTGGGGAGTCTGCATCCCTGAATGGCTTTGAAGTACTCCATGTTAGGAGAGATAAAATCCCTCGTTAGGTTATCTCGTGTGTGATACAGCAAATTGGCCAGTGTCTGAGCAAGTTGTAACAGACTGAGCAAACTGGGAGCATTCTCCTCCTACCAGCATCCCTGAGCCAGCCGGTGGGACAGAAACAAAAGTTCCCAGGCTGATGGCAGCTGCCAGAGTGCTGTGAAGGCTCCTGGGTAGCTTGGACCTAGGTTTATAAGTCAAAATCAAGAACCTTATTGGACCCAGAAACAGAAAATGTTGCTCTCAGTTATTTGTTGTGACTTTTTAGCAGATTGTTCAGGCTTGTAAGGAAAATGTAGCTTTGCTCCCCCTACCTTTCCTCTTACCAGGAAGACTTGCCAGATGGGGACCTGGGCTGGGGAAGGCTGGAACTTTAAATATCCCCTTCTACAGAGAGTGCCTGGCATGTGGACGTGCATGTCATGCAGCTCATTCACACTCTCCCTGTTTTCAGCTGGGCTTCACTGCATGAAAAACAAGTTGGGGTTCAATGATATTCAGGAGAAAACATTGGTGTAGAGGTATAGAGGGTTTTATGCAATGACCAGTAGTCCGTCACCAGAGCGTTAAGGTTGCCTTGCTGAAATACTTTCACCCTTTGGGCTTTCCTTTCCCTCCCAGGGGTGCAGTCCCACAGAAACTCGATCATCGATGCATCTCATCTTAAATAAAACTTTGGCATGAGGAGGATCTATGGAAAATACAACACTATGTAATTATTATAAAAAGCACCTGTGTTTCCTTCGGTGGGCACTAGGCAGTGGATCACTCTAATAGTGCTGTTTGCAAATATCAAATAATAATGGAAAGTATGACAATAATGAAGTAAGTAATCAGATGAACTGTTGAGTACAGGTGCCTACATTTACAACTCTTTCATCAAAGAGAAAATTAAGCGCTCTCAGAATATTATGGCAAATTGCTTGCTGTTATACGACTACTAATCAGGTGGAGTACATAAATGCATCAGGAAAAATCTTCTTGAGCAATTATGGCAGTAGGTGATTAAGGCACAGAGCACACCACGGGACGGTGAATGGGCTCCTTTTTCTTTGCCTACAGATGTAAATGCTTTTTGCAAAAACAAACAACAAAAGCCCAGAGTCACCAGTACCTCCCCTGAAGTGCGGCTGGTGGTACAGAGTATGGGAGAATGCGACTCCTGCTTCCACGCGGTTGTGTCACACAGCCTGCTCTGCCCTGAGGACAATTCTCCTCTTGGGGAACTGGAGTTCATGCGGGGACTTTAGATAAATGGTCTACTAGCAGGTGGGCCGTGGGGTAGACGTGGCGCTACCTTACCTTTCCGGCACCCTTCAGTCCAGCGCCACACTTGACACTTGGGTGCAGCCCAGAAGAGTTTGTGTCCCCAGCCCAAGCCCTGAGGAGCAGAATGGTAGGGCCATGCTCTGGGACCTTTTCTGCATACTCTGCCTCTCCGACCACCTCCTGGCACAGAGAGGGCACCTGTTTGGCTGCTCCTAGTGTCCCACCAGTTCTCAGCTACTGCAGGGGGATCTCCAGCGAAATAGGCTAGGAGGACGTCCATGTCTAGAGGTGGGCTTATCCACCCCAACAGGGAATATGGCATGGCTACTGCATCATCTCCTGCCTTTCCCCCTCCCACAGTCCCACAGAGACTATGTGCTTTCCCACTATTCTTTTCCAGCATCTCAGGCAGCTGATCAAGCCCTGCATTTCTTTCTCACTTCCTCCTTGTCTTCTGGAGATTCTCTGACATGCATCAAGGCCACAGCCTGAGTCAATACAGGAGGGTTTTTGAACCAGACTCCTTCCTCTCAGCCTAGACTTGCCGCTTACTGGGATGGCTGCAGACAAGCCTCGGTCTGTGCTTGGCTCTTCTGAGTCTTTCAGCTGAGAGAAGAACATGGTAAGGATGTGAGAGAGAGCTTTGACTTGGAAAGGAAGCTGAAGGCCACTCTGTGAGGCGAGGGCTCAGCCTGGGTACTGATGTGGCTGTCCCTTGCATCCTTGTCTCCGAGGGGAAGCCGGGCTGCCCCGGCTGGATGAAGCAAGCTGTTGCCCACCCTCCTCCTTCCCCAAAAACCTGTGCTCCAAGCTACCGATAAAACGTGTGACAAAACCAGCCCCTTGGCAGGGCCCCTTCTGCAAGGTGGCTTCTTGGGCCCTTCTCTGTGAACTCAGGAGGAAGAAATAATGTAGAGTTACAGGATGCAGCTGTAGATCTTGACTACAACACAGAGCATGTGGTCGTGCTGAATCAGATGACAATTTTGGAGGAGTGCAGTGTCGTGCCAGGCTCCTGCAGGGAGCAGAGCTGGTGTAACGTTTCTGGCAAGGTGCTTTCAGCATGGCATGCAGAGCTGGTGATAGCATTTCCCAAACTTTGTGTATTAATTGCAGGGATGTGAAGTAAGAAACAGCAAACTGCTGTGTCAGTGCATTGTGTCACATCTGAATCCCTGATCAACAATCCAACTCCGTTGTTTGATATTTAAAGACTAAAACCAGCATCTTCCCCCAAGGGCGTGGGAAGTGTCCTTTCAGTTACGCAGCACCTGTGGGTCCTTTCCGATTACCGTGGCACCGGTGCTATCACACAAGTGCCCTTCCATGCTCTGCCTTACAGAGCTAACCCTCTGCTGTCCAAGCCCTTTCCTCATGTTACACCTTAGCAATGATCCTGGTGGGGTGAGACCATGCAAGCTCTCTGTCAGCCTCAGCGACTCACGATTAGCATGGCAAACCATACAGAAAAACGAATTGGGTTTTGGATATCTCAGGATAGAAGATAATATAATCCCGTTATAAAAAAAATGATATCTTCATGTGTTCTTCTCTGCTAGTTCACAATTCTCTGTTATTGGGCTTTACAAATCCTTCAAATTTCCTTTCATTTCATTGCTGGTGAGTTTGGGATTGTGAAGCTATTCTTATGCTGAGTTTTGAGTAGCGGATGTGCTAATATCTGCATGTATCCACGTAATCCATTCACGGAAAAAGCAAACTGCTGCCTTTTTTTTCTTCTGTTGTGTGCTAGTCCACAGTGACATGCATCCTGTCATCTTAGCCACTGCTTCACCCACACAGCTCACAGTGGAAAAGAGCTGGAGCCCAGACAGAAAGCTGTTGAGGTGGTCATAGCTTTTGGGTTGTGTCCTCGAGGGGATGGAGGGGGAACATCCAGCTAGTTCCATGGAAAAGGAGCGATGCAGTCTGGAACTTGACTGAGAATGTCCTGGATGTCTGGATAGGAAAAGTCAACTGTGCAAGGTAACCTTCCCAAAAATTGTGATTTATTGATAGGGCAGAGCCCTACCACCAGGTTTGCTCTCCAAAGGATCTGGGAAGCATCCCCCTGGGCGGCGAGGCCGTGGGCTGCTCAGCCACCCAAGGCAGAGCGAGTTCTGACAACGCTGCCTTAAACGTGTCTCAGTGTATGAGAGATGCGCTGGCATGCAGACACGCCGGCCGTAGGGGCTGGCCTGGCTCTGGGTCTGCTCACAGGCACCCGGCACCTCCCCGCCGCCTTCCCCCTCCGCTCGCCCCGAGCAGCATCACACACCTCGCCGCCTCCTTCCCGGCTGAAATGCAGTGTGCAAAGGAGCTCAGGAGGGGAAGGCTCAAAACGCAGCACACGCTGCGACCTCTCTCGCGCAAACCGTGCTCTCTGAATTTAGGTCCTTACCCCCACACTTTCCAAAACCTTGGAAAGCAAGCCCTGCGCTGCCCCCGTCCCTGCCCAGGACAGGGACCTTGCTGACGGTGCTCCTTGGGAACCAGTCTCGCTCATTCCCCCTTAACCAGGGTGAATTTCAGTAAAAAGAGGTACAGGTCTCTGAAGGTGCTCACACGCCACCTCCTCCCGTGTCCCCGTAGGCATGAGCCCAGTCTGGCTCTGCAGGAATGTCCAGGTGAGCTCTGAAACGCGGGCGGAGGAGCCTCGGTCAGTCCGGCGCTGCAGCACGCACCCGTTCATGGGGCTACTGCAAAGACCTTGGAGATGCGGGAACCAAAGCTTCAGAAATAAGCCCTCAAACCTCTGAACGGAGCTGGCAGGCAGTACTTCGCAATGCTGCTTCTCTAATTCTTAGGTATAAACCAACATCTGCCGCGCTCTGACTGTGCTGCCAAACGGTTACATCAGGGATACGCTTATCAGGCAAATATATTTTAAGGCTGAGCACAGCAACGTGCTGAGAGCCCAGCGCACCCCCTGCAATTTGTGAGAGCCGTTTCCCTGGGCACATTATCTCACACAATCCTGCTGCTGACGTCCCCTGTGGGACCGCTTCTGTGCTGGAAGGTTTGCAAATCTATATCTTAATTTGGTACCAGCTGCTAGCAATATAGCTTTGACACCCCTATATCCTCCTTCTTCTTAGGCTACAAGCAGCATCTCACAGGCACTTAAAAGTTTTTCTAAATATATTTAGGGAAAAAAAAGGTATCTGATTATATAATGTTTGTTAGACCGTGAGGGGTTTTTATAATCTTCAGGGTTTTGAGCCTCACGAGGAAGATTGTAATTTATACACCTTGTATTTTTAGAATCGGGAAGCTAAGAACTCATACGGCTGCGCACGCAGACGAGGAGCCAGGAGTCCTCCCTGGGGCTCTTCTGCTTTATGGGAACTGAAGGTTCCTCTGGCTGGAGCACAGTGGTCGGGGATCCCGGTTACCCAGTACCTCCCGACGGGAGCTGGCACGTCACAGGCAGACGCAGCCAGAATTGTGAGCGATTCCCCTCCAGGAGTGCCCTGCTGGGGGTGAGAGCGGGAGGGCAGGGCTGCAGACTGCTCACGCAGAGGCGTCAGGAGGCCACGCACCCGGTCACCTCTCCCACCGAGGCTTCTCCCGCCAGCTTTGCTCCATTTAAATGGATGTGCGTCTGCAGAAGCCCAGCAATAGAAATAGGAAACTATTTCCTCAGAAGAGACGTTTTTAATCTGCTCCCACCCTTGCAAAATTATAACCCACAAATGCCAGCAAACCCCCTGACCCCGCAGAGGAGCCTGTGTGCTTCTTGCACTAAAGCTACTAAATCAAAAGGGACAGCTAGAAAAATCTCTCCATAATTATTCACAAGGACTACACATGTAACTGTCAGTGATTTCCATTACTAATATTTGTGCTGTTACATTTCCTCTGCATCCAGTGCTGCCTGCTGTTGACACTGCGCCTGGGCACATACCTGCCCAGTTAGCTGTCTGTGCTGGTCTGCAGCTGGACTGGTCTGTGCGCACGCAAAGAGCAGGCTCTGCGGAGCTGTGCGGGTACCCCTGCATGGTGAAACACCAGAAATGGGGTTTGGGAGCCAGGGGAACATTCAAGCTCCCAAATGATTTGTGGACTGCCCCTTCCCCACTGAAAAAATACTCAGGTGTTGCGCTGCAGAAAACAGTCTCTGGCTGGTGTTTTAGAGATATATGGGGCACACTGAAAACTTATTATAAAATAAGCATGTCATTGTGTTCAGCACATAACCAGAGAACCCCTGTGCACACCGTGTGTGATAGGTACAGGGTCTGGCTGAGCTGGAGTTAATTTTCCCCAGAGCACCCTCACAGTGCTGTGCTGTGTCGGCAGCAGCAGCGTGTTGGTAACACACCGGGGATTTGACAACCACTGAGCAGCGACGGCGCACACCAGGGCTGTCTCTCCAACATCCCCCTCACCAGTCGGCTGGGAGGGGCAAGACCTTGGCGGGGGCATAGCCAGGACAGCTGACCCCAGCTCACCCAAGGGATAGGACAAGGGGCAATGGGTTTAAACTAAAGGAGCGGAGATTTAGATGAGATATTAGAATGAAATTCGTTACTGTGAGGCCAAGGGGAAGGGCCTGAAGCTGCAGGAGGGGAGCTGGAGCTGAGCTGGGAGGCAGCAATCCTTCCCTGGGAGGGTGCTGAGGCCCTGGCACAGGGGGCCCCGAGAAGCTGTGGCTGCCCCTGGCTCCCTGGCAGTGCCCAAGGCCAGGTTGGATGGGGCTTTGGGCAGCCTGGGCTGGTGGGGGGTGTCCCTGCCCGTGGCAGGGGGTGGCACTACATGATCTTTGAGGTCCCTTCCAATCCAAACCAGTTTGGGATTCTGTGATTCCATATTCCATACCACGTGACATCTGCTCAGCAATAAATGCTNCAGACATTGCCTGCTGATGGGAAGTGGAGAATAAATCCTTTGTTTTCCTATGTACACAGCCTTTGCTTTTGCTTTATTAAGCTGCCTTTACCTTGACACATGAGGTGGTTTTTTCCATCTTATTTTGTACCCCCCTCCCTTTTCTATTGAGGAGAGCAGTGACAGAGCGGCTGGTGGGCACCTGGTGTCCATCCAGGGTCACCCCACCTCATGATATCACGCAAAAATGGTTTTTAAAGCCAAACGTGGCCTTGGGGGCAGCTTGGTGTACAGCCGTTGTAGTTACAGTTCTCACAGACACTTCTGGAAAGTGCATGTCCTTCCTGGGACATCATCAACAAACTAGAAAGGTTTAAGGGGAAGTGTGGCAAGAATGATTTGCGGTCCAGAAAACTTGTCTTACAGTGGAAGACTAAACAAGTTCAATCTACTTGAATGAAAAAAAATCCCCGATTTCATTACTACGTAAGTATTTGCAGAGGAGATTTCTGACCACAACGGGCTCTTTAGTTTATCAAGCAAAGGTACAACAAGGTCCCGTGTCTGGGAGCAGCAGCCAATCAGGTTTGAAACAGAAAGAAACCCCTATTTTTCACACTGAGCAAATCAAACCATCGTATCATCGTAAGCAAGGTGGTGTGGATACCCTACCACCTGCAATCTGCCCAAGACAGGATGCGCTTCACCATCAGTCTGCGGCAGGGGGGTTCAGCCTGACGGCAGACTCAGCACCTGCCTCTGACTGTCCAGAGAGAAGAAACAAGGTTAATTTTGTTAACTTAGGAAAACTGGTAAATAAGAAGATTGAGCATGCTGTTAGCTGGAAAAGGGTCTTGGGGATAGCAGGTACCAAAAAGATGAAGTCACTCCCTTAGCTTAACTCAAAGGTACGGTTTTGATGCATACATTGCAGAGTGACTTGGTGTACGTCACTTTAGACCTTGTTGTCTTTCCTTCAAATCCGTATGGGAATGTGTGGGCACAGCTGCTGAGCTGACTCAGTGGATTGCCAAACAGCCTGTTGATGCAGATCGAGAGAGTCATGTAATACAACCAGAGTTAGGCCAGTGTAGCACCTGGGGTTTGGTAGCAGAGTCATCCTGGTCTGTAAAGCGGATGTGTCTGGTAGAGCTGGTTGGCACATCAAGGTATTTAATGCATCAGCACATTACTAATGTGCAGCATTTCCCAGCAAACCCTCCGACGTGCCTGGGTGCGGGCACATACAGATGCAGCACGAGCGCTGCGTGCGCGTGAGAACCCCTGGAGTGCCCTGCCAAAACCTGAGCTACCCGCATGACAGCATCCATCCCGCTGCCGAACCTCCGTGCCACGTGGGCTGAGGGCACGTGGCCCGCTTCCCAGAGTGATGGGCATGCTCAGGGCACGCTGCGCTCCCCTGCCCCGCAGCACCGCCGGAGAGCTGGACCTCAGCGCCCTCACTCAAAAAATCTGTGTTTGAAAATAGAGTCTTTACTTTAACGGAACAGTTTGTGCATAGCAACATTTCAAATATGCTTTTGTTTTGGCTCTTGGTAAAATGTGAATGCAAAAACTTAATCATCTTGTGTTTGTTTATTTGCTTACTTGTTTATTTATTTACTCAGTTTCCTTCTTGTTCCCTCCAGCTCTTTGGGTTTCTGTGGAAAAACAGAGATAAGTTAATCTGAACAAAATATGGTAATACTTGAAAAAGTCCTTCCCATCAAATTATTGAGAACAACATTTACTTTTCATCTATGTTCCATATTTTTGTGTCGGCTCTAATCATAGTCTACGTCAGGCAGCATATGCCAGGAAGGATTTGTTGTCCTAAATCACTTGGCTGCATTTCCCCCAGAGATGACCAAATAGCAGAACCTGACAGACTCAGTCTTGGGGAAGCAATGCTGATCAAAGGCACAACAAACAATTCATGAGAAAAAATGTCAGTGGGAGGGGCTTCTTCCTCCCAAGGGTCTATCTGACTATAAAAATCTCATTGGAATATACATACCCGGTTTTATTTTTAATTTTAAAGATTTTTTTCCTCTCCTTAAAACTGCTAATGACATGTTTTATGATAACACTGCATTATACTTTAACGACAGCATGCATTTCACTTCACTGTCTTTTATAAATAGCCCCTTTATTTATTTACTTATTTCCAAAAAGCCCTATGAAAGTATTCATCTGCCTCCCGTGGCATCCTCCAGCGGCTGCGTGTCCCCTGGCCGGGGAGGGCAGCTTAGCCCGGTAGCTGCCACAGGCACCGGAGCAGTGGTGGCAGTGGCAGTGGTGATGACAGTGGCAGTGGTGGCTGGCCGTGGCGGGGGCAGTGGTGGTGGTGGCAGCAGCGGTGGCCATGGCTGTGGCAGTGGAGATGGCAGTAGCAGTGGTGGTGGTGGTGGTGGCAGTGGCAGTGGTGACAGTGGTGACAGCAGCAGTGGCGGTGCCCATGGCCGTGGCGGTTGTGGCCGTGACGGTGGCCATGGCGGTGGCCGTGGCGGTGGCAGCGGGGGTGGCGGTGGCAGTAGCAGTGGCGGTGGCGGTGCATGCCCCCGCTTCTACACCAGAGGGCAATAAAGTGAAGGTAAAATTTGTTTTTCCTCTATTAAATAAGAGCGGTTCGTAGGACAAAAGTAACTTACGTTATTATTTATGATTTGATAATTGAATATATTATTTACCTGCCAAATCCTTTATACACTTGAGAAGCAGAATTCTTTGTATCTCGTTAATACATTGAACCAACATTTTTTCTTCCACACAATTATATTTTATAAAGCTGCGGTTGTACAGACCTTAAGTTTTTGCCATGGCAGAGATATTTATTTCTATTTTTATTTTTGAACAATAGATGACTTTATAGTATTATCTGTCATGTGTTCAAATATTTATAACCACCCATGGAAAGAAATAAAGTGATTATTTCTCTCAGGAAATTGGGATGCCGGCTGGAAACCTGAAACGCTTTGGATTTTGCAGATAAATAAAACGCGCTCTTCCACCGCACGGGCTGCGCCTGGAAATGCCGTGCAGCAGCTGGGTGTTATTTTTGAAGCTGAAAGCACTTGACTTCCCAGACCTTTAGTGCAGGTAGGAAAGAGGGAGGAATTATCTTAAACATTCTGCCACGGACTCTACAGAAGGAGTCCCAGCACCCATTGCCGGTGATGGAAGAGGAAATCCAGCAGAGGAAGGGAGGCGTGTCTGGGGGCTGGTGGAAGGGTCAGCTAAAGATAATCGCAGCACAAAGCAGATTCAGGGATCTGCTTTGTAGGACAGCGCCTGTGGTGACAAGAAGGCACTGCCGGGCTCGGGGTGCCTCCAGCTCTGCCACCGCAGCGCCGGGCTCTGCCCCGGCCGGGAAATGCAGCTCCTGGTAGGGACGCAGTTAACGAGGTCTGTGCTAAATGCGGGTGGGAAACAAGTAGGCTTGAATCATCAGAGAGTACACAGATGGTTTTTAAAACGCTGGCGATCAAAACACCAAGCACTGAATTTCTGATTGTCTGAACCTGACCAGCGCCAATAGCCTTGAGTGGATGCGCTGGTGAACCGGCGTGCCCAGCGGCGAGCTCCGGGGCTGCCGCTGCTGCCTGGGATGGTCCCACACATGGGATGCGCCTGCGGCCAGGCCCAGCCCCGCAGCCGCCCTCCCGGCAGCCCCCCAGGCCGCGCTGCCCGCAGAGGCAGGAGAAGCCGGGAATGAAGGGCCGGGAGCTGCGGACTGGCAGCATGGAGGCTGTTTTCTTCTGACACAGGCCTTCGCTTGTGCGTTGCGTAACCGCACTCAGGTCGTGTGTGTAACTGCGCTGGGGTCACGTCAAGAGCTAAATGGAATTTACCTCGTGGCAGGATCTGGAGTGCTCCTTCTGCCCCTTTGGTGCTCATGGAGGAATCATCTCAAGCCCTGGATCATCAGCACCCATGAACCCTCGAGACACATGTTTGCTTCTGTACCACTTCTCAGAGCCGATCCTTAGACCTGGGTTGTGTCTTTAATCCAGATTTGCTCAAAACTCAGACAGATAGGGCTCTGTTTGCTGCCTGGTGTTTCAGGATGATCATCAGTAGTAGTGCTCTGATCTCGGAAAATGTTTTAAAGAGAAAACACCAGAGTGTGTGAACTATGGAAACTTTGACTGGGGGGCACCTGGCAAAGGTCATTCTTAAACTGAAGCAGAAGCCTGCTTGGTCTGGGCTAGAGCAGTGGTTTGTTCACACTGTAGAAGATGCTCCTCGGGTGGATTTTCCTGCAGCCCAGGCTGGTGTCCTTGCTGCCCATGACTGTAAGACTGTCTTGTTCTCTTGCATGAAAATGCCAAAACCAATATAGAGCAGCAACATACCGGAGGCACAATAAGATAAACTGAGGTTGATCTTTGTGACAAAAAGGTGCTCTGGTCCTCTGATGTCGCTGCCTTGTCCTGACACATGGGAAGCAGCATGACTCACGTCTGCCTTTGGCTGCTGTAACCCTAGGACTCTGTCCAGATGACTTTTGCTGCTCCTGCTTGTATTTGTCTGCATGAAGCTGGTGCACTGGAGAGCCTGGGCTGCTGACTGCGCTCCTTGGGGTTCACATCCCTCTACTCATCCTTTCTGGTGAAGTTCTGCCACGTTTGAACCAAAGCATCATTTTATTCTGTGAGTTTAAACAACTCCTTTGGATCTTTTATACCTTAAAATGGTGAAAATTTACAGCATTTGCCTTGCTCAGTTCCCCTTCCCCTGGAAGCCAACGACCTCGGTCCAGGAGGTTAAACATTCCAGCCAAAATGCGCTCTGAACGCAGCGGTGCTTGCCAGAAACCAGTCCCTGAGTGGAGCTGCTGTTCATGGCTTCTCCACCACGAAGGGAGACCCCTGCGACCATCCCACCTGCTGGGGGTTGCCCAGTGGCTTGGGGAAGGGGCAGGCTGGGCAGACCTGCTGGCCTTGCTCGCTAACCCCGATGTGTGCCGCAGCACCAAAGCACAGCCACTGCCCCGAGTCATCGAGGTGATAATTGGGCCAGACTGGGCTGGATGAAAGCGAAGCTTCTTTGAACCAGTTTTATCTTACCTATGTGCATTTTAAATGCAGCATTAAGGTGATGCACAGAAGGTATCACACAGAAAACTCATGCACCACAGAAAGCACGCGGTGACTGCCCTTCGCAGGATCCTACCCCAGAGCGAGGAGGAGGAGGTAGCCGGAGGAGCTGTGGAGGGGGCAGAGAGCTGCCCCGCTGCCTGCACGGTGCAGCCACGGAGCGGGCATGGAGCTGCACCTTTCCCCTGACTTGCCGTGCGTATCCCCAGGGTGATCACGGCCATGGGTGGGTTACCCGGCACCAGCTGCAGCTGACGCACGCTCTGTATTGGGAATCTGTTAATTCGTAATCTCGCTTGTGGCCCAGTTTGCAGCCCTACATCATCCCAGAAGAACCTCAGTCAGTAAAGATGGAGTTACAAAATGCGTAAGCTCTTAGAGAGCAAAGTGGGTTCTAAAACCTTCACTCTACAAGACGTCAGAAGGGCAGGAGCCAGGCACCGGCAGCACCATGTGCACGTGATTCCACAGCAGCTTTGGCTGGTGCTCTTGGAGAGAAAGACAAGATGGGACAGTCACGGGAAGAAGCATCAGAGATTGCTCAAGCCTTGCCTGCAATGCTTCCCCAGCTAATCCTAGCTGCCAGATCCCTCCTGAGAATGAGTATTAGGTGCCTGCTCCACCTTGGTTAAACCCGGACCCAACCAGTTGGCTCCTGGTTCTGCCCAGAACCTGTTTCGCTCAGTAAGACCCAGCGTTTCTGCAGGGCATGCCCTGTGCCGCTCAGCACCGGCCCCTTCAACTCCAGGAAATTCTCAACAGTGAGGATAACCAAAGCTGATGATAAACCCTGTCTGTAGGTTCTCAGGTTACATTTTCTATTTATCAGAATTTCTTATTTCAAAAGAAATTATAAGTCAGTGTTCAGAAAGTGCTCCCTTGTTTAAATTAAAGATTATCTGTGATGATTATAATTTGAAACTTTAGAATCAACTTAGAAGTTCAGTAATGTTGACAACTTTCCAACTGATAAACTCATATTACCCCTTGATATACCTATATTTGAGCTAAGTATGTGTTCTTAAATCAAACTGAAACCTTGAGGATCATTTCTGAACAGCCGGTGATCTTTTCTTGTTTGCGGTGCTCTGCGGCAGAGCCCCACGGCCACCACAGCCTGGCAGGGGGACGGCTGAACCACCAGCGCTGTGTGCCCGTGCTGCTTAATAGCATTTTAAATGACTTTGCCTTTTTTTAAAGGTTACTCGGATAATATACTTGAGAGGGAAGGCAAAGGCCAGTGCTTAAAACTCCCTGCACTTGAAGCCATAGCGAAACCTGTGCTCCTGCGTTTCACGGCAGCCTTGCCAGCCGTGGGCATAGGATTTACGCCTGCTGTGAGGGAACTGGAAATTAGGGGCATTTTCTGCTCAAAAGGACGAGAGGTCAACAAAAGAAGAGGCTGCACACGTGACTTGTCCCTAATAAACAGCACCATCCCCTCCAGCTCTGCTTGAGATTAGCAGGTTCCATCAAGAAGCAGCTACGTAGCTTGGGTCATTGCAAAACGAAGGCAGCAAAGCTGGGCAGAGCGAGGAAAAATTGTCCCGGCATTTTAAAGAGTACCTGAAAGCACCCGGGATATTATGACTGTCTGCTGACAAGAGGCTTCTTTTTCTTCCATCTCCTCTGTCTTTTTGCATCCACAGGCTGGTTTGCTGCCTGCGTCCCCGCCAGCGCCAGTTCATCAGGTCCTTGAACATCAAACTGACACTTTTTTATCATGAAATTAATTGCAGGCACAAGAAAGGAAGGTTGGGTCCCAGGTGGGTACTGTGGGGAGGAGGAGCCCAGGCTACTGTGGCACCTTCTCTTTCCAAGTTTAGCATTAAACCCTGAAAAAATTTTCCTCAGGCCAAAATTTGGCAGGCAGCTTGTAGCTGGGGAGGTATATTTTAAGAGAGTGCTGGAATAGCAGCCAAAGAAGGGTACAAAAAGATCTGAACAATGCTGCTCATGAATATTTTGCAACACTGCCCTTTAAAAATTGTGGTGGACTCAATTTTGCTCTTTTATATTCCTGTCACCTAAAGATATTCTGGAGGTACGGGCTTCTGGCTTTCATGCCTGTGATATCAAACGGAGCTGAATGTTAAAAATGAGCTTTTTCAACAAATCAGGACCAGGTTAGGAATGCCCATCTTGCAGAACTCTGAGAAGTTCAGGAGAACTGCACCAGTGCTGGTCACCAAAACACTAATATCTGCTTCACAACACACTTTGGTGCTCTGCTGGCACAAGCTGCAGCTGCTCTTACACGAACCTGCTGAATCCTTCGGAGTTCCGCGCTTACCCCTGGGAAGGGGATGAGCCACAATACTGTGGAAGTTGCCGTTCTGTCCATAGCACCTTCTATACTTTGAAAAAAATATTTTGTATTTTTTTTTTGTTTTTTTCTGTGGAAAATATTGATGTTTTGCAGTTATTTCATGTCCTGAGCTGGGCAGAGAGCATCAATAATAAAAACTTCTACCGTGGGAAATGCCATATAGAACCACAGAATCTTTAAGGTTGGAAAAGCCCTCTAAGATCATCAAGTCCAACTGCCAGCCCAACCCCCCCACGGCTCCTGCCCCCTGTCCCGCAGTGCCATGGCCACACGCTGGTTGAACCCCCCCAGGGACGGGGACTCCCCCCTCCCTGGGCAGCCTGTCCCAATGTCTGACCATCCTTTTGGGGAAGAAATTGTTCTTAATATCCAACCTAACTCTCCCCAGGAGCAATTGGAGGCCATTTCTGTATGCACCCAGCAAGATGTGGATGTGCCATATGTACCACAAGAATCTGACTTTTCAGGAACCCTGCATAAACTGAATATGTTAGTAGGGAGCTCGTTAATTTTCATCTACAAAGTGGCTGGCAGGTGCCGCTGTACTCAAAGGGGACTTGGCCATTTCTTGCGTGAGAGTGCCATCGGCAGAGGTGATGCTTCTGGCTCGCCAGGTTTAGCACTGTGCTTCCATGCTGCGAGTAGGAGGCTAAAACTCATGCAGGGACTCAGGGTGCTTGTAAGGGTCTCACATCCCTGGAAGAGACCATCAGCGAGGTTTTTTTTGCAGATCCTTTTCTCATCATGGTCGAGTCCCCATTGCTTCATGTCACCAGGAACAGGAAAAGCTTCGGCATGACACCTGCATCTGCCTGCTCCTGCCTGAAACGGCGGCACCCACAAAGCTTCTTCGCTAGGGACCCACGGGAGGGGAGCGGTGCGGTGGCTGGCCCGCCAGCGCTGCGGGATGGAGCAGCCAGCCTCTGCCTTTTCCCCCCCTTGATTTGGGATCTGTCCAGTTCAAAGGCAGGCTGCTCAAACGAAGCACTAAATTAATTGCTGAAACCACAGCAGCATGCGGTGCGCTGCTAGGAATTTTTATACAAATGTGTGGTTCTCCTTTTGCTTCGTATCTGCTCAGCAATAAAATAGAAATGCATTCTGAAGACAGAGTTCTGCTAGCAAAAATACTTCAAAGTCTACCTGGAGACAAATAGAGATGCATAATTCAGGCAATAAGGGTTTTTCTGCACGTTGTTGCATGCAGCCTGCTGAGAGTGCCCAAGGAAAGTCTCCCACTCAAGCCTCTCTCTGCCGTTTTACATTATTTCCCCAGAACTTTCTATAAACTTACCAAGGGACTTCACTGACGGGAAGATAAGGTCCTTCCCAGAGCCTTAGAAATGACCCAGAAGCTCAGGTTTTCCAAGTTTGCCTACCCTGCTGTCGCATTCGAGTCTGTCCTCAATACCATCGCTTTATTCCCACAGGAAATACAAGGGACCAGCAAACACTGCCTTTGGGCTCTCCGATTTTCTCCCTGCTCTGTTTCATCTTCCCCCTTCCCTGTCACACATCCCATGCGTCAGGCCATTATTTTGAGCGGAACTGGTTGAAATCTTTGTGCGCTGTGGATTCAGCGTTTGCTCTGGGTTATTCCTGATCTGTTCTTGATTTCTTCAGGTGCATTTTGCTGTCTCATGTTAGAAATGTGTTAAAGAACTCGTGGACTGTGTTTGTAGACAAGAATAATCTAATTTCTACAAGACTTTAATTTTAAATCTCTCATATTACATTTCTGATACTCTTAGCTCTAATATCAGCTTTTTCTTTTGATGCTTGAAGACTCTGCGGCTACAACCCATTAAAACAGTTGAACCAAAGAGATTTTCAACATGAGCTAACGGTTCAGCTACTGAGTACCTTAAGAACTGATAAATCTGGCTGTTCGTTGCTACCTGCGCATGGCACGGACAATACGGAGCGGTGCTAGAATCTGTCTGGTAGGTCATAGGCTGAAAACCTTCCCCCCGCTCCCCCCAAATTAATCAGCAACAGCAACAATTTAAAAGTTCCTGATCTTGCAAGTGAACATGGGTATTTTCATCAAATGTTTGCATCTTTTTTCAGCATCTGTGAAATCAAAATAATTTCTAAGAAGACAGCAGAATCACTTTGGAATCACGGGGGATGTCCACTTCAGTTCGCTGGAATTAGCGGATGAAAGAATAGTGGAAAATAGTAACTGGCCAGGTTGTTCTCAGAAAAACATGATTGAAATGAGTAAAGCCACAGTGAAAACGAATTTACCCTAATAAACCATAATTATATAGACTTTTTAAACATTATTTCTGGACTCAGGGAAATGTATGGTTGATGGATCAAATAGCATAAGCCAGACCTGAGGTGTCAATTTGAAAATACGATACGTTCAATGCAGCCACGCGTTTTGATGCTGGCTGCCAACCGATGACAGTCTCGGGGGAAGAAAAAGACCAGAGAACTGTCTTCTCTGGACAGATAACACCTCGTGTTTTAGAAACAGCATAACGTGGTTTGGAGGTCTCTGTTGCAGTCTTAGATGACCACGCTGAGGATGTTGATCTCGAAGGCAGCGCAGACAAACCTCCTGCCAAATCTCCCCTCTGTGACACTAATACTTAGTTCTGGACAAACCGACTAAGAGCCAGTCTGCTTCGGTGTTACCCAACCCTTCTGAGCTCCAGCAAGGAGGGAGAAAAAAAAACAAAGAACAGAAAATAAGAACGGATTTAATGAGAGTATTTTCTTTGTAAAGATTGTGGCACCTATATCTTCCGAAATAATGGGGAAGGCAGAGACTGTTTTGCACAAGGTAAGCACTGTGCTGCAGCACCGCTCTGTCCTACTAAAGCTGTAAAATAGGATTCAGCTGAAACCTGGATGATGCCAAGCTCTGTTCTGGCTTCCTGCACAAAGACAAATGTTGTGCTACCCTCAGCTGTGCCTGGAATGTAATTCCGCTGCCTTGCTCTTCCTTCGTCGTACCTTCGTGCGTTTGTGCTAATGAGCTGGTTTTCATTTGTTTTGGTTTGGATGGGTTTGGGGTTTTTTTTGGCAAAAATCTCAAAAAATAGAAACAATCCAGAAAAAAAACCACCCCAAAAGCTTAACTTGGATTGTGTCCATTCGGTAAAACTAACATTTGTTTAGGCTTTGGACATATTTACATTGCTTTGTGCTTTTTGCTTTGAAACACAAAGCTGAACATTTCGGCAAACCGGGCTGCGATGTGCCCGGGGCGTGGGCTGCGGGAGGGAAACGGCTGCTCCCGCAGGACTTCGCGTGGGGAAAACCAGGGAGCGGTGGGAGCCTTTGGAAAGTGCGTTTTCCCAAGGGATCCCGTTCGGTTTGCATCTTATTTCAAAGGACTCAGGGCTTCGTCCCTTTTCCATCAGCCGTGCCGCTCGCGCGGGGTAAAGCGTGTCCTGCAGCGACTGCCGTGGTGCTCAGCCGTGGGGCGGCTGGGCCCGGAGGATGGCAGTGCTCGGATGGCCGCATCCTGCCCTGCCGCCCCCCAGCTGCAAGACCCCTCGGCCCCTGGGTGCAGGGATGCACTCGGGTGCGGATGTGAGACCTCCGGGTAGCTCACATCTGCTTCAGCGTTCCTCACTGAAGCCCTAACTCTTCCTCCTTTTCATTTCTGAGGCCGGGGCTGCCTCGTACATCAGCCCAGCAGAGTGGAAGCAGAAACGATCTGAGAAAAATAAAGCAAGAATATCTTGTAGTCAGAGCTTAGAGAGGGAAAAAAGCAAACATGCAAGGCTTCCTGGAGCTATACAATCTCTTGAAAATAAATGAACAGATTGCCATGAATGAATAAACTGCTTAAGACACTAATTCACATTCAGGAGGCCGTAGAGCAGAGGGTTCCAGCGAAGATGACAGAAATGTTTCCCTGTGATTGTTCCTGCATCGTGCAATTTCATTTCTGAAGGTAGCAAACAGAAGGTAGCCGTGCTCTGCAAACAAACTGCTCGGCACAGATGGCACAGAGCGCTTCTGCCGGCACTGAGACCCCAGCGACGCTCCTGCCCGGGGAAATTGCCCGCCTGCGCATCAGCCTGGCTCCTGTGCTTTGGGAGAGGAGAAAATCCGGGAATCTCCATCAACAGCAATCACAGGACAATTAAACCTGCAGCCCGAGGGGAACAGCTCACGCAGGGGATGAAAGAGGGTACTGGTACCCATTTCCTCATGCCAGTGTGTTTCTGTGTGACTCCAGCACCTCGGGCCACGCTGTCGTGCAGAGCCGTGGTGGGTGGCAGCGGGGCCAGGGCTGCGATGGCCCCTGGGCTCTGGCAACTGGCTGCGCACCAGCGCTGGGCTTACGGGTGGGACAACGACTGTCCCTTCCACAGCCGACATGCAAACCGGCGCGCTGGCACCTCTGGCCAGGGACTCCCTGCGCCGGGATATCTGCACCAGCGGCAGCATCCTGCCCCCTCCCTGTGTCCCCACCCTGAAAATCCCCTCCGGAGCACCGTGTCCGGGTTCCACCCAGGGCATTCACACTGCCCAAGGCCTGGGTAAAACACATGGCTGGATACTGTGTATGCCTGGAGCTTGTAATAATCTGAAACCCCATTTCAGCAGTCCCTTATTTGGTCTGAAACAGCTACAGAAATGGGGTGGTTTGGAGGGCTTTGGGGTTTTTAAGATAAGCCATTGCTATTAGCGCTAGAAGCAGCTGTTTCACAGCACTTACCAACAGCGATTTTATGAATTCCTTGGGATATCAAAGATAAAGATCTGTGTGAGAGAAACAAGTTGTTAGGGAAATACTAGAGTTAAACTGCATTCAGCCGAGTGAATTAAGGATGTGCTATTCAGGCAGTACCTACTGGGCACACAGGTCACCGCTGCTTTTCACTTCCATACGTAGGCAGTCTCACTCAGCAGAGCAGCATTCCGACTTACAGAAATGAGATTGCTACACCCTATCATTTAAGAACAGTTCAAGCCAAGTTTTGCTGTAGCTCATGTCCTTGCAAATCTAGCACTTTGCTGGGGGATAATGGAGGGGAGGAGAGCTGCTGCTGCGGCCATTTTATAGTGAGTGCTGATCAGACATCGATTAATGATATCTGTGTTTAGTGGCTCATTAACATGACACAGCTGACGCTGACGGGAGTTTAGGCGGCTGCACAGGAGGCTGTTTGTCTCGTTGTCTTTATAACGCTGGCCTTCCAGTTCAGCTTTAAAGCTGGTACTGACAACATGTCTTAGGCTGCTCTGTGTTACAAGGAGTCATGGTGAAACGGCTGGGCTGGGGTTAGTGTGCTGAGTGTGGTGATGCCCAAGTGATCACCGTGCACAAGCTCAGTGTGACTGTGGCCTGAGGTGAGCCGAGTTTGCTAAAGTATTCACGGTGATCTCTAGCTTGAGCTTAACCTCAACACAGCAGCGGTGCCGCTGCATCCAGTGCGGTGCTGTCGGTTACTGCCCATGGAGATGATGATGGCCCCATCACCTCTGAGCTCTGATGCTGCTAATGCCATGTTGCTCCCTATGGAAACGTTCTGCCAACCACGTGATTTGGGTTTGTTGTTTTTTTTTTTTTTCTTTGCTCTAGCTTGTGCTAAGTGAAAAACCCCTAGATTATTTATTCCTGTAGCTTTTACTGTGTTTTCTAGTTGCCTAAATGGTGGGCTGGCTTCGCTTTTGGGTGGGAGGTGGGTGTGTTTAGCTGGAACACAAGCAGCTGATGAGAGCCTGGTGGCAGTGTTCTTGGTAATGTCTGGTTTAGAGAGGGCTCATCCAGCAGCAGGATGAGGGGATTATTCACAAGAGCCAAGTTGCTGCAGTGGAAGGTAAGGCCCAGGGTGGGAACAGCGGAGCACTCTGTGGGTCCACAGGGGTTCAAGATGACAAGCCCATGCTTTGTCCTGGGGCATGCAGGAGGTGCACGGCTGCCGCGGCTTGTGTTAGCACTGCGGATGCGGGAGCAAGCCCACGGTAGGTGTGGGTTGCAGCTGGAGCATTCTGGTAATGAGGGAGGAATCCAGTCCCAGAGGTAATCTCGAAAAGCCTTTGAGTTTAGCGAAAGCAGACAGCTTCTTCTCTCTTAGCTGCACTATCTACTTGTTTTACATTGGACTAGTGGAAACACTCTTGTCCTGCTGAAAAACTGGTGTAGCCAAGGAACTTCAGAAGCTGTGAAATTTTTTTGAACAAAGTTCAAGAGCTGGTGCCTCCTGCCATGACTGAAATGCATGACCCCGTGCCCTGAGTGAGCTGCAGGGGCATGGGGGCAGCCTGGTGGGTGGGTGCTGTGCTGAAGGGCAAAAGAGCAAGGCAGAGGTACTGTGTCCCCATTTATGAGGACAAAGTACTGTGTGAGGATGCAGCACTACTACAGGAGAAAATAAAAGGGAGATGTATTGGTCAGGAGTTTCCCCATTGCCTGGTGTGCTGGTTTGGACTGGGATGGAGTTTTTTCTTCATGGTACCTGGTAAGGGGCTTCTCACTCTTACCCTGAATTCAGTTCTCTCCCCCAGCCCACCAGGGTTAGTGAGCGTTCGGCTGGCTTAAATGACAGCGCCTGGGCAATGGTACCATGAGCGAAGCCTTTCTCTGCCCTTACTCTTCTGGGTTCTCTGGTCAAGTTCACATATATACTTCCAAACACCACCCAAAGACTTTGTCCTGAGATCTCAGGTCTTGGTTTCTCTTGGTCACTGTAGGGCATCTTGGAGTCTTTCCCAAACAAAACCACTGTCATATTAAAATGAAATTAATGCCATACTATTTCATATTAAAGACTTAGTTGAGACCAGTGACTGGTTGACAGCGGATGACGAAGAAACAGTGTGAGAAATAGAGGTTGAATAGTATAGTCCTTCATTGTCTCCTATTCCCAGCTTTCGGTAGTTGCCAGCTTGGGGATTTCTTGGCCATTGGATTTAATAGCCACCAGTGAACTGGCCTCACACGAATGTCCCCAAATTATGTTTGAATCCACATATCTCTGGTATCTGGTAGCAGAGAGTTGCACAGTTTTTTATTATGTATTAGCTGAAAATGCCTTTGATTTGCATTAAACTTCTTTGAAGATCCTTCTGCTATCCAGTCTCCTTGAGAGGGGAAGGCATCATGTGTAACTCACTGAAGAGTTGGAGAGTAAAGAGAAACGTGGTCCTGGAAGAGACGGTGTGTGGGAGCTGTGCCTTTTTCCTTAAAACAAGCGCATGTGAAACTTTCCAGCTTGACTCTGGAGGATATCCAAGCAGCAGAGTAGCTATTTTTGTTAAACTGTTTTCCTGAACAGCTGCCTACTCATGAGTGTCCCTCTGCATTTACTTTCTGTCTCAATATTCCTTTGGTAATAGAACACAGTCATTTAGTCTTGGATAAGAAAAGGAATTAAAAACCTAGCATATACACAAGTCTAGGCTTTCTCAGTACTTCTCTGTTGCTGTGGGTAGTTGAATTTAACTCCTAATTACATGCTACAATTTTTCAGACTAGGCAATGTTGATTCTTTAAAGTAAATACTAGATGCTGACTCTTAAACAAGGCTGTAGAACAAACTCTTCCGTATCCAGAGCAGGTGCCTGTGCTGGCTGCCCCAAAGCAGTGGGCAGGGGAGGGGGTGGTGGTACTATCCCTGCACAAGGACTGTATTTGGTTGTGCCCTGAAGCAGCACTAGTCCCTGGTGTGGGCTGGGGACTGCTCCACATCTCCCAAGGAGGAGCAGTGCCCGTGCAGCTCAGCATCCTTCAGTGGCATGGGCAGAAGGGGAGGTTTGCCTCCTCCATCCTTCTTCATCTCCCACCCTCTGGAGGTACATCCTCTGTGCCTCAAAGCACAGAAGGACAGATGTCTGTCCCAGCGTGTCTTGCGGTCCGTCCCCATGCTTCCCTACATCTGTTGTTACCATATTTCCCCATGCAGGAAAATTCTCTTGTGCAATTTCTAACTCATTACTGGGTCTTATCCACCGTCCCCATTCCCTTTTCAATAAACATGCAGTTTCATTCCTGAACTATGTTACCAGAACTTCTTGGCCTTTTATGATTAGGCCAGAAATCTCAGATCTCTCAATCTTCCAAATGGCTCATGTTGCCTGGATATTTACTGATTCTTGAGATTTTTAATTTTTTTTCCCCTTCCTTCTGCACCCTCTGCATTGGGTGCTCTTCCCTCTTCCAACGCCATGCTCAGACTGCACATGCAGCTCCAGCTGGGACCTCCCTGCTCCTCCTGGGTGTGAGGCTTTCCTCCCACACACAGCTTCTTCCTCTGCTGAGCATATCCTGGCAGGATGAAGCTTTTTCTCCCCCAGCAGTGTGTTGTTGCTAACACAGGCTCTGTTTGTGATCCCCCTCTACATCCTGCATCCTTCTGCTGGAAGGGCTGCCTTACTAACTTTCTTTTTTCCCTTGTTCCAGTGCTACTGAATTTTATCCTACTTTTTCTTATTTTTTTCCCTATTTTTCTGACTTGTCCAGTTTTTCAGGATGCTTATGCACTCTCCTCTCACCCTAATGAATAACTACTGTCTTGATGCCATCAGTAAAAAAATGAGCATGCTCTCTTCATCGTCAGCACCCATGATAGGTGCAGAGCAGGTACTGATACCCAACCTCAAAACGGAAGGGTCTTGCCACTCTTTCACCCAACCTATAGCTCAAGTTCACATGGAGGAATTCTTGTAAGCTGGTTGCAATCATTGCTAAAATCAAGCTGCGGGGTATTTGCTTCCCTTCCCAGCAGTTCTGCTGTGACATTACGGAATGTCAGCTTTGGCTGGCAGGGCTTGCTCTTGGCCAGTCTGTTTTGGCTAATACTCATCCGTCACCTTGTGATTTCCTGGTGTTTGCAAACTCCTCTTTGGGTGTCTCTTCTAAATTTCTTGTACTTGAAGCTAAGGTGATCTGTATTTATATGTCCCCCCCTGCTTTTTCCTGAAGATACTCACGTGTTAACGGTATCTCAGTAACATGAGAAAACACATACTAGCTTGTAGTTGTTAGTTCTGGAAAACAACCCATAAAAACACGTCTTGGCTGCATTATTTTCTTATTTAGCAGAAGACGTGACTTGCAGTGAGGCTGCGCTAGGAACACAGCGTGCACACGGTTAAAAGGAGGCGCTTTGCCTTGTCTCTTCATTTTATGGCCGCGTGAAGCTGAGATGTGCGAGGTGTGGCTGAGGGCAGAACAGAGCCCACGGTTTGTGGTACGGCGGCCTAATCTCCCCATACAGATGGCCTGTCAGGTTAGTTACGTGATCAGCTATTCACATATGGATGAGATGTTTCTTCGCTCCTGTTCTCGGCTCGCTAAGTGCTGAGCTTAAGCAGATCACTTTGTCATGCCACTTGGAACTGCACATTATTTTCTCACTTTCTCTTGAGTAATTTCTTATAAGTTTCCTGCTTACCTTTGAATAGAATAGCAGCTACTTTGGTCATCCATCAAAGCAGGGCTCGATGACAGTAAGTTTTACAGTAATACTGGCTGATTCCTGAGCAGAATAGACATCAGCACTCCACAAAGATAGAGTTGTCATCACAGATCAAAAACCTTGGGAAAACTAAGTGATCCTTTCTCCTGCTGTCAAAGCCAGAATTAAGAAGATGGTAGGAGAGGTGTAGCAGTATAAATAGCATACAAATACAGTGGCTTAATCTTTGGGATATTAAAAGCCTTAAAATTCAGGATATTGCCCCCCAAAACATATGCAAAACTAGAGCTTTCTCTGTATGGCTTGGATACAAAGGCAAGATGCTTTTTATTTTTGTAAGAATTGGTAGTTTCACTGACTCTGGTGTCAGACTAATTTGTGGAAGGAGGTATTTTACATTATGGACAAAAATTCCAAGCAATTTTTTGTATTCAGGAAAGTGTCTAAAGGATGGAAAATGGCTATCTGTAAAACTCCTGGGTTTCGATCCGACTTACTGAACTCCAGCACGTGCCATTTCTTGTCTCTGGACATCAGCCCACTTGGAGATGAATGTCTTATTGGCAAGGTGAAGTCCCCACCCAGTGCAGTGTGACACCAGCTCTCCTGCAGCGCTTACACCACCGCTCTGCTTCACCAGGGGTAAAACCCACTGCTGCCTCCTGCCACCCGGACGGCACTTCTCCGCCAGCCTTCCTGAGCCCGGGCTTTCCCTGGGGATAACAGGAAGCAATGGCTTTCCCCCGTTTCATAGCAAAAGGATTGTGCAGCAGCAAAGCAAGCAGAGCAGACAGCGTGTGTCCCCCTGGGCAGATGCAGCCGGTGCTGGTGCCCCTGCTCCCCCCTGCTCCCCATCCCCTCTCCTCCCCGGGTCGTACCCTGCGCTCGCGTGCCCGAAGGATGCGGTTTCTGATGGGTGCAGCAGCATGCTGCTGTCAGGGTAGCGCAGCAGGTCAGAAGTATCCTGCCAAGGGAAGTTATTGTCAGAAACCTGACACTTCATCAGCCGCGATGTGTTCAGCAGAGATCTGTCAGTTCTGAGAAATTTAAGAGGGAGCAGGCAGGACAACGGCGGGGCTCGGGGAGGGAGGAAGGGTAAGGTCACTGCGTTGAACACTGTCACAAGCAACTTGATTGTTTATGTGCAACTCAGTTCAACTTGCATCCTAAAAATAGTTTGACTGTTTGTCCCCCACATTCCTGGTTATGTGTCTGTCTCAAAAGCTCACTGTATTTTAGTTTTCGGCCATAAATATTCATGGTCACTGATGCTAACCTTGCTTTTCAACCTAAATACAACTGTTCTCTCCCTGATCATAGAATGGTTTGGGTTGGAAAGGTCCTCAAAGATCATCTAGTTCCAACCCCCTGCCGTGGGCAGGGACACCCCCCACCAGCCCAGGCTGCCCAAAGCCCCATCCAACCTGGCCTTGGGCACTGCCAGGGAGCCAGGGGCAGCCACAGCTTCTTGGGGTACCCTGTGCCAGGGCCTCAGCACCCTCCCAGGGAAGGATTACTGCCTCCCAGCTCAGCTCCAGCTCCCCTCCTGCAGCTTCAGGCCCTTCCCCTTGGCCTGGCCCCCCCTGCCCTGCAACCAGCCCCTCTCCAGCTTTCCTGCAGCCCCTGCAGGCACTGCCAGGGGCTCCAAGGGCTCCCCGCAGCCTTCTCTGCTCCAGGCTGGACAAGCCCAGCTCCCTCAGCCTGGCTCCAGAGCAGAGGGGCTCCAGCCCTCGCAGCATCTCCGAGGCCTCCTCTGGACTCGCTCCAGCAGCTCCATGTCCTTCCTGTGCTGGGGCCCCCTGAGCTGGAGGCAGCACTGCAGGGGGGTCTCAGCAGAGCGGGGCAGAGGGGCAGAATCCCCTCCCTGGCCCTGCTGGTCCCGCTGCTGGGGATGCAGCCCAGGACACGGGGGGCTTTCTGGGCTGCCAGTGCACACTGCCGGATCAGGTTGAGCTTTTCGTCCCCCAGCACCCCCATGTCCTTCTCCTCAGGGCTGCTCCCCAGCCATTCTCCATATCCATGATACGTTTATGCAGAGCCATCACACACACTGCCAGCCTATATGTTGCTCATCCTCTAATATGGGCAGGTCTCCACTCCCTAACCACCTCAGTAATGGTTTTCCAGCCCTGCAATTTTTAATTCATCTTTCTACCTGGATCCTGGTAAGCTGGATGTTAAGCCTTCTGCACATGAGATTAACTACAAAGCCTGTCTATGAATTCAATTGCAAATATAACACCTTGTCCAGAGGAGATCTGGATGAAGAGCCAGTTCCCTTGTGCTGGATGGATGATGAACCAGGGTGCAGCACAGTTTTCTGACAGTTGCAGAGTCAAAAGAGAGAGAGACTGTCATCAGAGTTATTAAACTTTATTTTCAAGCTAGAGTTCTGCTTAGTAAGAAAGTTTTAGAGACTCCTAAAACTTCTTGAACTGTAGCAAAATGCTGAACGACTTAGCTATTTTGGGTATTTTGACAAGTACAGCTGTAAGGAAAAATATCTTGGTTTCTCATACCCCAAAACTTGAGGGTAAGAGAAATTTGCCGTCTCATGGGAAACAGTTTTATGAGGATGGGATGGAACCCAAAGGGGGATCCAGCAAAGCACAACTTACCTGGTCATTGATCAATAATGTCATGAACTTAATTTTTCCCCACTCTTCCCGGGTTTTCTGTGATTCACAGGTAGCTTCTCCAGTTCATTCTAGAAAACCTGTGTTAAAGTGGATGTTTTCCAGCTTTCTCTAAGCACACTTTTCCTAGCAGAAATACGCAACGATTCTACTCATCTGGTTCCCATCTGTATCTGCAGCAGGTAAGCGTATGCTGGGCAGCTGCGGATAAGTTGTCTCAAATATATTGGGAGATCTAAACAATTTAAGCAACAAATTTTCAAAGCAGCATATCTTTGAATATTTTTAGCTCTCCAATAAATTGAGCATTCCAGATTCTCTAAGACATTATTCAGAATTTACTTGCAATATGTATTTATACTGGAGCTCTTGCAGTTGTTCCCTAAGTATTTGGCAAGGATATTCATGGACTATCACTTGCTGTTTCTCCAAGTGAATGGAATTCACAAACATTAGGTTGTATAATGTACTTTTTGCTTAAAGAAAATGAGTAATAGACACTGTTTTTTCCAAGCCTCTACATCCTTTCTTGCAACTCACAAGAGAATAAAGCAAAGGAGGGAAATCCCAAGCAAGAAAAATGCTCAGAGCCCATGGACTCTGAGCGATGTTTTGTCTTGGAACACCCTGTTTGCACATACAGTTAAAATGGAAAAAAATCTAGCTTTTCTAGAGACTAACTTTACATGAAACTAAACTTTGATCTGCAATTTTTGTTGTCTGTTCATGAAGGAAAAAAAGGAAATATTGCATAGAGGGTCTGGGGAAAATTAACATCAATAGCATAAACCAGAACTAAGATACAGCTATGTTATAAGACAGACCTGCAGCAGACTCATTCTTCTCAGTTTTATGTTGAATTGTGCAAAGGGCACGTTCCTGGATACAGAGAGAGCTGGTGATAAGCAGTGGCAATCTGTTTAAGCTGCTGAAAATTTAGAAATCTGCATTGTACATCGACCAGAATTTACCATCAGCAAGACCTAGGGGAAAAGAGGTCATTTTTAGAATGGAAAACTCAGACTTCACAAGTTCTGCCTCTCCAGCTCTGCACTGGACCCGCGTGTTCAGAAATCTCAAAAAGGACAAAAAGAAGTGGTTTTCCCTGTAAAAAAACCAACGCACACAGCTCTGATCCCTTCCAATCTGTTTCTGTTTGTAGTACTATGCAAGTTGGGCATCAGTTGTGCCAGCAGTGCTGATGTTTGGCACTTCATTCCTCTGCTCCAGAGTACTTAGTAGTATTGATGGTAGTCTGATGGCTGCAGGCACCCAGGAAGAGCCGCTTCTGGCAATGTCATAACAAGAGTCATTCCTTTATATATTTTAAAAAAAAAAACCCCCACAAAAAAACAACTGAACAAATGAAACGTAAACTGAAACAAACTACTTGAGATTAGTTATTCCTGTCACACACTTAACTTATCTGTGAGAGCTGAAGGTATTCAATATAATTGGATAGAAGAACATTTGAAACCTAAAATTGTGGGCTCAGTAAAGATAAGTTTTACATCTCTAATAAAAAACAAAAATTGCTATAGCCTTCATACAGGCTCTTGATGCACTTGAAGAAAATACATATTCCAGTCAGGATAAAATTTTCCATTTAAAAATTAGTTTACAGCAATAATTGCTTGTTGTCAAAGTTAATGATAATCTCGCCCGCACGTCACCCTAACAGCGGCCAGCTTCAAATGCACAGGGTGAACACCTGGGGAAGCAAAACAACAATCCAAAAAGCTTCAATGAAAACCGTAACCCTGCCACTGGAAAGGCCCCGAGCTGTAGTAAGTGCTTGTGATTGCCATCAGTAAAAATATTCTTCCAGAAATGTCTTTACAACCTCTGTGCATGGAAAACTCTGGCATCTCTTTCTATGGCATGGTTTGGCTTTGCTCGTGCTAATGGTTTAGAGCCTGAATTTGCTGAAATTGTGCTTGGGGTTGTGAGACCCTCCCTGTCAGGAGTTTGAGAGGGTGATCCTGCAGATACAGGGAGATGTTGATCATATTCAGGACTGTCTTGCCCAGGCTCCAGCGCAGCACTGCCAGAAAGCACGGCAGCCCTGGGTGCCACCGAGGTCTGTGTTAGGCCAAGTGAATGAAGGAACAAACTTAACACATTGTCATCATTTATACAGACCGGAAGGAGAGAGATTTTGCCTGTCAGACTTCCCAAATATATCATATTTTTCATAAAGGCTGATGTTCATATACAAACGCTGGTGACCAGAGGGAACATCTGCCCAGCTCTTCAGCACAGTCCAGTACCTGATGCCTACAGAAGTGTAGGAGCCAGGGAAGCACACAGTGGTTTTTCTCCTGATTATAAGCTCCAGAAGGCTGTGGTGCTGCGACTGAGAGATTCAACAGCCCGCAGTTTGTTTTTCTTCATTTAGCGTGTCCTTCCCAAAATCCACCGCACCCGGCAGCGAGGAGCCCTGTGGTGCAGCTGCACGGCGGTGAGCTCCAGCCTGGTACCTCCGAGCCAGAGTGGTGCCTGCCTCCAGTGCCTGGAAAAGATGAAAGACCATTCCAGGTTAACCTCACCAGTCCTCTGCGGTTGTGTTGACCTATATCCTATTCTCCTCTATTCTCTTCTCCACGTTGGAGAAGATTAGATTTTTTTGGGGAATACAAAAAAATCCACAAAACCCTGAAAATATAGTCCATGGCGATATTTCAAGCTGACGGCTCACATATTACAGGAGCCTTTAACCTTCCTTGGGATAAAGTAAAACCTAAATTGGCAGCTGGCTGGGACGCGCTGTGATGCTGAGCTCGATGTTGGAATGGATTGGTTCTGGGCACGCAGCCAGAGGATTATTTGCAGGACAGAATAAAGTCCCCCAAAATGTTTAGCCTCTACCTTGCCCCCCAAATCTCTCTGCACAGTTTTATAGGTCTGATTTGTAAATATTTAAAATTGGGGTTAACGCTAGCAAGAAAATATTACATGTTTTCTTACTGAAAAATTAACTCTAACTGAAGAGTATTGTGTAAAATAATACTATTATTGAAATTACACTGTTATCACTCCAGTCAGAATGATTTTGCTCGATTTATACTGTTCTCGATAGGGAGGGCAGGGGCAGTGTGGATGTGTCTCTGGAAAGAAGCATCTGAAACATAACAGACCCAAGCAGCAGCTAGCGGTGCGCGAGCGGAGCCCGTCTCCCGGCGCTGCTGGTGTGTGCTCCGGGCTGGCTGCCGTCGGGGCCATTAACCACGGCCGGAGCCGGGCACTCCTGGCCGCACTGCGTGTCTCTGTAAACACGGGTGGCACTGGGAACGCTGTTTGACACAGAGCAACACTCGTGCTAATTTGATATGACTTCTACTCAGAGTGAAAGTCCGTCACAAAAATATTTGCAGGTGAGGCGAAAGGCGTCTGAGCAGCGATGTGGCCTGTGGCACAAACATCACCAAGCCTCTGAGCCACCTCTGTGCATGCTGGTGCTTGACTGAGGCACTCTGCTGCCCGGGGACTGTGCTGCTCTCACCGGGTGCTGGGTGATGCCGTGTGTGCTCCGAGCAGTGATGGGCAGTGTCGAGCGTAAGAAGCTGCGATGAGCAAAAGGAGTCCTCAGACCATGTTACCTGTTCATTACAGGGGTGACTGATGAGAGGATCTCGTTTAAATCATTACAGATAGACATTAATCAAACTGTTGTTAAATGTTTTTATTGGCCTTTGCTCTAGCGTGTACTTCTACCCTTTCCCCGTTGATGTATGGACTGAGAGACCGCAGTGACCAATTAGCCACTGAGCTGAAAGGAAAGAGCCAGGTGGGACTTGGTTCTCGCCTCGAGCTCCTTGGCTAACGGTGTCACGCCTGAGTGAGACGAGCACGGTTGTTCAGCACAGAACAGGCTCTTTATTTATGTGGGTATTAGCAGTCATTGTGATCGCTGAGTCCCTTCTACCTACTCACGGAGAGTTTGTGAATCACTTAGGAAACCAAACATCAATTTACTCACAGGCTTCACTTGGGGCCTTCCCACCCTGTTTTGCATCCCAGACACAGAACTTGGTTGGAATCTAAATGCGCGAGAGGTGCGAGGCTCTGGAGGGAAGCGAACGCTGCATAAAATCCATGCGGTGCAATTCACAGACTGGTTTCAGGCTTTTGAAAGCTGTTGCCTTTGGCTTTGCGTTGTAAGTCTCTTGGCTGCTGATGCTTTACCTTTCTCTTAACCATCTTACCTTGTTAAGTTTGAAACACAAATAATTTCTTACTTCATAGTCCCTTTATATCTTTGCACGTTTGCTGCTTGTGCTCTAACCAGCCAAACCAACCGTAGTGTGAAGGCGCGTGAGCAAGAGGCACCTTAGACCTTCCCAGCTCCCGTGAGCAGGAGGAGCAGTTCCACACGCCCCTGCTCACCAGCAGCACGTGTGGACTCCCCTGCCCTGGGAGAAGGGGCTAGGAGCCACGCACCATGGTATGACGGCAGTGCCATGAGCGTGGTCGGTTCACTGTATCTTCAGTTTCTTTTGCAAACCCTGACAAAGCAGCAGCCCTTTGTAGGCAGCCTGCAACCCTGGTGACTGCTGGTCGTGTCCTTTGCTCTTAAAAAAAAAGTTATTGAAAATATCACCACACTGGCTTGTTAATGTTTCTGTGCCACTTCACTCCTTGGTCATTTTATTCTTCACCATTTAAACCTTTAGTGGAAGTTAAGGAAGAAAATCAGGACACAGAGTATTTTAGAGCCTGAAGAATGATTTCTATGTCCTTATATCACATCCAGCCCACTTGAAATATCCACTTGAATGGTTTATGCTTCAAGTGTAGTGCCTTAAAATCTCACAAATGCTGCTTTTTGGGAAGCTTGGCTGGGAACTCAGAGACGGGCTGTGGGGATGACAACTACATGAAATGAAAGAGGCTTTCACTTGTGTCATACATAATACAGGACCGAGGAAAGAAACAGCGACTCCAGATTGCAAAACTTCTTCACCATCCCGAAACTCAGGGGGATGCAATGCCACTAAAGAAACCAGGGAATCATACCTAACGAGCAAATCCGGTAAAAAAACCTGTGGGTTTGGGGGTTTTTAAATCATCATTTTTCCCTATTCAGATTTTACATGGTTTTGCTCCTTGAAAAAATAGTTGCTCTTAGAGCTAAATAATACATTTGCTTCCCCCTTCTCTGCATTTCAAGGTCTGGCTGTTGCCATTAGGCATGTAACAGCTTCAGCTCAGCGACGGGCTGAGCAAGGGCCTGCGGTGGCACAGATGAAGGGTTACGGCTGGAGCCTACTAAGAAATGGTTTAAATGATCGCAAGGAAATAGATGCCAAACATCTCTGCACCATGAAGCTTGGTGTTAAATATATTTATGAGTAAAGTATGCTTATGAAGGTTAGGGTTTTTTTGTTT
Organism: Psophia crepitans; assembly: GCA_013399095.1. Classification (NCBI taxonomy): domain Eukaryota; kingdom Metazoa; phylum Chordata; class Aves; order Gruiformes; family Psophiidae; genus Psophia; species Psophia crepitans. The sequence continues at coordinate 775,356 of VWZZ01006686.1, forward strand.
ATTTTTTACTTAAGGAGAAGTCAGAGAATCACAGAGTCTCCCGAGCTGGAAGGGCCCCCCAGGCCCACCAGCCCAACCCCTGGCCCCACACAGGACCAGCCCCATCACAGCAGATGGCTGAGAGCGTTGGCCAGACGCTGCTTGAACTCAGCCCAGCTCGGGGCGGTGACCACTGCCCTGGGGAGCCTGTGCCAGGGCCCCACCACCCTCTGCGGGAAGAACCTTCTCCTGNCCCCTCGGGAGGAAGCTGGAGGCCCCATGAGCTCTGCCCTCAGCCTCCTCTTCTCCAGGCTGAACCAGCCCAGGGCCTTCAGCCTCTCCTCACACGCCTGCCCCTCCAGACCCTTCCCCACCTTTGTTCCCTCCTCTGGACACTCCCCAACAGTTTTATGCCCTTTTTGTGCTGTGGCGCCCAAACCTGCCCCCAGCACTGGAGGTGAGGCCGCCCCAGCGCAGGGCAGAGGGGGACCATCCCGTCCCTGGCCCGGCTGGCAATGCCGGGCTTGGTGCCCCCCAGGACACGGTTGCCCTTCCTGGCAGCCTGGGCACACTGCTGGCTCATGGTCACCTTGCTGTCGACCAAGACCCCCCAGTCCCTCCCAGCACGGCTGGTGCCCAGCATCTCCCCCCCCAGGCTGTCTGTACAGCCAGGGCTGCCCCAGTGGCAGAGCCAGGGGCAGACCTACTCTGTGCAGACATGGGACCACCAGCTGGGTCTGGCAAATAAAAGGTGGGGGCAAGTCCCCTGCTCCCTCGTGGAGGTGATGCTTCACCGGGCTTGAGGGTCTGGGCTGGACTGGGTGAGCGTGACATGTGTGACTGTCACAGAACAGAAATGGTAGCCAAGAAAACCTGGGCCTGCTGCAGTACTCAGTTTAGTAAATTAATTTTGGGTTAGAAGCTGAAGCTGTGTTTTTTGACTCTTGCAGTCATTCCACATAAATCCCCCCACCATGCACACTCTAAGTGAAAACATTATTTCATCAATGAAGATAAAAGGCTGTGCTACATAATATAAAGCCAATCAATACTAATAGCAGAGCAAAACATGCAATTCTCATTTCCATCTTCTGTTGGGCTATTATCAATACCAAAATATTCCATCTCTATGCATGTGTACTGAATATTTCAGAAAAAAAGTTGGTTAACAAGCATAGATCTTCAGTAGAAATGTATTTTGAGTGCTTTACTTTCTTCTTTCTCTCTATTGACACTCTAACTTCACAGAGTACAGCTCCAGGAGGCGTCACGGAGTCCCTGGGGGCACTTTGTCTGGTCCCAGGGCATGGACCATAATGGAACACAGCCTGGGAGAGCTGCTCGTGGGCTGCAGAGGAGGCTGCACAAGCAACAGCTAAGGCTTCTTTCATGGTAATAATTCAGGCAGAGAATTTCTAGATTTGCTAAATTAAATCAAAATATTGCATATCATTCATTAATCACTTTTACAGGAAATGTACTTTAAAATGGACAAATCGTTTTGACAGAAAACTCTGTGCAGGTAAAGTCATGCAATTTTTTTTTAAAATAGCTTCAATAAATCTTACTATGATTGACGATTAATATAGCAAATATTCATAATACTTTTACTGAACCTTTCTACTTTGTTTGATTTCTGTTTGTTTGATGGGCATGAGTAATAAGTTGTCTTTGTGCATCTCAACAGCAATTGTTATTTTCCACTTAAATTTAAATTACGTTTAAATTTTGGTTATATACATTTTAATAGCAACAAATGTTACACCATTATCTTAATATACAGCAATTTATCACCCCTGAAAATAAATAAATAAATAAATAAATGTACTAAAGACAGGCAGTAAACTATCAGGACACAGAGACCAAAGGAAAATATTGATGTGGGAGGTGTCAAAGGTGCCATGCAGTTATGTGTCACAGGTCTGTCATTCTCTTTAAAAAACAACAAAAAAAATACCTCTAAGTTTTTCAGAAACCTGAAATTCTAATCACGTGGATAAGAACCTCCCCAGTATTTAAAACAAACCCTGGGATTCTGGCTGTGTGAAAGCCAGCTTTCTGAGTCACTGCCACCGTTTCCATGCCGGCTGTCCCCTCACGATCTAGGAGACCACCCATCTTCTTACCAGGCTCGATACCTCCTACCTCCTGCTCCATTACAAACTGGGGCTTCTTTTGTAGGTGGAGAAGGTTGTCTGGGCTGTACTGCAGTCACGGGCTCCTGCGGCCCCACGAGAGAAGTGGGATGACGAAGCCTCCTGAGAAGATGTTGCATGATGATTTTGGATCCAGCAAAACATGCTCTGGTCTTTCTGCTGCTTAGTTAGGGATGCAACAAAGGAGACATTTGTCTGATGAGTGTTAACATCTGATGAAAATGATCCCAATGTCTTTCTTTTCCACTGCCAACTTCCTACGGATTTGGGGCTGCACATGGAAAATTCCAGAGCCAGATGGCTGGAGAGCTGCCGTCTGTCTCCCCGCAGTGTGGGGTGCCTGCGGGATGGGGCTCTGACTCAGGGAGCTGGAAAGATGCTGTTTAGCTTAACACCACAGTAAGTACCATGACATGGGCATTTTACCGACTGATACAAAATATTTTGGGAATCCTGCCCAGGGTGATAAACCGTTGCCAGAACAATAGCTTTCCGAGGGGAACTGCAGGCAAAGAAAAGTGTCAGGCTGATACTTACCTCCAGAAAATATAAACTTTTTAAAAGCTAACTTTTAATTCAGTAAAGCTGTCCCCTCAAACCAATTTTATTCTAATCCTTGAGAGGAGAGAACCTTTTAAGTCCAATGAAAATGTTAATAAACCCTCATGTTGTTGGGGTTTTTTTCCTAATTCAGTAATACCTGTCAGCACCTTTCTTTCCCCACTTTCACCGTAACAAGTTAATACGCGGCACTGCCTCCAGCCTGCACAGTGAATATTAATTAACACACCCTTCAGAATGGATTTTTGTTCCTTTTCTTTGTGTGTGTGTGTGGTGGCAACAGCCATTCATGTTTTATAGAGTCTGGTGGACAACTTTGGGCGAGACCTTCTGTGGGGGAAACTCTGTCTCTTCCAGTAGGTTTCACTGGGCACCCACAGCCCCCGGGCAGGAGACACCGACGTTACCCGGTGCTGTGCTCACCTCCTTCCAGGCACCGTGCAGGGACAGGGACCTGCAGGAGCCTCTCTCACTGCTACAGGGTGACCCCTTCCTCTCTCCAGAGGCCAGTTGCTCCCGTAGCAGCAGCAAACGGTCGCTGAACATTGCTTACTACTCTTTTTTTGGATGACATCTGCTGCACATCAGATGTTCTTGCTGCAGTAACCGGGGTCCCCGGCATCTCTGAGGGCATCCTGTGCCCCGGGTGAGTGGTCCAGGTGATGCAGGTACATGCAGCCTTGAGTTTGACTGTAGCTCCTCGTATTTAGGTCATAACACCTGGGTACAATCCAAATAAACTTGCGGCAGGCAGGGATATCACCCCGTTTGCCTGGTGACTGTCCCCCTGCAACGAAGTCCTGCTCCCCACATGCCAGATTACAACAGTACCTGCTGCTGCACCGCGAGAGATTTATCATCTGTGCAAATCAATACATTTCTTAAATTACCTGGGCTAGAGTAGTGGCGAGGCTGCCTGAGCCAAATGCAATCTCACGCTGCCGGGGCCTCGCAGGAAATATAACGCTTTCCACAGGCTGGTAACCCCCATCTTATACCGTGTCCTTTCCTGCATTTCTCCCACCGCTGCCCCGTTATTAACGGGCCTTCACTCCCTCCGTGATGGACTTGATCAGGTTGGATTTTCTATTTCTTGTACGTGGGTAAGAGCAGCTCTGTACAGATGTCCACCGAGGTCACAGAATCACAGAATCACAAGGGTTGACCATCTAGTCCAACCCCCCCTGCCAAGGCAGGGCCACCTAGAGCACATCACTCAGGAACGTGTCCAGTCGGGTTTTGAATGTCTCCAGAGAAGGAGACTTCACAACCTCTCTGGGCAGCCTGTCCCACTGCTCTGTTACCCTCAAGGTTGCGGGGCTGCTCTCTGCACACCCACGTGAAGATACCACTCGGTTGTGCTCAGCTGTGGTTTACGGGCACGCAGGTCTGCAGGACTCCTACCCTCCCATGCATTGCGTCCACCCTCTCGCTGAGATGATAGATTTCCAGATCGCACTCCTCACACGCTTCCTTCCAAGTACGCCCACCCTGTGGCATTTACTTTGCCTGGAAAACATGTTATTTTATCAAAAAATGAAGTTGAGGTATTACAGAAGAACACTCAGAGGAAGCTACAGCGTAGCTGCCCGTCAGTAATGGACTGCACAGATCATTTAGCGGTTGTTCTTCTTTATCCCATAGCTATTTTCTGTGGTATTCTGTGTGCGTTAGACACAGTGCACTCAGGCTGAGTGCCTGCATTTCAGCGTAGGCTAACACCGTAATGATGAAAATGGGGAAGACAAGTGATTCATTTCCCAAAATTAGCCATATCCCCACTTTTCAGACAACGAGCCATGATAAGATGCCTTGCACAGCACTTCAGCCATGTTGTATGTGAGACTGATTGAAAGCTGGAAATGAGCCTTATAAAAAATGACATAAGACTATTTACCCGTATTCAGCGTTGGCCAGCAGGACTTCATGCTGATGTACTGTCAACATATCTCCTCAGCCTTATGTTTAATTCAGTGCAGAGCTTGTAGTGGAATAACATCAAGTCAAGCTTTTATTAAAATTTCCTTACTTGAAGTCTCAAAGCAACCAGTGTCATTAGAGTTTAAGCATGGTGGTGAATCAGGAACCAGGAGAGCTGTTAGGTGGAACAAGAACATTTCAAGATTAGCATTGGATTCAATTAACTGGCTCCTACCATTTATTCAGCAGCTTGCTCTGCTGGCCCATAACTGGGCAGGGAGGGGTCTTCCTTCATAGAACCCCAGAATGGTTTGGGTAGGAAGAGAGCTCCCAGCCCACCCAGTGCCACCCCCTGCCATGGGCAGGGACACCCCCCACCAGCCCAGGCTGCCCAAAGCCCCATCCAACCTGGCCTTGGGCACTGCCAGGGAGCCAGGGGCAGCCACAGCTTCTCGGGGCACCCTGTGCCAGGGCCTCAGCACCCTCCCAGGGAAGGATTGCTGCCTCCCAGCTCAGCTCCAGCTCCCCTCCTGCAGCTTCAGGCCCTTCCCCTTGGCCTGGCCCCCCCTGCCCTGCAACCAGCCCCTCTCCAGCTTTCCTGCAGCCCCTGCAGGCACTGGGAGGGGCTCCAAGGGCTCCCCACAGCCTTCTCTGCTCCAGGCTGGACAAGCCCAGCTCCCTCAGCCTGTCTCCAGAGCAGAGGGGCTCCAGCCCTCGCAGCACCTCCGGGGCCTCCTCTGGCCTCGCTCCAGCAGCTCCGTGTCCTTCCTGCCCTGGGGCCCCCCGAGCTGGAGGCAGCACTGCAGGGGGGTCTCAGCAGAGCGGGGCAGAGGGGCAGAATCCCCTCCCTGGCCCTGCTGGTTCCGCTGCTGGGGATGCAGCCCAGGATAAAGTTGGCTCTCTGGGCTGCCTCGCACATTGCCGGGTCAGGTTGAGCTTCTCATCTTCCAACACCCCATGTCCTTCTCCTCACAGCTGCTTTGAATTCATTGTTTTCCAGCACCCTCAGCCTGCATCTGGATGGGCCACCACTGGCAGACAGGGTGGGCTCCTGGTTCTTACCAAGCAAGGAGGATTGCCCAAGACACCTCAAGACTCCTCAGCATCTCACCAGTTGAAGGTAGCAACAGTTTCTCCAAGCCAATTACCTGTCATGCTTGGCACTGCCCAAGCATGGCAGAAGGGACGTGTATGGTGCTGTAGGCTGGAAATAGATGGCTTTGCTTGGACGTTTCAATCAGTATCTCTGATGGCTTTCCGTAATTTTTGTGGCTGAATGTGATCTGCTTTTCTAGTGTGAAGTAGGAGGAGCTATAGAGCCAGTGATCATGGAGAGTAACCCACCTCAGGAACCACATAGTCATTGGTTAACAGGGAATTATTAATCATGAGGTTCATTTCAGAAGTCTGAGTTTCAAGGTCCAGTGTTGGATGGAAACAATCAGGAGGAAGAGTAGGGTTTTTTTTAACGTAGTAGGTTGATGTTGTCTGGACTCCAGGTGTCCACCAAGCCACTCTATCATGCCCTTCCTCAGCAGGACAGCAAGGGGAGAAAAATAAGATGGAAAAAAAATTTGTGAGTCAACATAAAGGAAGTTTAATAAAGCAAAAGTAAAGGCTGCATGCGGAAGGAAAGGAAAATAGAAGATTTATTCTCTACTTCCCATCAGCAGGTGATGCCCAGTCACTACGGCAATGTAGTGGTTGCTCTGGAAGAGAAATGTTGCAAGAGCACATATCCCCCACTTCCTCCTCCTTTCTCTCAGCATTTATTGCTGAGCAGATGCCATATGGTATGGAATATCCCTTGGGTGAGCTGGGGTCAGCTGTCCTGCCTGTGTCCCCCACCAAGGTCTTGCCCCTCCCAGCCGACTGGTGAGGGGGGTGTTGGAGAGACAGCCCTGGTGTGCACCATCGCTGCTCAGTAGTTGTCAAATCCCCGGTGTGTTACCAACACGCTGCTGCCGACACACAGCACAGCACTGTGAGGGTGCTCTGGGAAAAATTAACTCCAGCTCAGCCAGACCCAGTACATTTATGAAACAAAACCTTTAGGAAGTGAAAAAAAAATTAAAAAAAGAGAGGAGAGTTTTAAAAGTGCTTATGTCAAGGTAAATATTTGTTACAAGAACCTGAATATTGTGACCTGGGAAAGACCATTACAGGCCCACTGAGACGACATGAGCCCCCTGAGATGGGTGAACCAGTGCCTCAGGTGGTCAGGAGCCTCAGTCCAAAGCTGAGGACCACCAGGAAGCAGCTGGAAGCCTTTCATCTCTCTTTGACCTCCCATCTGCTCAGGGGTGGGAAGCGGTCTTATCCAAACTGATAAACTGCTCAAAGCAGTGCTCTCCAGGATGGACTCATGTTCTGCCTGTGCCTGCAGTTTGGGATGTCCTGCTTTGATGGGAAGAAGCAGTACCTCCAGCAGCAATTGAGGGGACTCGGGATGGCGAAGAAAAAAGAAGTTTATTCTTAATGATACCTAACAATATACATTCCTAAGTGACTGGAAGAGGCCTCATGGAAGTTCTGGCTCTATTAGACACAGATATATGAACCCTGGGGGCTGCTCCAGACTCATTGGGGGCTGAAGCAGCCCCAGTAGAAGCCATACCTGTCAGCCCTGGTCTGGGGTCCAGCAGGCAGGAAGGGGCGTCCCAGCCGGGCTGGTTGGGCTGGGAAAGAGTTGTAGCTGGTGCAGGGCTGTGTTTTGGATCTGTGCTGAAAACAGTGTGAAAAGTACAGAGATGTTTTTTGTTACTGCTGAGCAGTGCTTACACAGAGTCAAGACAGGTTGCCCAGAGAAGTTGTGGAGGCTCCTGGACCACTGGGAGTGTTCCAGACCAGGTTGGGTGGGGCTTTGGGTACCCTGGGCTGGTGGGGGGTGTCCCTGCCCATGGCAGGGGGTGGAACTAGACGGGCTTTGAGGTCCCTTCAAACCCAAACCATTCTGTGATTCTATGAAGACCCCATAGAGAAGGCTGGGAGTGCACAAGGAGTTGGGAGGGGACAGAGACGGGACAACTGACCCAGACT
>VWZZ01006686.1:783152-796989 GCA_013399095.1 Psophia crepitans
TCATGCTCTGGGTATAACTGGGGAAGCTAACCAGGAGGTGGGATTGCTGCTCAGAAACAAACTGGGTGTCAGCTGCTTTTTTCCTCCGCAGCTGGTGAAGCAATTCCATTTGTGAATCACTAATTTATATATATATAAGTTTATATATATATATATGCACATTAAATAAATAAATAAATAAATAAATATTTATTATTGTTATTGTCTTCCTTTGTTATCCTGTTTAACTCCCTTTATCTCAGCGCCTGAGGGTTTTTTCCCCTTCTACCCATCCTGCTGCAGAGGGAGAGAGCGAGCGGCAATGTGTGCTCAGTGACCAGCTGGGGTTAAATCATGGCACCAGCAGAGCCCTGCTACGGGCAGGAAGGGGAGGGCAGAGACATATTCTGACAGCACAATAAATTAAAGCATACTTTTTGCCTAATTCCTGGCATACCTGTCTGATACATCAGCATAAATTGCAAAGTAAAAGTCAAATTGACTGTCAGGTTGGTTTTCCTCATGTGATGACTCATAACAGCACTGCACCTCCAGCATTAGCTGCGCTAGGTTCTAAATAACATTAAGCAACAAGCAGCGAAGGCTGTCGTGAACTTTACAGAACAGAGCTAAGATATGTCATGAGTGCTGCCAGGGCCTTTGGTACCTCAAAGGCTAAACAGATTTTTAAGCACGATGCCTTTCCAACTTGCCTGTGACTCATGCAAAAGGCAGCAAAGTGCCTGAAAAATGGTACTAGCATTTCTTGTGAAACTTTAATAGGTAGGAACCTTCTAGCACAACATCCATGGGGCTGCGAGGCAGCCCAGAAAGCCCCCCGTGTCCTGGGCTGCATCCCCAGCAGCGGGACCAGCAGGGCCAGGGAGGGGATTCTGCCCCTCTGCCCCGCTCTGCTGAGACCCCCCTGCAGTGCTGCCTCCAGCTCGGGGGGCCCCAGCACAGGAAGGACACGGAGCTGCTGGAGCGAGTCCAGAGGAGGCCCCGGAGATGCTGCGAGGGCTGGAGCCCCTCTGCTCTGGAGCCAGGCTGAGGGAGCTGGGCTTGTCCAGCCTGGAGCAGAGAAGGCTGCGGGGAGCCCTTGGAGCCCCTGGCAGTGCCTGCAGGGGCTGCAGGAAAGCTGGAGAGGGGCTGGTTGCAGGGCAGGGGGGGCCAGGCCAAGGGGAAGGGCCTGAAGCTGCAGGAGGGGAGCTGGAGCTGAGCTGGGAGGCAGCAATCCTTCCCTGGGAGGGTGCTGAGGCCCTGGCACAGGGTGCCCCGAGAAGCTGTGGCTGCCCCTGGCTCCCTGGCAGTGCCCAAGGCCAGGTTGGATGGGGCTTTGGGCAGCCTGGGCTGGTGGGGGGTGTCCCTGCCCATGGCAGGGGGTGGCACTGGGTGGGCTGGGAGCTCTCTTCCCACCCAAACCGTTCTGGGATTCCATGATTCTATGAAAAGGCAATTGAATACCAACACTTACGTTGGCCAAAGAGAGGTGTAGGGCAGGAGGAGCCCCTCTCTTTTTGTCCCACGTGTTTAAGGGACACAGAGACACTGCCTTCACACAGGAGTCACTTCAGGGAAGACCCATACAGAAGAAGCTCCATCAAGGAGGAAGAAACAGCAAGCAGGAGCTGAGTCCCCACCACCACAGGGCCATGTCCGTTTGTTTTTCTGCTTAAGTGGATTAGACAGACACCAATGAGCAGCAATAGCATGGAAAGGATTAGTGTGCTCATACTCATTCATTCTTACATCATGACAAAACACACAAAACTGCTGCCTCTGAGCAAATATCTCTATTTGCTGTAGACAACCTCAGCCACACCTTGCTCCAGCACTGTTCACAAGAAGTTGTTTGCTGGTGATCCCCAGTTTTAGCACTTCACTTCTCCTGAGCTCTTGGTGGGTAACTCACTCGCTGATGTGGTGTGGTGTTCCATGACAGCAGGGCTCGAGCAAGGGTTACTGCTCTGACCCCCACCAGGACTCGGGGTGGTGGGACATAAAATATTTGGGCTGCAGAACAACAGCCGTGGAATGGACACTGACAGGGATGGGAAACTGCGGCTGGGTAAAGAGCAGGTCTCATACTGTTTGTCCTTACTGCAAGTGTTTCCCACAGTGTCTCATGAAGTTGCACAGAGAGAAAGGTCACTGAAGTGCTCTGCGTCCAGTCATTCCTCTTCAAGTCGTCACTCAGTATCGGCCAGTGGTTTTGCCTTCACAAGGTTCCCCATCCCTTTCTTTGCTGAGCCCACACTGGGGAAGATCTGTGCATGCACTGAGGCAAAATGTTGTGAAATCTCCAATATTTTATGAAGTTCATCTTTTTCTCTGTGAGTTCTAGTAAGTTCTAATTCTAAGCCAGCTGGGCTGGCTGCACGGGGACAGGAACCAGGAGCTGGGGGGACCCTGCAAAGCACACAGCTTCAGCCAGCCCTGGCACTGCGCCTACCTGTGTCAGTACATTGGTGACAGCTTTTAAATGACACCTAGGTAGGTAATTAGGATAAAAGTGTTAAAAAAAAAATAAAATCCCTTTTCTGGAAGGTTTGACTTGTTTGAGCAGAATTTCTTTCATGGGAACATGAAAACTGACAAATGGGAATAATTTCATGCAACATGCAATTAAACTGTACAACTTATTATCACTGGGAGTTGCTACAGCAAATACTTTATACAAATGCTGAAGGAAGGGAAAATACCCACAGATACCACCACCACCCAGTTGTCCTGCTCGCAGGTGAGAAGAACAGAATTTGTGAGTCTCCCTCACAGCGCTGGGCGGCTGGGACGTTTCTGGTTTGCTTTCTCTGAAACAAAATGTGTTTTGCTTTTGGTTTTGGTCTTTTACATTCATATTTCGAATGGAAATTTGGTGCACTCTATCCTAAAATGTACTTTCAGAACAATTTGTTATTTATTTTTGAGTAACCAAAATGGAACTTTTCTGCTGTAAGATTTTCCCTCCCTCCCTGCTTTTCCCCGGGAAGGGTCAGGAGATGTAGCGAGATCTTGAATATATTTTGACTGATATGAAGGTTATTTTTCACTGAATGGAGCCATTTTCAGAACCATTTTAACTCATCTCTTTCCCTTAATTTTGTGCTTTAGTTATGCAACCTGAGTTACTAATAGTAACGAGCTATCAATTTTGTTTAATTATTAATTACTAATTATTAATTTGTTAAGATAATGGAGATTTCTATTTATTTATTTGTGATATATTTATGTTATTTAAGTAATTAATTGTTATTTAATTCGCTTACTAACTGGGGTAAGTTTTTCAGATGTAGTTTGCATGACTTTGGTATTCAGGAGGCCGCTCATGTAACAGCTAAACAGGATTTGGAGTTAAACCTTTCTAAAACGTTTATAGCTTCAAGTATATTAATTATGACAAACTGATTACTTCCCAGCATTTTACAGCGCTTGTAGGGAAAGGTATTTTGTGGCTTAAGTGCATACATCCCTCTCACTCCCCTAGAGCTCTTTCCCTTGGTGTATTTGGCATTTTGAAAATTTAACACTTCTGGTACTGTTAAAAAGTCGTCTTTACTTTTATTTTTTCATTCTTTCCAAAAAATGTTGGTTTATATGACAACAAATAATCACCTACCGAATACGAGTGGCCCTCTCCCATGGTAAACTTTGCAGCCTTCTTCCCAGTTTTCACCATTTTACACCCTCAGATCCAAAGGGGCTTTCTGGCCTGCCGGTTCAGGAGATCCCATACCGAGCACAGACAGCAACGGCGATGGTCTCTTTTTCTTCATGTTCAGCCTGAAAAATGGAAATGGAAAACTGATGGGAAAAGAAGGCATTCGAGCGCATTTTGTTTGCATTCGGGCCATTTAATAATGAAATAATCTAATTAAACCACATTAAGAAAAGAGTCAATACGGAACAAGAATAATTAAATTAGCAATTACAAAATGACACAATAGATAGATCATTTCTGCATATTTTTCGCGCGGAGTTTTGAGTGACGGGCCAGCCATCGCCCCTCCGTGTGAGCAGCGCGGTGTGTGTGAGCTGATGAGACCGACGGCCCTAGCCGGCTCTGCCCCGGGGAGGGATGCTCCCCCGGCACACACAGTGCCTTTTAACACGCACAACACCCACGAGCCATCAGCTGGTACATATGACAAAGAAACACCACATTTATTTTCATTTTGGTGGTAAGTAGTTGGAACTTCTCGGCAGCAGCTGAGATCTTTGTAATTCCACTTTTCTCACCTTGCTCACAGACTTTGTCCCGGCTTTTTCTCACCTCTCTGCACTGTTCTCAGCAGCCTTAGCCCAGACCAGCCCTGGGATCCCCCAGCAGAGGAAGCTGAGCCCCTTTGGAGGGGGGATGCAAGGAGCAGCTCGGGGTCCTTCATCCTTCCCTCCTCGCTGCAGCCCAGCTCTGACCCTCCCAGGCTGTGGGAGATGCCAGGGTGGCATCCTGGCAAGGTCCTGCCGGAGCTGGGGATGGTCCCAGACACCAGCCCAGCACATGAGGGCTGGCAGGACTGCCCAAGCATCTCCAGTGGGAAGGAGGTCCCTGATCACCAGCCGGGAAGCGGGGGGCATAGTTCATTTTACCAGTTCTCAGGTGGCCTCCCCTCCAGCTTGCAGCAGATTTTTATTTTGGGATAAAAACAACGGTTTGCATTGTGTTTCTTTTCCAAAAATCTGTAAAGTTGGAGCAGACTGACTGGGTTTAATGTTGTTTATCATGCAGCCCCAAATATCTTCTCTTTGGCTTTCATAAAACTCAAAGGACAAAGAAGATCCCCGTCACCGCTGCCACCAAAGGGGCAGGACGCTTCTGGCTGGTGGCTCTGTCTGCCTGAGCTCACATTTGGCTTCCAGCAGTTTCCGTGGCCTGGTCCAGACGTGGTGCTGTGAATCGCACCACACAAACACGAATGCCGCCACCCAGGGACACAGATCTCCCTGCCCAGCACTGGAGCTGGAAGCGGGTATCTAGCCCCCTGCGTGCCACCTCGTTTCCACGGGCCGGTCCAGGATGCCGTATGGCAAAATACAGCCATAATCCAGTGTTCTGCTCTGTTAGGAAGCAAAATACTCTCTTTCAACACAGCGGTGGCATTTCTATATTCCAGAGGCAAGCTGGCACAAAATGCTCAGGAAAAGCAGCATCAGCCTCTTCACCCAGGAGGGGGGAGTTTTCCCTTTCCCAGATCAAGCCAAGGCACAGCCGCTGAGTCAGGAGAAGTTCTGCAGCCACTGTTCTCCTCGTTTCAGCGTTTCCCTCAGAATCCAGATTCTGTTTCTGGCTGACGCCTTTCTGCATCAAACCTCCTGCTGGGCATCTTCTCATACCCCTGTGCCAAGTGCAGCCTGGCTCTCCCCAGCTCCCCATCACGTCTCTGGCGGCCCCAAAACCCATCCTCCAGCCCAGCGCACACCCTGCCTTGGCACAACAGCACCAAGACAATAAATTGATACAGAAATGCCGCTGAAGGTTTACCTGGCTGATCCAAGATAAATTGTCTCTTAGCAATTAAAAAAAAAAAAAGGCAAACTGGTCAGTCCGGGACAAAGAAGCCCGCAGTAAAACTTCTGCCTTCCAAGGCGACCAAAACCATTTTGGGTAAAATGTTGTGGGAAACGGTGCTTTCCATGGGAGCATTATTCCAACGTGAAGTCTGCGGCCAGCTCCTTTAATTTATTGCAAGTGTCTGTTGTTGCCAACTACCCACTAGATTATTCAAAGGAATAATTTTCAGATTATGACTGTTTCTGTGCTGTGTATTAATCATTTACTATTCATTATTTCTGAACTGTGACTGACCACCTAAATTGAGTGCACTATTTCTGTTCTTCAATTAGGTAATTGAAATGCTCTTTAAATCAGAGTAATTAGCAGTATGACTTTTCAGCTGAATTATTTTTTACCCTAAATTAATGGAAAATTCTGGGACTTGTGAGCTATTATGCCCATTATTTGGCAGCGATCTGAATTCTGTCAGATAAAGAGTGGTATGAATTTGTGAATCATCTTGAACAAACCTGACAGCTTCTATTTGTAAAAATATTAACAATTCTGGTTTTTTGATAATTCAGCCAGCTCTAACATTTCAGAATATTTCAAACGCAATTTGTAACCAACAAGGCATATTAGTTACAGAAGCCCCGAGTTTAGTGTCAGCATACTAATGTCACCTCCTCAAGATGGTGGAAAGAACTAATTTTCATGCCTTCTGAGTTCTGCTTTAGTCAGTACCCCAGTAAGACAATAGCTGATCAAACGACCCGATACGTATGCTGTATGTGCTCTTCTGAATGTCTCCATGAATTTGTTTTGATGGTTTTTGCTTCTATTTTGTGTTCACATTGTGAATATTTTCCAGCAAATGATTTAACCAGCCTTAGACTATTAAGTTCCTTTACCAAAAGAGAGATCATTTATATTCAAAGTTATAAATATTCACAGTGCAAATGAGACTACATACCTTCAGCTGAAAAGGAATGCAATGTAAGGCCCCCGGTGAATAGCTACCAAAATGGAGCTTTTGGTTCCTAAGTTATACGCAAGTCTTGATTCAGTATATCTTAGAAAGAAGTGCTGCTGTTGGGCCTCAGAGGAAGGAGCCATGTATTCGAAGTAAGCACCAAGCCAAGTCCAGCCCCCAGCGCCTCTGTCCTGCAAACACTGTCTGCAAGCTGCTTCCCATTGGCATCTTCAGATGAATTTGCTGCCTTTTGCACACTCGGGCTAAAGACTCTCCTTTAATCAATTGTCTTAGCTCGTTTCTGTGTTTCTGCTAACGATGGCAGTGCACTAGTCCTGCGAAGAGTTTTGCCAGGTTTGTCAGACCTCAGATCTCTGAACCCAATGGCAGGCAGGGGGCGGAGGCAAGAAAGGGGAGAGATGTGGCTGGGTCCCAGGTGAACTGACCCGGGACAGCCTTGGCTTTGCTGCAGTGGTCTCTGCTGTGACCACAGGCATGTGGAAGTCATAGAACCACAGGATGGTTTGGGTTGGAAGGGAGCTTCCAGCCCACCCAGTGCCATGGGCAGGGACACCCCCCACCAGCCCAGGCTGCCCAAAGCCCCATCCAACCTGGCCTTGGGCACTGCCAGGGAGCCAGGGGCAGCCACAGCTTCTCGGGGCACCCTGTGCCAGGGCCTCGGCACCCTCACAGGGAAGGATTTCTGCCTCAAATCTATGTCGTTGACAAAGATGTTAAACAGTGCTGGCCCCAGTACCAATCCACTTGGACATCAAGCCTTTGATCACAACTCTTTGAGTGCAACCATCCAGCCAGTTCCTTACCCATCAAGTGGTCCATCCATCGAATCCATGTCTCTCCACTTTAGAGACAAGGATGTTGTGTGGGACAGTATCAAATGCTTGAAAAATCTTGACTTCTTCCTTGAATTGTTTCAATATTGTGTTGAACCAAGGAGTGTGTTTCAAAGATTTTATTATTATCATTGTTACTATTACTACTATTAATTGTCTATCTATGGAAATTATAGAGCCTATAAAGTTCGTTTTATCTGTGTTAAGCAATAGCCCTACCTCCCTCTCTCTCACTTGCTTTCATTTTTAGCTGCATGGCATGATAAGAAAGCATTCTAGAGATTGGATATTCCTATTTTATATTCAGAACATGAGGCTTTACAAGAGGAAATGTCTTGATGTATCTGCTATTTTATTTTTAATGAAAACATTTCTCGCACTGAAAAAAAGAGGTCACTGCACATCTCGGAGTACAAATTATTGCATATGCACAGAAGACGGAAAAACACTAAGGATGGAGCTGGAGCACTAAATTTCCCACTCAATAGCACCTTTATAACATGCAAATAAGGCAAAACCAAGCACCATATTGTGGGGTTTGGAGGACACAAAAATATCATCCCTGGAGCAATACCACTCCCCTGAGACTGTATGCCGAAAGGCACAGAAAGAGAAGTTTTCTTTTTTGAGAAATCTTTGTAGAGGAGTGAAAAAAATCACTCATGGACAAAGGATTGAAGGCTCTAATATACCAAATATCTTCCCCATAAGGGCCTGAGTGCAATGACCCAAAAAAAAATAAAAAAAAGGGATCTCCAGAGCAGAGAAAGAATTGTTTCTGCTCTCTCAGGAGTCCCCCAGGAGGTCATTTGTTCCTGCATTGAATTACTGCCTTTCCTTGCTGCTGCTTGGTTGAACCTCTTCCCTTTCTAAAAGAATGAAAGAATGAAAAATGGTGATTTTTTTCTTTTTCTAAATTATTTGTTCAGATTTCTTTATAACTGAGGGAAAAAAATAAAACAGCTTTATGTGCAGGGAAAATGTAATACAATTTGCCAGTATTAATTTCCAGTTTCTCCCAGCATTTTAGTTCACAGGAGCATCTACCATGGGGCGAGTGTGCTGAATGTGCTAACGAGAGCATCCAGGCGCCGAGAATAAAACCGCTGTGGAGCAAGACCTTTTCTCGTTATGGTGGATGAGTATTTTCCACGTGCCTGTTGGTGTCACTCTGCATCGAATAAAGCTCTGGGTATTCCTTTAATAGCTGCCTCCACTACTGCCTATTCCTCACGGTAGAAATAACGAGGTTTTGTTGCTCCCACACATCATGGCCCACAGGCTTTGCTTCGACCTCGGCGGCGCTGCAGCCTGAGCGCGGGGTGGCAGCGGGGTCTCAAGGCTCAGCCCCAGGCTTGGGGCTGCACCCATGAGGCTGGAGGGAGTGGGACCGAGAGCCGTGCAAGGGGAGGGACACCACCCCAGGAGCTGAGATCAAGGAGACGTGACAGGCAATGAACCACATCCCATCCTGCATGGACAGCGGTGGGGGATGTACAGTCCCTGTGCCACCATCCCCTGCTCTTCCCCCTCAACTGAAGACTGGCTGAGCATGCGTGGGACATCCATCACTTTGTTTCTCACTCTGTAAACATGGTGTTTTGCATATCAGGGGCATAGAAGCACTGTATTAAATTAATTTTTTTTTTATTTAGGTTGTTGGCATGACATATGGATGGGTAGAAAGATTTCTGGCAAGGCCCATAAATCTCCTTCCTGAGCTATTAATCAACCCCAGGCTGCACATTTAATGCTGTTCCTAAACACAGGTGGAGGACAGGAGATACTTGCAGCCTGTGTTTGCTGTGGAGGTCACGTTCCCCACCATGGGTCAGGAGCTCCTGCACCCACCTGCAACTCACAGCAGCAAAGGGGTGAGCCAAGCCAGGGAGGCACAGGAGCTGGCCAGGAGAGGGGTCTTGCCAGGCAGGAGAAGTGCCCATGGCCAGGTCCCAGTCCCAAGCTCCTGCCCTGCACTCCCAGCCCTGCTTCTGGGGCTGTCACACTCCTTCCCTGACCACTGGCAGCAGGTTTGAGGGAGCTCACCGCCGATGGGGGCCTCTCGTGTTCAAAGAGAGGTTGTCCTTGTGTTTTTTCATGGGAATGAGAATCAGGACTGAAGCTTCAAGATGCAGCTTCGTTGCGGAGATGTGGTGGACTCTGTTGGCTCTTGCTGCTGTACCGATAAATCAGCAGATTTGGTTTTCTGAGCTCATAGAGCTAAAACTGAGCACTTTCCATCTCCTGGCTGTCTGTGGCTCGTCAGTAGAGACGGACTGACTTTCATGATGAAGTACCTTTTCTAGTAAATTAAATAAAAAAAGTATAACAGCCCTGTTCATGCCTGACCATGATTGTCACATTTCTTTGAAGTTGCTAGAATATTTTCATTAAATATAATATTAAATATATTAAATTTGATTTTTCCAGATAATTTTTTTTGGGAAAACAAACATACTGCGTCTCTCTATTATACAGATCTTTTATTAAACCTTGTGCCTGTGTTTTTATAAACATGCCGTCCTTGGACAGGGTTTCTGAATGAAGTTTGAGTTTAGGGCATCGAATGCGCTTTGGGATGATCAGTCACTTCGGTCTCGCGTTGGGTGCTCTTGCCCTTTCAAAAAGTGGCCAAAAGCACAGCTGCTGTTGGCCTGATCGGGATGGACACATCGAACTGGGCTCGCTGGGTGAGGAGCCAGGAAAGAGCAAAGCTCGCGGTGTCGCTAAACAGATGGGCTGTTCTGCACCAGCCTGAGCTTGCTCAGGGCACGTGGCGTTGCTCCAAACCCTGGTCCCAGGGTGGAGGAGATAACTTTAACATTAAAAAAAAGTAAATCAATCTTGGACATCAGATACTTCACAAACAAGTCACAAATCAAATTTTAATTCACGTGGGTCTCTTCAGCGTAAAAATCCTCCTGCACACTGGCTGCAGCAACACACAACAGAAAATACTGTTCAGCTGCAGCAGTTGGCACTTTGGGCACAGCGCGGTTTGGAATTCAGATGTTTGAAAGCACCGAGCAACAGTGTCATGTTAAACACACCCAGTGCCATATGCATGCAGCACGGGCACGTGAGGCGCGTGTGAGGCAATGTATAATTTTAAAGTAGTGTGTCACCTACCAGACTCTTTTTTCTTTGCCAGAATAAATCCCCAAAACCCAAACACAAACACAAGGCCTTGTGCCCCGTAAGAAGAAAAATCTGTTTTCACTTTTTTGGGTGAAGTATTTTTCATTTTACATTTCCGACCTCAGATTTAATTAAGAATTTTGCGTGGCTTGCCCCTGCTGCTGTCCTTGTTCTGAGGACAGGGCTGAAGAGGTGCGTGCAGTCTGGACTCTGTGTCAATGGCTCTGTTAGTCTTCTTGTGCTTTTCTCTGGATCATCCACGCACTAAAAATACCCCTCCAATTGAGCCGAATTTCCTGAAGTGTCTCCTGTGCATACGCAGCACAGCAAATGCTACTGTACAGAAATTCCCATGAAGGACCTGAAATTAGGGCAGCCTTTGTCCAGTGTCTAACCCGAGTATTTGGTGCCCTGAGCAGCCTGAAGCAGGTTGGTAGATGGTGCTTTTT
The DNA here is from genome assembly GCA_013399095.1 of Psophia crepitans. Taxonomy (NCBI): domain Eukaryota; kingdom Metazoa; phylum Chordata; class Aves; order Gruiformes; family Psophiidae; genus Psophia; species Psophia crepitans. The sequence continues at coordinate 794,037 of VWZZ01006686.1, forward strand.
GGTAAGACTCTGTTCAGGTTTCAACACCAGTGCGTATCCAGCCTTTTCCTTCTCCAGCATCACTGCCAAGCCAGCCCCCTCCTCCTGGGTTTCCCTGGAATTCAGTGTTGTTATTGGCTCTGGAGAGCTGCTCCTCCATTTCGGGTCCCAACATTGGTGGAAGCTGCCTTGTTGCAAGACCAGTTTCCCTCTGGTCTTCTACCCCAGCCCTCTATCTCCTGCCTCTGGGCTGCCCACACCAAATAGCTCCAGACACCGCTGATTCCCCACGCTTATGGACTGGAGAGCATTTTCTCCAAGTGAAAAATGAGAAAAATCTAGGCAGGACTTTTTTAATATTCGAAAGTTGGCCACTTCAATTTAACAAGTTGCCACTCTAGGCCTATATCTCTGCCTTTTAACCTGATTTATGTCTTAAGAAAGTCAGCAGCTCTGTGCAGTAAAGACCACTCATTCCCCTGTAGCCCAGCGAACATCTGCTGATTCCTTCTGCCAAGCCCTGCTCTCTCTGATCTGCTTGTGGGCTCAACATCCACTGGCAACATTTCCTACCTACGTTGCTTTACACAAAAAGGCACACATGGTTCATTTTTTTCCCAGGCATTTTGTGAAAGCTTTTTTTCCCAGATTTTTATGGACTTAGTATACTCATACCATAAGGGAAACAAAAAAAAATACCTTTATTACCAGATGTTTTCACACATGCATGTATCTTCCAGCTCCACGCAGCATTGGAAAGGGCAGAGAGAGCAAGGTGCACTATTTCAGCAGTGCCTGATTGTGAGGAATTATACCCCAATCCCCTGGTGCCTCTGTTCTTCCCCATCAGCCGTTTTACAGAGAGATACGTCAGCATATAACCAAGGGCAGCAACTCCAGGTCAGGAAAGAGCACAGTATTTGAAAAGCCATGCCTGTTTTGGTGCAGCTTTGTAGAAGTAATCTTAAAATGGTGACATTAAAATTTTGAATACATCGAACAGTTATTTGAAATGCTCTTCCTATGTCATCAGGAAAAAAAAAATAAACCAACCACCTTTATCTTTAAGTTCCTACAGCTCATTACACATGCCAAGATGTGAATGTGATTCATTTTTGGGAAATATTTAGACTGAACTTGTTTTCTGCAGATGCCCCTAGTGAGTGGCATCCTTCAGGGCTGGCATCACTTCCTCATCGCAGAAAAGCGCGTTACAGCCCATCGCGGAGCTGCCCTGGTTTCCGTGCTGTGATGCAGCCTGGGAGAAGGTGGGTGCTGCTGGAGTGGGTGCAGGAAGGGGGATGCACCGCCCTCGGAGAGGCAGAGGCAGGGTCATGGGCTTCCTGCCTGTCCTGGCGAGCCAGAGCTGTGTCGGACCCGTATTGGTGGTAGACAGGACTGGCAAGTCCCTGCAGCATCCTATAGGTTTGTTCTGTGGAGTTTTGCACTGGGAATATCCTAAAATTTTCTTTCCAATGCATTAAAAAGGACAAGGACTGCAGCTAGAGGTAATTACCATCGCAGCTCTGTGTAAAACCTTCCAATGAAATTTGTACATGTAGCAAAACTCCATAAATTTAAAACCTAATTTTGCCTTGATGGCCATATTTGTAGGTGAATTTTATTTTTCATTTAAATAACATTTAAATGAAACACATCACGTATGTTTTCACACATCAGTGTTTCTTTTTATTCTCACTTGACTAGACCCTGCTTTTGCACAAAGTTTAGAAGTGCAGCTCGGACTCCTTCTGAGACGGAAAATAACACCCCAAACCGATGTACGTGTCATCCCCATGTTGGCCTGTGTGTTAAGCGTTTGGGAGCTATGACTTAAAGAGATAAGCTTGTTTTGAGGACTGAGAAATATAACTTGTATAAAGTCTAACAAAATTCTTATATCATTAAATTCAATCTATTTTCCTTATCACTGTTTTTACATAGATAGTAAATATTTTTGAGGAAAGATATAACTTCAGTTTATGTGTGTAGTCATAAACTTCATGGTACCATCATCCCAAACCTGGGCTGACATATTAAGCTGATACCATAATCCAGTTCATAAATAAGAATTATTTAATGTCTCATGCTACTTTGGGCCTTTCCTCTCCTACTTTTGAAATCACAGAAAAATAAGGGTGGAAGGAAACCCAGGGGATAACCTCTCTCCTCTGCTGTCCCTAAATGTGCTCAGCTGCACCTGCATCACCTAGACTGCCAGAAAACTGCTGAAAACTGGCCTCAAATCCTGCCAACAACCAACATCTTAGGATCTCTGTCCACATCACCAGAAGGGTTTTATGGTTCTGACCTTTCCTTTCCTTTCCTTTCCTTTCCTTTCCTTTCCTTTCCTTTCCTTTCCTTTCCTTTCCTTTCCTTTCCTTTCCTTTCCTTTCCTTTCCTTTCCTTTCCTTTCCTTTCCTTTCCTTTCCTTTCCTTTCCTTTCCTTTCCTTTCCTTTCCTTTCCTTTCCTTTCCTTTCCTTTCCTTTCCTTTCCTTTCCTTTCCTTTCCTTTCCTTTCCTTTCCTTTCCTTTCCTTTCCTTTCCTTTCCTTTCCTTTCCTTTCCTTTCCTTTCCTTTCCTTTCCTTTCCTTTCCTTTCCTTTCCTTTCCTTTCCTTTCCTTTCCTTTCCTTTCCTTTCCTTTCCTTTCCTTTCCTTTCCTTTCCTTTCCTTTCCTTTCCTTTCCTTTCCTTTCCTTTCCTTTCCTTTCCTTTCCTTTCCTTTCCTTTCCTTTCCTTTCCTTTCCTTTCCTTTCCTTTCCTTTCCTTTCCTTTCCTTTCCTTTCCTTTCCTTTCCTTTCCTTTCCTTTCCTTTCCTTTCCTTTCCTTTCCTTTCCTTTCCTTTCCTTTCCTTTCCTTTCCTTTCCTTTCCTTTCCTTTCCTTTCCTTTCCTTTCCTTTCCTTTCCTTTCCTTTCCTTTCCTTTCCTTTCCTTTCCTTTCCTTTCCTTTCCTTTCCTTTCCTTTCCTTTCCTT
>VWZZ01006686.1:797048-807666 GCA_013399095.1 Psophia crepitans
CCCTTGCCTCCCCTTCCCTATTGGCTGTCACCAATGACCTCCTTACTTTTCATGTGCCTAGCATAGTTTTCAGCAGGATCTTCTCCATAATCCCACCAGGCACAGAGGTGAGACTGACCAGTCTATAGTTCCCCAGGTCTTCCTTTTTTCCCTTTTTGAAAATGGGGGTTATATTTCCCATTCTCCACAACCTCAACGGACTGCCATGACTTCTCAAATTTGATGGATAGTGGCTTGGCCCCTTCATCTGCCAGTTCCCTCAGGACTTGTGGCTGCAGCTCATCAGGTTCCATGGACTTGTGCACCTTCATACATTCTCGAACCTTATTCTTTCCATTGACCTTCATCGATGCTAACTCTTAGAGCTCTGATAACTCTTGTTGCTCCTCCTGGCTCTTTGCATCTGCTTTGTGTCCTCCTGGAAGGACACTGCCTAAAGCAGCAGTGGTGATCTTACGCGAAGCCATGAGAAACCATCATTGCTGCTGGGGAAAGGTCCTTCTTGTCCTCCCTTCTCAAATACAACTTAAGCCTGACATTTTGTCCGACAGTCTTATCACTGCCATCCCCTACCACTGGAGGACAATATTACTAAAACCAAAGCATGTCTTAGCTCTTTTTCTGGTCTTTTCCTAACAGTACCCTGGGTGGTTTTTGCTTGGACACATTTCCCAGCTTTTCACTTTATTTTATTTGTTCACATCAGTCTTCATTGGCATCTATTGTCTATAGCTGTCATCTATAGGCAGATCTATAGGCGAGATGACATCATCTCTAGATACAATGCGACCTGTTTTGAAAAAGCTGAAAAAAGAAAGCTGAAAAAAGAAAGCTGAAAAAATACAGTGGCTATGCCAGATGACCTCACCGTGATCTCTTAAAGAAGCTCTTTGAGCACAGATGCAAGAGTCTCGCTGGATTTGAAGGTAGCCTTGTGTAGGTGGTGGAACGTCCTCCCTGTGAAATACATTGCACTGCGCCAAAAACCAGGTGACTTGAGGTGTATGGGACTAGACCCTGGGCTGACTGACTCGGTCTGTGCCTTTCGCTTTGCTATAACGATCACCCTTCAGCTGCACCTCTGGACACGGAGAGACTGTCCCAGAAATAAAATATACCAATTTTTTTTTTTCAATTGTGGTTCATGTTGTTTCCTTGATGGATGCAAAATAGGCCCTTGATAACAGATAAGAAAATATTAATAATTTCTTTTGGCTAATTGAAAAGGTTATTTTAATGAAAATAGAGCTCTTCAAAATGTCTGTCTCATAGGGATATTTCTGCATTAGCTTTCTCCCCGGGAAGACATGTGTTTGATGTGAGGGGTTTCTTCCTCCTCAGTCTTACACCAGCTTGGGCTTATTTTTATCCATTTTGTAAGACGTTATGCTAATGTGCTCTTTCCTCACTGGAACCCAGCTAAAGCATGACTTTCTTCACCCATTAGCTATTAGCTGAAGCACACAGCTCCCTCTCCCAGCTGGGCAGCGCAAAGACCCAAGGTTTGCTCCTGGTGACTGCCCAGGTTTGCTAGGCATTGCCATGTGCAGCATTTACTGAGCTAAGCTAAAATCAGCCAGGTAGCAGTCACCTGGCTGTTACACAGTCCCTGTCACAGATAAAACAAGCTACAATCAGCTCATGACAAGACAAGCCCAGACAAATCCTGGCACCCGACACGGTCAGGTCAGTACAAAGCCGAAGGCGCTTTGTTGGCAATGGGAAAAATCGTATTTCCTGGGCTTTACTTGCTGCTGTGCAAGTAAAAGGCAGCTTTTCTTGCATATCCCTCCACACTGCCCTTTGAAGCTGTTGCTGTTGATGTATCACAGCCTAAATCAGACCGAGAAATCTTCATGTGAGTGAGGAAAGTCCAGTTTTGTGGACAGGGCTGTGGGAGGGGATGGGCTCAGGCAGCACGGTGCGAGGTGCTTGTCACGGCCAGGGAATCGCAGTGGCTTAGCTGAACAACAGCAAGGGCCACCGAGCGTGAGCAGGGCTGGGTTTGGGAGGATTACGTGACTTTGTCTTCAAGAAAGCGGGATTCTGCAAAGATACAAAATGAGATTTTGATGTTCGTTTTAAAGGAGCGGATGAAGAAAAACGCTGCAGAGTTCCTGGCATGTCAGACTTGCAGAGAAGCTTTCTGCCTGAGCTGCATTTCAGGAAGAGGCTGGGTTGTTGGAAACCAGAGTGGTGGAGAAGCGGAATAAATGGGAACGCATAATTTCCATGCCCGTGTTCTCACCTCTTGTTTCTATCAGCACAGATGAAAACACTAAAGTGATGTTCTCAGTAAAGCTGATTGTGGATTTAGACTGTGTAGATCACTGATATGGTAAATTACTGACAAATTATCAAAATTAGGAGGCAAAGATATATTAATGGTTGGCAAATAATACTGAGAAGTGGAACTGCAAGGCAATTATAGTCTTCAGATATGAAAAAGAAACACAATGGGATAAAAAAAATCGTACCAGATGGTGAAGTCTAGCATCACTTACTGGAGGTATTCAAAAAAAGAACGTTTCATAAGCATAAAAGAGTGGATAAGAATTTTAGTTGAAGCTAGATGAGGATTTTTATGAGGAGGCATTATGGGCCAGACTTTGGAAGAAGCAGAAGTTTTAACTGGTGCTGATTTAATTTGTGGGGGGAAAAAAGGCAGTTCAGGTTTCAGCCCAAACTGGAGTAAAACCCTAAAACATAAAAACAGTTCCTGTGTGCTGGACTTTTCTAGGTGGGTAAATGTGTTTCAGAGAATCAAAATGAGGACCATTAAATCCAGTCCTCTGGATCCAGCCCTCTTCTCGCAGATAACTAGTGACAGGACAAGGGGAAATGGCTGCAAGTTGGGCCAGGGGAGGTTCAGGTTGGAGATGAGGAGAAATTTCTCCTTGGAAAGGGTGGTCGGGCATTGGAACGGGTTGCCCAGGGAGGGGGGGGAGGCCCCGTCCCTGGGGGGGTTTAAGGAAAGGTTGGATGTGGTACTTAGGGACATGGGTTAGTGGGGAATAGGTGGTGGGGGGACAGTTGGACTGGATGATCCTGGAGGTCTCTTCCAACCTCAATGATTCTGTGATTCTATGAATCGAAGGCCTTCACGTTCTATAATTGATCTCTTTTACTGATTAGTCCATCTCAAAAATTAGAGTTTTCCCCACCATGACAAGACGTTCACACGTGTCACGGCTGTTGCCTTGAAAACCTTCTGCTTCCAGCCCAGGTTTCCTCACAGAAACACAGAGCACATCAGGGGTAAATTGTGGTGGAGCTGTTGTACAGTGAAACATTACCAGATCTGTAATTTTTAGAACAAAATAATTTTAATTAAAAAGATTCCCATATTTTGGCTGAACTCAACTTTATGCAGTAATTCCCAACACATCTGCTTGTGGTATTCAATGCAGTAAGGAAATAAGAGAATTTTTTAAAACCACAGTTGTTAGGCTTCAGATTAAGTGCCTTTGATGGACCATAACAGTGCAAAGCAAAGGTAAAAATGTACATTGCAATATGAACAGTATCCACATTTTTTTCTGAATTTCCACATCTAGCAATAGAACTACTAGCAAAAAATCAAGCGTCTTGTATTTTCACTTAAGGAACAAAACCGCAAATGTTCCTCTGTTGGGCTCGTGACTGTGTGGGTCAGGAGACACTGAAGCAGGTAGCAGGTCAGGAAGGGAGGAAATATTTCCATGGCAAGTGCTGGGAAGGAATAGTCACCTCAGAGCTAAAAATGGTGCAATAAAAAGGTTTCAGGAATAAATGAGTACCAGGATCACTCCACTGCCCCATGCACCACTTGCTGTGGTCCGAGGTACATTTCAAGGTGATGACGGCTCTGCACAGGCACGTGCTGTGGGTTTGGTGAGCAGAGCAGCCCGCTGCTCGGTCGGCACTTTCAGAGGTGGTCGTGCTGCTCCGTGCGGAGGAGAGGGGGTGAGTGATGGGGCGGCACTGCTGCAGCAGCCCGTGCAGGTCGGTGGGGGTGCTGCTGGTACCGCTGCGGCAAAGACAGACATGAACTTCTCCGTGTTCAGAAGAAACCTCACTTAAGTTACAAATGTCTCTTTACAAGAGATTTATTTATATTCTACATTTTACTTTTTCCATTGAACACCACTCCTGTACAAGCTCTTTAAAGTTGGATACATGCTACGCTTTGACAGCTAATATATTTGCCTTATCCAGCTCCGGAATGAATATTCGTGTTGCGCACTCAAGCTTGGGACCCACCCAATACCAGAGTTAATGTTGCACAAGCTCCCCAGCTCTGCCTGCTGGCATGTACACTGGTGATGATGCCATCCTCTGCAAACTGCCACACAGGCCTGAAAAATTCTCGACAGCTCCACGTACAGAGGCAGACTAGCGGCGTGGCACGGTGTGCTGCACTTTGCCTAGCTCGATGTGCGACAGGATGCCTTTAGTACCGACCGATTCATAGCACAGGGTCTGTCGTGGAGAAATGGCAGAGTGGGGAGAGTTTGCAGTTGTACTCAGCACTGGCCTGATTCTCCCACAAATGTCGGCTTAAAGCCTGCTTTGTTCTGACGGAAGCACAGTTAGGGCAGCAACGCCTCTCTGGCCAACTCGTTAAGTCTAAAACAGATGCAGAAGAAGAAGAAAAGCCCTGTGCAATGGGCAGACTGTGTTACGAGCCACAGCATCGTCCTACTTCAGTCACGAGCACTGAACATCACGAGTCCTTCCACCACACGTAGTGTCTGGAAAATGGGTCTTGTTAAAAGTACATCTCCTTTCTGGAGGAAAAGGAGCCGGCGCCATGTCAAGGCCCATCTGCATTGCAGAACTCTCTTGTAAAGGGAGTCATTTGCATGAGCCCCATCTCAATGGATTCTGCTCAAAGTCAGGGAAACGCTATAGCTGGAATGTCTTTGTTGCACGCAGAGAAGAACTACAATGAGACAGGACTGTGGAGAAGAGAGAAAAAAAATGACATACAAGAGGAATTTTAAAATGATTTCTACAATTTACAACCTGCAGAAGCAATAAGGGACCCTGTTCTGCCACCGCTTATGTAATATATGTCCTGTGTATTCTCATAAACTATGTGGCTGCAGTACTTTGCATAGCCTTTTTCTATAATTAAGATGGAAATGGGTTTTGCTGTTCCAGCACCAACAAGCTTCCCCGGGAGCGTGGAGGAAAGCGAGAGGGGAGGACGTGGCAGGGATGCGCTGGGGGCTGGGAACCAGCTCGATGAAACAGCTGGTGGCACAGGACAGCTCCTGAAAGCGAAGGGGGAAGCACAGACCTTCATCTGTCTGATCCATGCCCATGTGCCCACATCTCCCATGGCCCCTTTAGAGCTACACGGGTTTTCACAAGAAATGCCATTGGTGTGGAAGAGAACACTTAATGGACTGTGGATGAATGTGTTTCTCCACCACTGAGCATGGGTCTTGTAGGATGATCCTCTTCCCAGGAAGCCACTGACTCTCCCTGTCTATGGCTCTGGAGTGGCTCTCCATCCCCTCCCCACTTCTGTCCTGCATCCGCTGCAGCTTTAGTTGACATGAGAAGGAGCGACTTCCACTGCAGCTCAGGACGATGATCGCTTTGGCCAGTAGCAGGCATCTTTTCCTATGGCCACTGGATGTGGGTGGCAATCCTTCCTGTCCATTTGGCCTGCAGCGTGGGGCATGCAGCCCCGCTTGTCACTGGTAACACTCAAAGACAGGATGTGGCGTTCATGAGAAATTGAGTATTGTTTTCATTGAAAATACTGGATCAAATCAAATAAAGCATCATTTCCTTGGCAGAACAAGAACGACCGTATCAGCTCAGAGCAAGGGTACATCTTTAGCAATAATAGAATTGTTTCCCAAAATTTGCTGTGAACCAGCAGTTCAAAGAGATTGTACTGGAAATGCTGATGTATAACATTTCCTAAATGACATCTGCTTTGGCTTACCCAAGCTGGAGTCACCAGGCCATCTGGACTCTAAAACAAGAGAGGGATACCCTGGCTCACTGAAACTACAGGTCTTAGGAGGTTGTCGGAAGAGTTCAGTTTCTGCTATACCACAGGAAAAACTGTTAATAAAGGATTTTTCCAATCTATTTCCATCCCTCTGGACTGCTGGTTCCTTGCCAGACAGCCTAAGTCCACCAGCACAGTGCTGCTGTTGTGGAGCCGTGGATCCTGAAAGCGCTATTGACCCCAATAAACTGACAAAGAGCTACAAAAAATATGTCCTGATTTTTGTTTCTATTTTCTGATAAAAGTGATGATTGGTATTTTTCTACAAACGTCTGAGCAGCTCCTGCCATCATGTCCATGCTGTCTAACAATGTACCTGAGCTGCAAGCATGTGGAGCCAGGAGCTCTACCCCTGCAAGCCTTCGACAGCGGGACAGTCGGGATGCCCTCGGCCACCAGTGCCACCTTCCTGTGCTCCAGCCTTGCCACCATGAAGTCCTAAGTGGGATGTGGTCATTGGAAGAGCCCTGATTTTGAAAGGCTCCCCTTGGGCTTTCTTTTGCCACCTTTCCTCATATTTCCAGGATGTGGGTATTTTCTGGGGAAAAGAACACTAGGTTTTTCAAATTCTACAGGCATAGCTTGTCTTTGGTGAAAAAAATGGACATTATGAATACAGAAAGGAAGGTATGTACTGTCTGGATTATTAATTTCTAGGGGAAATGAAAAGGTTAATTTAAAAGAATGGAAAAAAAAAAAACCCAAACCAGAATCATCCTCAAGCTCAAAAAAGAAAGTGAACAGGAAGAATTTTGGCATTTATGACTCTTGTTGTCATAGAAACTGAACTTGATATTTCCATAGAGCAATCCGTAGACGTAACAAATACTGTACTTTATAGCAGTGATGAATTAAGATCAACTTAAGATTTTCAATACATTGTCAGGCAGATAAAATACTGGTTTATTTTGTATTGCCAAGTTGTTATCAAAGTCCTTAAAGACCATTGCTGATATATTTAAATGAAACCTATCTGCTCTTTGCAGTCTATTATTAGAATTTAGAGTGGCTGGGGAGAGATATTAGAATAGCCTAGCAAAAGTTCTCAGATTTCCATCAGAAAAGAGCATATCTCACGGACACATCTCTTGTTTGCCATCACACAGCCTCCTGTGGCACCTACAGCAGTGACCTGTGCCATGGCTTGGGGGCAGTTTGAGACTGAAATGAAGAGAGGACCCAGCATGAGAGGACTGACCTGTTCTCTGGACACCACAGCTCCAGACCTGCTTGGCTTCTCAAAGGCCTTGTATATATTAGGTCTTTTTGCCATGGAGATATATATATATATTGCTTGAGTTCCTCCAATTCTAGTTATCTGTGTGGGCTAATTAAAAATATGGCAGTGCCACATCCAGGATCTGAGGATTTCAGTGAGTTTAGCATATTCCAACTGAGACCATCAGAGTCATATATTAAAGGGATTTTTTAACCATTTTGATCATGAACCATTACCTCCCATGTAAGTATGACTGTAGGACTTCTCTGAATGTGGATCTGCTTCAAGGTGAACACTTCTTTTAAATAAAAAAAGAATGACAGTTGGTTTTATAAATTCCAGTAATGGATAATTTATCACAATTCTTTGTATATTATTCCTCATTATTTTAAGATACAAGCAAGAAAATGACCTTTATCCTGTAACCCCCAAACTATTCTTAACAAGGATTTATTTAGCTTAATTTTGCATCTGGATATTTTTTGCCATTTACTAAGTAGGTTGGAGAGTCCTGTGTCAAAGTGAGCTTCTCTTTGTCATTAAAAGTTGGAAACTGTGATCAAAATAGTCCTTTGACTTTTCATTGCCAAGTAAAATGTTGACTTCCTAGACAATCTTTCATGTCAGGTCTGTTTCTCTTGTTTGTTGAGGTTGTCCTCATGATTCTCAGAACCTTCTCCCATCATATTTATTTTTTTTTAAATGATTGTCAGACCTAGGCAATGCATTTTAGCACCACTCGTATTAAGACAAAACAGATGGAATGAGAAATGCCTTACACCTGCACAATATTTTTGAAATTATATAGTTAACGCTGCCTAGGCTGGCCTGTGCCATGGTCAGGGTCTGCTTTGGTGTCCGCTGAATCAGTAATTCGCTGCGCCTTCATCTCGTAGAAGGGTTTTCCCGTGATGCTGACTTTGGTGCTGCTGCTTCCTTCCCTCACTGCTTGGGTAGCTCGTCTCACTCTATTGCAGTCTCTCGTGGTTGTCTGCAAGTGAGGATGCAGAACCAGCAGTAAGAAGTGGGAGTAACATTCCCTGTGATAATGGGGTAAATAACCTGACAGATCAGCGCGCCCTGACCTCCGGAGGCTGCGGGTATCGACCGAGCAACCGCTCCGCTTTGCGAGAGGTGCTTCTGCCACTGGATTTCAGCCGGGGTGGCAGTGGGCAGTAGCTGGGCTGGCTGAAAAGGGCGAGTGGAGCCTCTGCTTCCCCTGCCAGCTGTGAGAACCTCTGAATTATGAATGAAGACAGTTACGTGCTTCCTAGGCTCTTTTATTTAGCTAATATATTAAAAGATTGGAAAGAAAATTTATATGGGGTATGATAAAAGTGAAAAGACCAATTCAAGGAATGTGAAATGGCACAGGGATGTTTTGTGGGCACTAATGAAGTCACATAAAGGCCTTAGGGAAGTTAATGCGCTCTTCTAGGCAAGATAATCCTTTACCCCAAACTCACACTGCTGAGGAGGCTTTCCCTTCCTCCCTCCCTTTTTGGAATGCGTACAAATGAAGGGAACAGGATGAGAGTCTGGGCAATAAGTCCAGAAAATGGTTGTCACTGCCACTGAGCATTTAACATTAGGGGCACACACCTCTGGAAGTGGTTCCTTGATTTTTAATTCTCACTTGGTGGAGCTTTTGCAGCACTTTCTTACAACTTGGCATTCCATATATCCTTTTGGTAGAGAAGGAGAAGAAATCTCAGTATTCCCATTTGCCCTTAATAAAGTTAGAGAAAAGTGTGAGAGACTTTTCAGAATTTTAGCAGAAATCGTTAGTCAGACAATAATAATCAGACCCACCTATTGTGGAAAGCCACCGTGCTGTCACTTTGAGTGCTGTGCTCCCTTCTTGCTCAGGAAGAGGTCAGTAAATCACACCACTGTCAAGAGTGAAACTAAACAGATGAGAAGCTAAAGACTGCAGCGGGCTTGTCAGTGCCTCTGAAATATTCTGTACATTCAGCTTTCCGGAGCCTGGAAACACCTGCAGGATTTTCTTCGAGAGCTAAAGTATATCGTATGATCGGCCACCAGGTTAATATTCTGCTTTGATAGCTCTATTGATTGCCATGGTGCTGCTAAGAGCCTTTTCCCAATGCACAGAACTTGTTTATAATTTATGTAAACCACATAGATTTATACTGCTGCTAATTCTGTGGCTTACTGACCTAAGCAGCTTTTGGAAGTGGTAGACCTCTGTTTCCTCCTCTGTCCTTACGGTGTGCGTGTATCCTGCCCATTTACACTCTGTCCAGTTACATATTTTCTTGAAAAATTATTTATACATTTCTCATGTAACGTGAACCGTGGGGCTGGAAAGAAATATGTGAAGCTAAAGTGCTAATATATTTCCATGTCTTGGTTTAAAGAGTGCTTTTCCCAGAGAATACAGAGGCGATTGTTAATGTCATGTCTGATTTCCTTTCTGGAGATGGAACATGGACAAAGATTTACTAGAAGTATTCTTTTCCGTGCCAAGAGAACCGATACACATTAGTAAGTTGACAGAAAAGATGAATCCTCTTGTGCCACTGCTGCTGTCCACTCTCCAATCTTCCTTTATAATTAATTAGCTGTCAGATCTGCTAAAACTCAAATAATGGATTGCTGGGATTCAAGGCAAATTGGCCCTGAAATTAAGACCCAAGTTTGAGCTGGTCGTCTTCCTGACCTTGTAACTCTCATTATTGATTTTGGGTAATTTCCTGTTTAGGAAAAACAAGAATAAGGTAGAAGTAAGGAAGAAGCTTTTTAAGCATCTTTCTCTCAGGTGTTCCAAGATTTCAAAGATTTGGTACTTATGCCTGCAAGGTCTCTTCACTAGTTAAGTACATCAACTTAAATGAAATATGCACTGCTCATCTGTTTCTAAGCTTCAAACTGAAAATAAGAACATAGATCGATTGTTTGTCCCTACAAGAATTCAAGGAGTAAAATAGAATTTGAATAACTGAACTGAATTAAAAAAAAGACCACAAACCGCTTGAGTTCCACAGCTTAACTCCATTTCCATGACCCTAGTAAAACTGAAGACATCTTTGGAAAAATACCTTAGATTTGGTACGGGAGCAGTAACTGGCATAACCACCTTTACGGCAGGACGGAATAATTTAGTAAACTGGTATTTGTTTAACTAATCTCTGTCAGTCTTTTGGTAAAGATCTTCAAACTTCAATTGGATTTTAAGGATCCCACAGCTCTCCCAGTGCAGCACAGGCCTGACGGTTGGGCTATGTACTTTTTCTGGGAGGTATATTCCGCTGAACCTACCTTGCTCCCACGGCTGATGACACTTTGGGAGAAGACGGGGGCCCTGGTCCCTCCACTCGTTTGTGGTGACCACAGCCCCATTTGTGTCCTTCCACTGCCCCAGG
>VWZZ01006686.1:813541-848767 GCA_013399095.1 Psophia crepitans
GTTCCTGAGTGATGTGCTCTAGGTGGCCCTGCCTTGGCAGGGCGGTTGGACTAGATGGTCTTTTGAGGTCCCTTCCAACCTCTACAATTATGTGTTATTCTGTGATTCTGTGATACCTGTAATAAACCAACATAACATCCAACGTTTTTTGTTCTCTGGGCACATTTTGGTTTTATGACATTTGAATGACCATGGCCTAACCGTACTCTTTACCGTAACACATTTACAACCTGCAATTTAATATTTTACTCAATGTATCAGGTTCACAATTCCCAGCAACTGCTGCTTGCACTTTTTCCCCCTTTAAAGTGTATCATAAAAGAAAATAGAATTGAAATTAAAACAATACAGAAGTTACAAAGCCCTCTATAAATATATTCTGTGTTTCTATGGTTATTACCTCATTTTACACTTCAGACTTATCTTTGGGTAACAGGAAGCTGAAATCCTGAAATGGTTTAATTAGGCTGAAAATCTTATTTAATAAAGTTCTACTGGAAAAATATAAGCAAACATTATTAACTTCCACAAGAATCAGACATGTGAAGTCAATGGTGAATTTTACTTTGCAAATTACAACCATAAGTAAGAATGCAACTGATAGGTGGAATAATAAATGTGACCATTTTTTGCATCATTTCTGAGGTTGCCCTGAAGAGTCCTTCCACCCCCAAATAGTATACTTCTGCAAAGAAATCTATATATTCATCCATTCCAGACTGTGTATAGTGAACAACAGCCATTGCCTGGACAACATGCGTACTGACACACCACCCAGACACACCATGGGAAAACAGACCTGACCGATGAAGCAAGGTTTAATCTGGAGTCCATGAAACTATGCAGCAATGCAAAACACTGAAAAATTCAGCGTTTAAAAAAAAAAAAAGCAACCTACCAAAATCCCCAGATAGTTCACTGGATTTGGTTGCTTTGGAAAAGGCTGCCAGCACTAGGGTTTGTGCAGAGCACGGAAAAGAGGGCAGTGATATAATTTAAAGGAATTCTTCACGTGAGCAATACACAGCACTGGAGCAGAAGGTGTCTGGCCTGCCAGCCTGAAAGCGAGTGGGATGTTCACTGTTCTCAGGGCAGGCAGCGTTGAACATAGCAGTGTGGTGCCAAAGAAGAACCAAAGGCAACGGTAGGTGAACAGTGAAACACTTCTTTCATTGTGGTAATGTAACTGATTCAAGTGCATATATTGATAAAAATTTTGTAACTTAGAAATGGTAAGGTATAGTTTCAAATTTTCTGGAGATGTACCCTCTGACACTGATCTCTGCCAGAGCTCATTTGCCACTTTTTTCCCTCACACTGGGTTTGGGGCTGTCCTTCTGGGGTTCCTTGCTATTGGTGCAGTATCCAAGGACCCTAAAATAACTTAGTATTGCCTGCAAACTCAGGAAAATCTAGATGAGGTAGGCTCAAACTAGAAGAACAAAATGAAACAAAGGTGGGGAAGGATCTGGAGGGGAAGGTGTATGAGAGGAGGCTGAAGGCCCTGGGCTGGTTCAGCCTGGAGAAGAGGAGGCTGAGGGCAGAGCTCATGGGGCCTACAGCTTCCTCCCAAGGGGGAGCCAAGGGGCAGGCGCTGATCTCCTCCCTCTGGGGCCCAGCGACAGAACCCCAGGGAACGGCCTGGAGCTGCCCCAGGGGAGGGTTAGGGTGGAGATGAGGAGAAGGTTCTTCCCCCAGAGGGTGGTGGAGCCCTGGCACAGGCTCCCCAGGGCAGTGGTCACCGCCCCGAGCTGGGCTGAGTTCAGGCAGCGTCTGGCCAATGCTCTCAGCCATCTGCTGTGATGGGGCTGGTCCTGTGTGGGGCCAGGGGTTGGGCTGATGGGCCTTGGGGGGCCCTTCCAACTTCCATGATTCTATGATTCAATGATTCTATGAAGATCCCAAGAACACAAGCCATTGGTCAGCAAAGCAAAGGTAAAGAAAGCTCACAGGCAACACAACAGGCTACAAAGAAGCTGCAAAATTTATGGGAACTGTTGAACGATGCAGGAACATTTGTCCCATGTCTGCCTGTCTCCTAGAAACCAATTCTAGCAGAAGCAGTACAAAGCACTCTTTGGGCACATCCAGCACAGATGCATGAAGACAAATAGTAAGTGGCCAACTTGTCTGCCTCCTGTGGTGAAAAGCTCTGTGGCTGATGGCAGAGCAGCAGAGTGACACTGCCTGCGAGGTTAGCAAGGCTTTTGGCACAGTCTCATAGCAGGCTTATAGGTGAAGCTGGTGAGATATGGGCTGGAGGACTGGGTGGAGATGGGTAGAATGCCAAGGTCACAGGGCAGCAGTGTGAAGTCTTCAAAGTTTAACAGGGAGAAATGCAGTTTTACACCCAAGATGCAAGAACCCCATGCAACAGGACAGGAGAAGAGAAGGTGAACGAGGGATTTAATTACTGTCTTCAGTTACCTGAAGGGTAGTTATAGAGAAGGCAGAGCCAGACTCTTGTCAGATGTGCACTGTGAAGGGTAAAAAGGCAGTGGACTCGAGCTGCAGAAAGGGAAACTTGAGCTAGGTATAAGGAAAAAAATGCTTTGCCATGGGAGTAGTTAAGCAAGTTACTCCGATAGGGACTGTCAAGGGTGAAGGATTTGTGTGCCACTATAGCATACATGTTGAGTAAGTTGGAGTAAATTCAGAATAAAGTTTTTCCTTGATTCTCAGGAAAAATCTCTCAGTGGTGCAGTCAGTTAGATGGAAAGTTACCCGGGACACAGAAGACGACTAAAGCTTTCACAATTTTGAAAGAAAATTGCTCTGAATCTTACCAGTTGTTCCTGGACCTTCCCAAATTGTCTGGTGGACTGAGCTGCATCTACTAATGCCTCTGTTTCTCTGTGCTGCCCTCTGAAAAATCACTTATTCATAATCTTTCTTATTGATGTGTATGAAAGTTATTATCTGCAATATCTGGTTAATGGACCACCATGTTTTTCCAAATTTTTCCACACCTAAGTAAACATCTTTGCTTGTTTAAGTCTGTTTTCTCAAGAAATCCCTCATGCCTACCATGCTTGAGCCTGCTGCGCTTTCAACACTTCTATGGGAGCTGTGGCTTCGGTTATTTTCCATCATTTCTGAAACTGGCATTCGAGGCAAGATTGTCAGTCCGGGTGCTGAAGTACAATTACAGTAGAGCTGGAGCTGGAGATACGGGCTTCTCTTAAAACTGTATTTGGAATTTGATGGCCTATATCTTTTGCAGAGTAAATACATTCAGAAAGCTGTAGCACGAGGGCCCTATGCATAATTTTTAGTGGTAAAACAAGATAGAGATACCAGGGCCCATACCAGCTTTTGCCACTGTCAATGTTGACTTGAGAGCTATCTCATCTCCTTGGAGCAGAGAGTCAGCTCCACTCAGTAAACCTCAAACCTAGGTGTGCAAATAGTGTAGGGCTTTAGTTAATAACTGTGTTCACTTTTATTTGTAGATCTCTATTCTAAGAGAATCAGTAGCCACATTTGCTTCCTAAAAAGGGTGGAGGAAGAAGAGCACTGAGCAAGCTGAAAGAACTAAAAATAGTGGTGGGTGGCTCCGCTTTAGCTGCAATTCTTGTTAGTGATAAGTAAGTCCGTGATTTAAAGAGCTGCTCCTCTGGTTCCCAGGGAACTAGATAAATGAAAGTGGTGATGGGAAGGCAAAAAATACCCTGCTGTGTATAACCACGCTCAGGATCATCAGCGATGCTGGCCTTAAGGAAAAACCGTGCACAGGAGGTGAACGGTGCCCAGTGGGGGTCTGTGGAGAGCCCTGCCAAGAGAAAGATCCGGAGACTGTGAGGATGAGTTATTCACTACTTGCATCTATAAATGTTTAGGTGCCATACCACAGGCATTAAAAAAACAAGCCTAAAGGGAAGTTCTGGCAGTCTAAGCACAGCTAAAGGTGGCCACTGTGCAAGCTGCAGGGATGCGGCTGTCCGGTGCGTGCTGCTGCACAAGCAAATCATCCTTTCAAGGGCAAATGAATGCAGACTGGTCAGGAATGACTGTAGGCTGGGAATTAAAACACAACTCTAATCCTTCGGGTAGGGAGGATATGAGATTACCTGAAATGGTTTCAGAAATTGCACAGGACTTGATTTGACAACCAGGCGGTCGCTGACGGCTCTGCCCTGCTGCACTCTGTACCTGTGGCCAGAAAATCTGCTAATATTTCCATAAGCCCCAGTGTTTCTTCTGAAAAGACATGCTAAAGTCTACAAAGTGTGACAGCACCTTCATCTGGTGAGATGTCCTGGGCACTGCTCCTCTGAATGGGAGCTGCACGTCCTCACCCAGGGGCCACATACGCTGGGCTACGGCTCTGCACTGCTCGGTGGGACCAAGAAGATCTGCAGGGTGAGGCCAGCAAAGTTTAAAACCGAGACTGCGAATATCTCTGATTTTCAGAATTCAAATGTTTTGGAATTTGGGTGAAATGATAATCAGGTTTCTGATAACAAAATAAAAAATTCCCTCTGAAACAGGTGCTTAGAATATGTTAACTCAAAAGGCAAGTTTTCTGTTTAAAGGCACTTTTGCTGGGTAACTCCTGGCTCAGCACGCTCTGAGCTGAGTCCACAGAAAAGTCAGTGAAAGACATTGGAGGCTTTCACCAGGGACTACCAGAGGAGAGATGCTCTCAGGAGCTGGCTACCCCTCTGGGAATCACGGCATTAACTAGAAAAATCATGTGATTTTTGCAGTGTATTTTGAGTACGAAGTTGTTCGCTAGCTTTTGGGGATGATTCCTGTGGTTACAGGTGTATTTCCTCCCCACTCCGTTATTGCTCCATCACAAGCCAAAAAATACAACGTATTTTTACTGCTGAAAGTGGGGAATATATCTCAGGGAAAGTCAAGTGCCAAATATGAAAAAAAGAAACAGATGAAAATACACAGGCTAGAACGAACCAGGGAAGAGGAGTTTTCTTTTTTTTTTTTTTCTTTATTTTAGCATGCATCAGGTGTGAATCATGAGTGGCATTTAATTGCAGTGCTGTGTATGAGTTTAGGAAATGCTGTGCAGAACATGATCAATTCCATGGGAAACAGATGGAAATAGGCTGTGAAAAAATACTGTGCAGAGCAGACAAATGGCCTACAACGTGTGAAAAAACCCCTTAGAAATAGCACATTTGTAACTTCTTCATATTGTTTGATTTATTTACTCCACAGTTTATATACTGTAATGCTAGATATGGCTATAAGGGCTGTTGATGGCTCCTGACAACATTGGAATAATTGACTGCTATCAGGCTTAGTGAGGAAGGAAGCAACAGTTTGGACATACTGCGTAGCTGATTGTAACCAGAATCATATAGCTGCTCGTTATGTTTTATCATCACTTTAATTTCAGTATTATATTTTTGTGTGTGAATTGCAGACCCAGATCTAGAACTTACCTATGAATTATCACTTCATTTCCCCACTACCAAGCCCAGTTATCGCACTTAATCATCTGCAGTTGTTGAGTTCACCAAACAACCCCAGACAGCTTTGGGGAAGGAAGCACAGCGAGGCGTATTTTGCACCCTGCTGTCCTGAAAGCCTTCTTACACACCAAAATGACATCTGCCATGGGGGAAACACTAAGACTAAAGGGTAAAACTGCAATTCCTTATATTAAAGCCACTTAAACGGTGGGCCAGAGGCAGCTGTGGTGCTGCAGGGAGAAATCTGCTGCTCCTGACCCACCTTGGCTCAGCATTTTGTCTCTGTTTTCCATAGCCTTTCAGAGGGGCAGAAGACTACAGAGTCACTCCCATTGTCACAGTGGCTGTGTCCAGAGCCTGCCACGGGCACCATGGCATGTGTGGACCCTTGGGCTATGGCCATCCTGCAGCATGAATCCCTCCTTGGGCTTTGCGGTGGCTTCACAGCCCTTCCTGCCTGGTCACCAAGTGCCAAGAGGTGTTGTAGGAGCTGGTGGCAGGTACGAGGTGCCATCTGACACTCTTCGATAGGTCTTTGGTTACACTCCTTGCAAAAGCCCCAGGTCCTATGTGATATTTCCAGGTCTGGCTGCAGTACAAACAAATTGAGACAAGAATCCTTTGCCTTGCCCAAACTTTAGAGCAGCTGTAGCTCCAGGATTTAGTGAAAACGTGATATCGTTATTCCAAGCCTCTTTCCAATGAAGGCAGAGAGGAAAAATGACAGTGTAATTGCTCTCACATTTTAATTTTAGAAATGTCTTATCTGTTTCATCTCAAACTCAGGGAGAATAAATCAGCTTAGTCCTCCTTCATAAATGCTCTGCACTGATTGCGCCGTGGGCTCTGTCACTCCCAGCAATGCGGCTCCTCGTCCTCGAAGGAGAGCATCCCACCACCATGTGTGGTCCCGGGTGCCAGCCGTGAGAAGGCACTCAGCATGGGGAGCTCCACCTTGGGGAGGAATGCCAAAAACCCGATAGAACTGGAAATGGTTTAGGTTCACGCTAAGCTATCAAGATGTTGGAAGCTGCTGTTTTATTTCTCCTTGGCTTTTATTAATGCAGAATATTTATCCATCCCTGCAGCAGTAGCAAAAGTTCAAAAACCTATATATATTTCATAAGCAATATTTTTAATGCTTTTTAATAAAACACGAAAACAAGACTTCAGTCTAAAATATCCTTCATTAAGAATCAATGTAAGTAGGCAGAAGGCTTCAGTGTAATGCAAAGAATTTTCCACTAGGACTGAAATAATAAGTTACCATTAGCTGGATAGCTAAAATGCACCATTCTCTCAAATAAGAGCAGAAATTTCATGTCAGTGAAGAAAAAGATTGATTGCTTTCCCAGGTAATAAGAAGAAATGTATCCCTACACGCCTAATTGCATTAATTGGCTTGTCACCACTGGGCAGGTGCATAGGGGTGAAAAGCGTGATCAGACCAGCACAGACTGCAGACCCAGCGTTGGCTGCACCCTGGCTGCAGAGCAGCAGCTGAAGTCACCTCTTGCTCCAACAGATGACATCTCCTCAGGTGAGAAGCCACTGAGGAGGAGCAGTTCCTCTCCAGTAGTGTCCTCATCCCAGACACTGGTCAAACTGGTAGGCTGAGGAGCACCGCCTCTAGCCAGCAGAGCATGGAAAAGGCTTCGGGTTGCTCATACTTGCTCAGAAGCCCATGCCAGATTGCAAAGGCTCCAGGCACTGTGGGACCATAACGAAAGCATATGGCCAGTTTTTTATCTGTTTCACAGGCCTGCTCTTGATATAGCTCAGCACATGTGCAGAAGAGAAAAAAAAAATTGCATGAAAAACACTCTTTCTTTACAGGAAAATGTCTGTGAGCGGTGAAAGTACATAAAAATATGTTCTTACAGCACTGTTATTGATAGTGCTAAGCATGATAGATCATTATGGGTTGTAAATGCTGACAAAAATAAGCTCCAAATAACTCTTCAATGCAGTAATACTGACAGCAGAGTCAATCGTATCAGCCATCTCCCAGCAGTGCCCTTCTGCAGCACGCCGAGGCAAATCCCTGACCAAAGTGTTTTCTCTTCCAGCCTGCCTGACGCCACTGGCCAGGCTGGGCTGCGGGGTTAGCTGGGCTCCAGCCTGGGTCCACATTTGGCCAAGGAAAAAACACTTGTGTCTTCTCAGCTGAGGAGGAAACAAAAGGTAAAGCACAGAATTGCTGTAACTGAAACACAAGCCTAGCAATGGGGTGCTGAGAGAAATATGTCCCTTCAGCCTGGAGAAGAGAAGGCAAAGGGAGACCTTAGGGAAGGTGGAGACAGACCCTTTTTGAAGCATGGTGACAGAACAACAGGCAATAGGCACAAGGTGGAACATGGGAAGCTTCACTAAATGTGAGAAAAGAATTTTTAAAAGAAAGAGCAGTCAAATGCTAACAAGACTTGAGAAAAAAATAGAAAAGTTGTGGAAACTCTACCCTTGGAGATGTTCAAAACCTGACTGGAGAAGGCCCTGAGCGACCTCCTCTGAGGGTCCCTGCTTTGAGCAGCAGGTTGGAACAGAGACCTCCAGCAGACCCTTTCCACCCGCATTATTCTGTGGCTCTGTGATTTTGCTGCAATCTCAGAACCAGAGAAGAACATGGGTTTGAAGATATCTCTGGAGATCTTTGATACACACACTGGCATCTCCAAGGATGAAGATATCACGCTTGGTTTCCAAGGTCGGACAATCAGAGAAGTCACTAGGAAAGCAGAGATGGCTTCAGTTTGGGCCAGCTGAAGCTCCTTCTGGGTCTTTCAGTAGTTATCAAAGACTCTGCTCTCCTGAAACTCATGAAAATTTGTTCTTAGCCTCCAGCCCCAGCACAATCATTATAGTTACATTCAGTTTTTTAATTAAAAGTTTGTCTCTTTCAAATGTGAGAAGACTGACATAGCTTTCTGAATGGCTTCAGGTGTTGACACAGTGTCTTTCCCCATGAGAGATGGAAGCTGCTCCTCAGGGAACAGCCCCCCTCTCATGCAGAGGTCACAGAGGTGTTGTTCATCTCCAATCTGTTCCCTTCTTTTTCCCCTGCTCCTGCCGCTAGGTCCATCTTTCTCCCTTTCTTCCACCTTTGTCTCCTGAATGTTTAAGTTCACCAGAAGGGAAATCTCCCTGAGCTGGCCAAGCTCTGCTTAACTTCTCAGTATTCCAAAAAGATTACTTGTATAATATGAAAACAAAACCATTGCTAAGTGCTGAGTTAACAAGAGGTTAAAGGACAGTAACACAAACTGCTCCTGGGGTCTGCTCTAAAGCTGAAGGGTTTTAATTATTTACTCCAGTCAATACAATTAAAATGGTTCTGAACACCGGACTCCATTATTCCAGGGCAACTCTGGGGAGTGAGGTCACAGAATCATAGAATCATTAAGGTTGGAAAAGACCTCAAGGATCATCTAGTCCAACGGTGTCCCCCTGCCGCCACCTATTCCCCCCTAAACCATGTCCTTAAGTACCACATCCAACCTTTCCTTGAACACCCCCAGGGACGAGGACTCCACCCCCTCCCTGGCCAACCCCTTCCAAGGCCCAACCCCCCTTTCCGAGAAGAAATTTCTCGGAGACCGACCCCCAGCTCACCACAACTTCCTTTCAGGTAGTTGTAGAGGGCAATAAGGTCTCCCCTGAGCCTCCTCTTCTCCAGGTCTGTGCTGCCTTATCCAACATGGTTTCAAATTCCCCCCCGTGCACTTCAGCCATCCTCTCCACTGTTTCTGCGAGCATCCTTCACCAGGGCTGCCCACACTCCTCCCATCTCACCGCCTGCCCAGGGTGATGGGGCTGCTGGGAGGGGAGACCAGGCGTGTCCGAGAGCTGAACAGGTGCATTCACCCACCTCCCCCTACGCAAAACCCACTCCCCTCACCTCCCTGGAAGGGATCACATCCCCTGGCCCCAGCAGGCGACTAGCAGGTTCAACACTTCTCCAGCATCCACACGGCTGCAAATTAATTCATTTAATTTGTATTCAGAGTCACTCTCTGGAAACAAGAAGTCAGTTGTTTTACTATGGTTCTGGTGCTTCGGTAGCAATTTTGACATTAAAACTACACGATGATTAGTGTTTTCTATACAGCGTACAGGTGGTGTAATGTGGTCTCTTGATGCAGCACCGTGCCACAAGAAATAAGCTGGAAGAAAGGAGAGGCAGTAAAATTATGAAAACACCTCAAATGGATGAGTGGGAGGGATTAAGCCTTCTACTTAGAAGCAAGTTGATTTCTTAGTTTTATTATTATAAGCACAAAGTAGCTGTTCAGTCCATAAAACACTGCCTGTTAAGGAACTTCGGGGAAAAGCATAGTCCTCATGGAACGAAGAGGGATTTTAGTTCCTACAAAATAATGCTGTTTTTCTGCTAGAGGAAGTGAGCAACAAAGTGAATATTTTAATGCAGAGGAATGAATTGATAGAAGGTTATTTATTACCACTCATTAATGAAGTTAGTTAAAACAGTTAGTCACTCAAAAGCAGGGTTCGCCTTCCGTGTGGTATTTCGTACAGACAGGGACACTGTCAGGGTTCAATAAACCTTCCCAGTCTCACAGTGCTCAACTGACCTCTTGGGCTTTGAATATCTCCAAGGCTGGAGACTCCAAAATCTCTCTGGGCAACCTACTCCTCTGTTTGACCATCCTCAGAGTGCAAGAGTCTGTTAAGTTTAACTGGAATTTCCTGCCTTTCCGTTTCTACCCATTGACTCTTGTCCTGTCCCTGGGCACCGCTGAGAAGAGCCTGGCTCCGTCTTCTTCTCGCCTTCCCACCCGGTATTTACAGAGATGGATAAAATTCGCCTGAGCCTGCTCCTCTCCCAGCTGAGCAGTCCCAGCTTGCTCAGCCTCTCTTCAAGGAGAGATGCTCCAGTAAGCCCACATCTGCCTTGTACTGGGGAGCCCTGGACCCAGCGCCCCAGCTGTGTCTCCCCAGTGCTGAGCAGAGGAGCAGGAGCCCATCCGTCGGCCTGCTGGCCATGCTCTGCCTGACACAGCCCGGGAGGCTGGTGGCTGGTTTTGCCATCATAAAATTTAAAGCAGTTTGGTGTCATTGCCTGTGCAATACCCACCACGCTCTCCCAGCTCACCACTCCTCCACATCCTCATATTTCACACGTAATCTCTCTGTACTGTTATTCTTAACGGAGACGACTTTAATGTTTGGCATCCAGATGCCGTTTATGTGCAAGTTCCTGCCTGTAAGTTCTGGAAATTAATGTTGTATATAATAATACACTGTGCTTCTGACCTTTGCTACGAAAGTGCACTTTGATTACTTGGCTTTTCCAACTGTCCTGTGTTTACACACCACATCCCACCAACCTTTGGGGACTGGACAAAGTGGCTGCTCAAACAAAATAGAGAATACTGAAAAGGTCACGAGTGAGGCACAGTCTAATACTACCCTCATCTGAATACATTAAATAAGCGTTCTTAGCTGGAAGAGTTCATTCTCGTGGCAGAGTGAAACGGTGAGGAACTGCAGACACATTCAGGTGGTGAGGGCTGTGTGTGAGGAGGGAGAATCGGGAAATTCGCTTCTGCTCACCTCGCCTTCAGGAACGCAGTCCCATCAAACTCCATAAGATCAACGCAGGGCAACATGCACCCAGTGACAGCTGAGCGCGGAATTAATATAACAGCAATAAAGCCCAGATCTATGTGCTGCTAGCTGTATGCGATTACATTTCACGGGAAAGCTCTTTGCATTGAATCTTCCCCTGAACAGCAGCTATATGTAGGATGCATCTTTTAACTACCCGAACGTGAGCTGAATAGAGGGGAATTTAAGCTGTTCAGAAGTCCTCCATCAAACCGCAGGTGACAAGATGTGCTCACAAATTACACTTCCATACTGGGAGGCTGCTCCTCAACCTACCAGAAAATACAGCCAACAGCCGGAGACACTGCATGGCATGGTTTACAGCTACTGAAGCTTTTACAGTTGTGGCTTTGTGGTTCTACATTACTCACATGTCCCTTTTCTTTATGCCTTGTATTTTACAAAGGAGCCTCCAACATCTGAACGGTTCCTCTTGTAACTTGTCTTTTGGAATATTTAATGTTTCAGTCTGTTCCCGGGCTCCCTGCGCTGGGATGCTGGGCACGCCTTAGCATTGCGTCGTGGAGCAGTCAACCTCCATCCTTGGAGACAGTCAAAAGTCACCTGGAGATGGTCCTGGGCAACTGGGTCTGGGTGGCCCTGCTTGAGCGGGGAGGCTGTTGCAGATGGCCTTCAGAGGTCTCTTCCCACCTCATCATTCTGCTATTGCCTGTTTTTCATGCGTGTGCGGTGTCCACATAGGCAATGCCTGGCAGCCGCCCATATGTCCGCAGGGTGTCAAGTTGGCAAATATAAAGGGAACTGAACGTGTGGTGCACCCAACACGTTCTTACATTCAATCGTGCAACCTCACAGAAGAAAGTATGAAAACAAATGCACCCATGAGAAAAAACAAGAATCTCCAGTATGCAATAATCTGTAAAATTTAATGACAATATGGAAAATCTCCTTGGGGAGCAAGGTGAGTTTGCCAGCCTAATGTTACTGGCACTTTGCACTAGAAGAAGCTTTCAGGTTCAGAGCCCGGATTTCTCTCTCTGCAGGCTGCCATGGGAAACAGCAAGGCGGTTGAAAGCGTGTAATTAATGCAATTAATCTGTGGGTCTGCAACTTCTGTTTGAATAGAGCTAGGTGAAAAATGGGATTTTTTCCCTATAGCCAAGTTCTCTCCTGCAGGAAAGATATGTAGTATTTTTTTTTCCTTGACAAAAATGTCAACCCACATTATACAAACAGAAGTGGTAACAACTCCTGCTTTCTCTTTCACCCTCCTTACTGAAGCTTTCTTCCAGTTTTAACAGTAATTAAAAATTACAGGCTTGTTTTCTCATATTTGAAAAACATAATACATAAACAATATACTGTTTATGTATTTTTCCCATCCTTTTCCCCATCCTTTTCAATCCAAAATAACAGAAATGGGACAACCTGAGTGTTCCCCCACCAAATTTTGCTTTTATTTTTCAAAAAAAAATTGAGGAAAAAGTAATGAAAAACAAAAACTCATAAATCACAACTTTTCCATTAAAAATATTTTGACAGATCTACTCATCACCTCTGAGTTCTTCAGCACCGGCAGTAAAGGTGGATATTCAGGCTACATTTTATTACTTCAGCCTCTATTGGCCTTTTTCAATATATCTTGCTCTTTTTTCATCTTTCTTCCACAAAAGGATGGTTTGCCATTGTACCTGTAATGCAGTCTCTCTCAGCGACTGCCAGCTTGCCTGCACTGTTTTTCCTCCTCACGTTTGTTCCCAAGGCTTTACACCCTCCTGCTTCCCGAGCCTGCTGAAACTGGGGGGGTTTTGCTTTGGTTAAGCCTACCATCTCTTTTCCGGCGCTCTCACTGCATCCCTTCATCAGAATACAAAACTCCACCACTTGATAGATGTCTCTCCCTGCCCGTGATACCTTCCACCCTTTAGATCTTCACCCAGCCCTCCCGTGACAGCCAGGCACAAAGCTTCAGCTCCCTGCGCGCCCGGTAACCCTTCCTCCTCCCGAATGGAAAACATCATCCCTGGCGTCTCTCAGGAACGCGACGAACTGAAGTCCTGCCGCTTCCTATTTACAGGTGCGGCTTGGTGTCACCCACGGGTTACGCGCATGTTCCTGTTAATCGTCCAGCAAATGCCGAGCAGCTCCTTTCCCAGTACCAGCGCCCCTGCACGAGCACATTCATACTCCTTCCTCTTCATCTGCAAACATTCGACAATTTCCCACACCACCACTTTCTAGACCGGGGAACGGAGAGACGCTCATCCTCCTTTTTTTCCACGTCTGTACAGGGACAGATTATAACCTTTCGCATCCAAAATGATCTCTGGCAGCTCCACCTGCAGTGCCCCCCAGGCTGACCAAGCCCCTTTCTGCTGGGTAATGAGACCCTCTTCATCTTCCCTGCCAGCTCCCAGCGGATGCTGTGCAGAGCTCCGCACAGCTGGTAGTCTGCGCTCCTCCTTTATCTCTCTCCGATGGATATAACAATTCCTCTTTCTCAGTCTGTACTGAAATTCATCAGAAGAATTTGGGAAAAAAGCCCAAACCCTTCACCTTTGGTGATTTTTGATCACGATTATCTGTGCAAACAGGATCTGCAGCAAGAGTCACCACTCTGCCTTTACCTGGCTTTTAACTTTTTCACTCGTCTTTCCACGATGGTTTCGGTTCTCCGGTGGTAGGGAGGCAGTTCCGCCTCTCCCCATCAGGCTCATTAGTGTTATTGTTTGACAGTCTCCTGATTTCTGGCTTCTTGAAGACTGAGGCTACTTCCTTCGCACAGATCAGGCGTTTCAGGTGCCACACAACAGAATGCTGTGTTATCATTTTTTAAATGACAGCTGACGCAGAAGCACAGATGAATGATCCTCTCAAATCTCTCCCTTTTATCTTGCCTTCATTGCAGGAAGGTAATCTAGGGCAAAATCCTTTTAAGGCCCCTATCAACAGTGCAAAATGAGACTAACTTGTTGCATGCGGTTCCAGTACACCAGCCTGGACACACTGATCATGGAATACACAAGAAGCAAACATAAGCAGTAGAACGGGATAAAGAAGGAATTAGGCTGCTGTATATTGATTTCTTCTTCGAGAGAGATTTTTAGATGTTTCAATTCTGATTTTTTACAGTGCTATTCTGACTTTTTTGTGCCAATTCAGAGTACGACATTGTTTGCCTATGGTTTTCAGTACTTTTAATTTAACAGAGGCTCAAAGTATTGTAATAAACACCCAGTGTAATCTTGCTTGTGTACCACAGTCAGATGATTTCATTGCTAAATTCCAAAGAAAACACATGTAACAGCTGAAAGAAATACACAGCTTTCTTTAACATAAAATCCAACAATCCTGTGCTCTGTTAGGAAACCTTTCTCAGTGTGATGACAGAGAACAGTGCCCCTGCCTTGCAATGAAGCAGTGTCATGCCAGAATGTGGGTTCAGTTAAGCCAGAAAAGGTACAGCATCACCCTGGAGGAAGCCCAAACGCCCTTAACTCCGTTAACCACTTCCAGCGCACCAAGGGAAACCAAACTGGCACGGCAGCTCTGACGGCACTGCACGGAAGGAGGCAGCAGATGGGAGATGTGCTTTTTCAGCTTGAGCCATGCCAGCTGTTTCCTCCTGTTCTAACCTTTCTACAGACAGTAGCTTCCCAAAATTGTCTGCTCTGAACACTGCATACTGCTGATGTTTGTTAATTCTGTTAAGTTATGATGGAAGTGAAGCCTAGGTGGAAGCTCCAGCTACTAATTAGATACTAATCAACTTACACTGTCTGGACTTGCTTGTAAATAAACTATGTCTGAGTTTCAGCAGATATATTGGCAGACACAAATCATATCACAAAGCTGTCAAGGAGCTATCACTACCACAAAGCAGAGGAAATTTAGTAGGAGATATTTTAGATACATTTTTCTTAGACTTCACACACTAAGGAAGCCACATGAAAATCGGAGAATCAAATAACTCATGGGAAAAAAGGCGATGGATGTGCATACTCAAAACCCCATACGTCGCGGCACACGACCTATTGGTAACAAAGGTAGTGAGAAGTACAGTACCAAGCAAGATGATCCCAGTAGTTTTGGTTCAGTATCCAATGGAGTGAGGAAGCTTCCAGCAGAAGGCAACTGGTAAATGAATCAGTAACAGCAACAAAAATCACTGGTCAGACAACTACTACAATTAACGGACCAAGGAAATGGTCAGATCTCTGCCGCTTTTCAAAATAGAGGGAATAATGAACAAGAAGCAAAACACTATGGAGAAATCTCGGAATTATTAGTGATTACAGTTAATAATCACCAATTTCTGCATTGCACCTGTGGGGGTCCAAAATACTAGAAAACAGGGAAAGGGTCAATGTTATACAGATCTTCAGCAAGAGACACAACCAGGAGGTAAAAATCAGTGAAATTAGTTTTACTTCACAGAAAAACTGTGAAGAAAGTCAGCATGATAAACTAGAAACAGCTTGGTTTTAATGAACCACATCAAACCAGTCTACTCTCTTCTCCATGAGACAGTAACGATCTCATGATTTCTAATGAAGAGCCAGCTGATACAAAAGCCTTGCAACAGTCAGAACAGCTCACACAGTATTCTCCCAGGGAAACGAGAGAAGCATGGTCTAAAATCAATCATTACAGCTTTCAGAGGCATACAGTATACTCTATTTTTTAAAACAACAGTAATACATGGCAGTAATGCACAAGCCTGCTTGGATATGATACTTTTTGAAAGGTCACTAAGATTTTTACCAAGAAGAAGGGGTGCATCTGCACAGGTTGGCCAGACCAAGTGTTCTAACAGTCTAGATGACGTCTCCTAAAGATCACTGCATCAACATGAGATGGATTGCGATATACTGGAGAGCAGGCCAAGTTAGGAACCGCTTTGCCATGGTGGACTAGAAATCTAGGAAGCCATCAATGATGCATCAATGATGCAGGTTGATATGTAGGCAGGAGTGATCTACATTTACGTACTACGCAGAAAAGAGCACAAAAGGCTTCTCAAAAAAAAATAATATAAAAAATCTGTAAAATCTTACCTTCAAGGAGAGATTTGGAATGAGTGTAAAGAAGTTTCAAGGGGACATGGTTAATTATCTTCAACTGCATAAAAGACTGCCAAGAAATAGTCAGTCTTCTAAGTTCATCATGGATAGGGCAAATGTAACAAAGGTAAACTCAGGCAAGAAACATTCAGAGACAGTTTCTAATGCTGGGGATGAAGCAGCGCTGGAGTAGGTTGCCTAGGGAGGTTTGCAGAGCTTTCTTTACTGGGTCCAAGAACAAGCTCTGCCCCAGGAATGATACAGCTCGAGCTGATCCCAGCCCGGGGCACGGGGTGCCCTACATGCCTCCTGTGGTTTTAATATTGCATATTAAAGTGTCAAATAGACTGAAATGCTTCCTGACCATTCAGGCTTAGAGTGAACAAGGGACTTGCTCTCTCAGTACAACTGGTTACAGCAGTTAAAGTGGCCACCATGGAAGGCTCTCCTCATCAAAGGTAACGTTCAAACTTACCATTTTCAGTTTACCACCAGTGAAGCATGGAAAACCCTTCAGCACCTGACATGCTATGTTCTTGTAGCGTACACAGACCCAGACAGCTTTAGAACCTGATCCCTGCAGGTCTACCTTACCCATAGACTGACAGCACCCGGTCTGTACTGGCTAAGGGCAGGGTGCCAGGGGCTACGGTTGGCCCAGGGCAGGCAGTCCCTCAGCAACCCAGACACAACTCCACAGGACCTGACTGTGGCTGATGAGAGAGTCCATCAACAGCCCCAGGCATGGCAAGAGACAAAACACATCCAGGGTCCAGCCAGAAGAAAAAGAAGATGGAGCTGGAGAGGGGACTAGAGACAAGGCTATGACTTGGATCCAAAGTCCCCCCGTGAGTCAGGGACACCCACAGCACAGCTCAGGAGAGGTTGAGGTGCCCAGACCTAGGCTGAAATGGATCACCCAGCTCAGGGGCAGACGATGTGGGTGGCCAGGTGGCCAGGGGCAGCCAGGGTCTGTCTGTGCACTCAAATCCCTGACACAGAGGAGCAATTCTGAACTCCGAGTTGCTGGGTGCAGGGATCTTTTTGTAAAACTTGGGGGATTTGGGTCCTCTAGGCACCACTGCAATGGCACACAGCTATGCCCGTGCTTATTTGCTGAGGAATTCCAACTGCTGTACCTTTGGTGATGGCAGCTAAAGCCAAGTGAATTTGCCGTGGTGATCTCAAGGGTTTCTAATGACCAGCTCGCAGCGGTGGACTCACAACTGCCCTGTGGTGGCACGGTTTCTGTGATCCTGTTGATGCACAGGGCTTTATTAAAATCCTTGATCTTACAAGCACATTTCTTGTGTGGGATTAACAAGATCTCCAGCATCCGTAGGAAAACATAACTGATGCTGTCCTGAAACTTCCACAGCATCCCTTTAAACTGCTAAGCCCTTGCTATGGCGTTCACGCGCTGGCTCTGTGGAGTCTGAAGCACAGAGGAAGATCAAATCTGTCTCAGCACTGATTCATGGAGAGATAGCTACGGTGATGCCACAAAGTTGGTTTCACTATCAGACCTATCTATGCAGCAATGTACTGACACTCTGAAACCTGTAGTTTATCTAACGACTGGAATTTAAAAAAAAACAAACTATGAACAGCTCATTAGTCTCATCTGTTCAGCAGATAGTTGGTTTGGATGTCTGTTGGTATGCATAAAGGAAGCCAGCGCAATGAAAAATGCTCTTTCTGATGGGTAAATAATCTTGCACATATAGGAAGCAACTGATTTATTTTGCTGTGGTATCTGTGCCAGATAACACATCACCAATAAGTTTGCGTGTCTATTTGTGTGCGTCCATAGAAGCAGATAGAGATACCCGCACTGGCGCTGGGGAGTACCGGGCTGAGACAGGACTTTGCTGGTGGGAGACTATTCGTGTTGAGACTGTGATTAAAGACCGAATCTGGCAGAAGAAAATAATTTTCTGCCTGACCCTCCCTGCCAACACCTTTATCTTCCTGGAGTAAAAGTATAAATGCTACTTCCATGGTTGTGCTTAATTTAGATCATGATACAGTCTGTGGTGTCAAGAGTTTTATCTTAGAATACGATCAATATATTAAGTAATTAGGTCATGACATGACAAGGAGTGATAAAAACACAAACCTTTTTTTTTTTTCTTTTTCAGTAACAGCTGTCCCTTTGCGAAATGTTAGCCAACAGTTTGCAAAGTTGAACTTCAGTAAATCTTTGTGAGGCTGGATCTTCAAACCACACAATACAGCCCAGTTGGAAGGTCAAGCGAGTTTGAATTGCACAACGCACATTGCCAATGTTGGAGAAGGATCACTGAAATCCACTGATGTGAGTTACATTATTCTCTTGTGGAGAAGTCTATTAACCATAACTGAAGAAAACCAACATAGCTTGTGGCATGTGGCCATATTTTCACATTTCATGGAATAAACTGGGATGTTGCTGGAAAGAAGCGAAATTCTGAGTCCAGCCACACCTATGTTGACCCTGCTGGGCTGGCCACCTTGCAGGCACACCTTGTGAAGGAATACATTATGACAGGTTTTATCCCTGTATATTTTTTAATTTAGTTTAATGAAAGTAAACATTAAACATCAGGCAACAAAGGTGGGGAAGGGTCTGGAGGGGAAGGCGTATGAGAGGAGGCTGAAGGCCCTGGGTTTGTTCAGCTTGGAGAAGAGGAGGCTGAGGGCAGAGCTCATGGTGGCCTACAGCTTCCTCCCGAGGGGGAGCCAAGGGGCAGGTGCTGATCTCCTCCCTCTGGGGCCCAGCGACAGAACCCCAGGGAATGGCCTGGAGCTGCCCCAGGGGAGGGTTAGGGTGGGGATCAGGAGAAGGTTCTTCCCCCAGAGGGTGGTGGGGCCCTGGCACAGGCTCCCCAGGGCAGTGGTCACCGCCCCGAGCTGGGCTGAGTTCAAGCAGCGTCTGGCCAACGCTCTCAGCCATCTGCTGTGATGGGGCTGGTCCTGTGTGGGGCCAGGGGTTGGGCTCGATGGTCCTTAGGGGTCCCTTCCAGCTCAAGAGTTTTTATGATTCTATGATTCTAGGTGAAAATTCATTCAATGGCATTTCCTTTCATCAGTATCTAAATATTTTAAACTTTAGTGCCTCAGATTAGGTACCTGAGTGAAGTAACTTCACTATAAGATATGGATGAATTGTATCTTTGTAAATCAAGCAACTTGAATTTAAAGGTATTTAACATGAGATTGCTACCTTATGAGTGAAAGCACCATTCCTGAGAGGACCCTCCATGCCCAGTCCTTCATGGGAGGCAGCCACCACTGTCTGCATCTTAACAGCAATGCTGAGGGACCTGGTGTGTCCCTTAATACAGTTGGTAGCATTTCCACAATGGGGCACACGGGCTCTTCTACAAGGATGCACAGTTGTGACTCTGTCAAGGCAACTTTCAATGACAGAGACTTTACCCTGTTGCAGATTACATAGTTCCTTCTGTTAATTGTCCTCGTTGTTGGAAATGCGCTGGATGGACCCATGTCTCATTTCTGGACAGACCCTTGTCTGCCTGCAGCCTCCACACCTTGCACTGTGCTGGCCACATGAATACTCAGTTGCAAAATTGCCCCCAGGCACTAACCTTCCTGTGATTATACATGCCTAGACTTAGATTTGAGTCCCTTCCCTTTGTCCTCTGCGTTAGGTTAAAAACCTGGTAGTTTTCTAAAACTGTGTGGTAGTTTTCATTGTCCTTCTGAAATCTTTTCACTTTTCCACCATTCTTACCAGAGACAGGACACAATGTTTTCCACAGTACTTCAGTAACCATCTCAGACAGTCCCCGTAAATTGATAAAATCAGTTTCTGGCTTTTCCTTACTGTATTTTTTTTCAACATTCTTTTCTTTCCCTACTCACAGAATGAATCATTTTGAGCACTCATGGTCTCTCTGGAGCTACTGTTTTCCAAAAGATGAGGTGGAAAACAAAGCTGTTCCCTACGTGCAAGGCTCTCGGTAGCATGACTTTCCACTCGGCTGAATTAAAAAGAATACTTTCAAACAGTTTGGATGCCACATTCTGTATAATTTTTAATTGGAAAGTGTCCTATGTAAAGATTATTTTCAGAAAAAAAAAAAGTTAGGAATGCAATTAAATATATTCAAACAAAATTTCTGTGCCAGGCCCTGAGGTCCTTTAATTTATTAATGTAACGCTGCTCAACCACTGAAGATGGTTGAACAGCACTTTGTTGAAACAATTAACTGTTTGATAATAGGCGACTTCTGGCTTTGCATGAGCTTCCACTTCATTGGGAATTGCATATGCAACTTCCCCCCCAGGCTGAGCTTGGCCCTGAGTATATGGGACACAAACAAAAAACAAAAGTGCTTTCCTAGGCATAAGGAAAGGTCTCAGACCGTTCTTCATTTAGCAGTATCACTTTAGTGAAAGGCTTTTTATTAGCAAGATGAATTTGCTTTTTCTCCCTCTTCTTTTAAAACAAATACTTGGAAGAATTACCAAAACCCTTTCTTACACATTGTTTAATTTATTTACTTTCTTAAATTGAAGTGCGCAGCTAGAACAAACCAGGTGACAGGTAAAGCTTTAGTTTCAGTAGAGTCCTGCCAAAATTCTGTTGTTAAGCACAAGAAATCTTTCCAGGTGGACACTACGGGAATGGATACTTCTGTCTGCAGACACAACAGCACAGTCCATAAGGCAGCTTTTTTCCTTTGCCAACCATTGTGGTAAACATTTTCTCATAAGTGAAGAAGTCTGTATGAGTATCTCTACTGCCAGAATAATGATCCTTGGTGGGTGATTCTGTAGAAAGTTTATTATCGAGTTCCTGCCTACATTAAAGTTGATGACAATTATTGAGGTTTCCATCGGTATTTCCTATGTCCTGGGGTATATTCTCCTGGGTACAATTTCCATTTGGATATTTCCTGATGCGAAGTTGAGAAAGAAAATACGTGAAATGATAGCTTACCTTCATTGGGTAAAGAGGCTGCTCAAATCACTCAGCAGTATCTTTTATTTTTCAGGCATTGAAAATGGCTGAATGGGAGGCTATTACTTGTTTTTATTAAATCAATGCACATCTAGAAGCACTGCTTGCCATTCGAATATTTGTGTGGAATTAGTAGAAAGTGCTGCAGCAAAATGTACAAACGCTGCATTGACTCTATCTCCACTGCTAGCATTCATGTCCATTAAGAAAGCTCATCGTATGTCCTTAGGGGTACATATATCACCTCTGGAGAACATACGTTCCAGGACCAATGGCAATTTACGTTAGATAAAAGCCCAGCCTGTGAGAGTGCTTCTGTGCACTGCATGCAGAAATAACGCCCGCTGCATGCAATGCACCCCCTCTGCGATGCCAACCTGCCTAACTTCACGTCAGCAGCTTCGCCTGCCACCAGTCACAGGCAGCACCGAGGAGACGTGGACATCTCCCTGTGGGTTTTGTGCACTCCATGGCATTTGCACTCACAGGTCAGTGGTTTGTCAAAGGACATGACACTCAAGCCAACACGAAAGGGCAGGTCCGAAGCGCAGTGGTGCAGTGTGATGGACAAGGCATGGGGTGGAAGTATAAAGATGATGACATCCACGGAGAGAAGCACCAGCATCTCCTCTGTCTTCCCGTGCCTCTTCAGTCCTCTGACAGCACCTGACAGCTCCTCCTTGCTGCTCAGGGCTCCTTTGGGAGTGGAGCTGAGCCACTTGTGCAGGCGCTGATGGGACGTTTTCCCTTGTTTCAAGGGCCACTGGACTGTGCCATGGTCGGACCCCGGCTGAGACGGTGTGTTTGTAAATTCAGATAAATGCTGTGTATTTCCCAGGGGTGTTAGGAGGGTGTGGGCTTGTCCGTACGTACACTGCGCCACGACATTAATAATTTCAGCAATAGCTGAAATGAGTTAAATTCTGTTCTGATCTGGCACCTCTGACCTGTTAAAGTAACTGCTGAAGACGCTGCATCCAAATGAGGACGCTGCTGCTGTTGTTGCCTCTGGCCACTATTGGCACAAAGGAAAAGTGACATTTCATGCTCTTCAGCTGCGGCTCTGTTTTCCGGGAACGACAGGCCTGCTCTCCTACCTGAAACTGAGAGAGGATCTGCCAGCGTGTCTGCTGTCCTACGTTCCATGTAATCTGAGGGGCACTCTCCCAGGACCTCTGCTAGCATGGAGCTCGGAGACTTGTTGCCCCAGATTGTCCATGGCCACAGCACTCTGCCCGATTTGTCCTCTGACCCCACGTAGGAAACGCGAGGCATGGAAGCCGATATTCCCGCTCCCTCCAAACACACACATGGAGGCTGCTGAATTTCACAGGGACGTTCTGAACCACCGCTCTGACCAGGGTGGTTTCTCAGCTCTGACAGAGAAGGAAATTTCCAAACAGAGAAGCCAAGAACTGGATAGGCTTTTATGCATTGACATCCATGTCAAATGTGCTGCAGAAGATTATGGTGACAAGCGATAGCATCACCCCAGTATTGCCATGTCACTAAGGACTTCCAAGGACTGCAGCTGCAGGAGCCAGAGGAAGGGCTGGTTCCTCTGTAGGGAAGCTGAACAGCAGATTGCTATTCCTATTCGAGGCTGGTAAAAGGAAAGAGAAAATGTGGTTTGCATTTGAAAAATGAAATAGAAATACTTTAAAGCTGAGATGCTGGCAGAGTTACAAGTTCTGCCGCTTGAGGGGTTAAAACGCTTTGAAGCAGATCTCAAATGGAAAGGCACACAGACCTTGGAAAGGAATGTGGAACTCAAGTTACGATGGAGAGAGGAAGTAAAAAAAAAAAAAGGTAAAAAATGTGTCAGCACTTAAAATAAGCAAGTAAAAGAAGAGAAGAACACTAACGAATAAACCCATCTCACTGCTAAACGCTTGCTCTCCTTTTCTAATTTCTTAAGGCTAAGCATTTTACAAAGACCTTCAAAATTTCTGTAATCTTTACAGTGCCAACCACTTCTCAGATAATTTACCTCAAGAGACGCAGACAAGATGTTTTACTGATTTCCCTCTGACTTGCTATCAATAGCTCAAGTTTTTGCAATTAACTAATTATATAGAAAATTAACCTGCTCACCTGAAAAGAACAGAAGACTTCAAACTTGACTCATTAAGATCATCGTGTTTGCTGAAGGAAATGGTGCTGTGAAGATTAAACGACATTCATAAGGGAAGAACCGGTTCCACTGAATAATTGACTTAACAAGTATCAAGCTCCTACCACTTGTATTCCCACTGCAAGCTGATCTTTCATAAGCTTACCCGTCTTCTCTTCAGTGTATGGCAAACATTGGCAGTGGATGTTGAAGAACAGGTACAGCACCTGAGCATGGCAATGTAATAAAAGTAGTTTAGAAGTACTTGAAACAATGCAGGCGACCATTTGTTTGGCTGTGAGAACATACTTCGTTCATCCCCTGGGTACTGTAATCACAAGTCAGAGAAAAATAGGGCTACAGCAAAACAAATTGCTGGCAATGACCTTTTTTTGCAGGAATGAATTAAAAGGTCTATTTTAGCTTGAAACAAGCAGCAGCGTTGGGTGGCTGCTCTGTGCGTCTCTAACCACTGGTCCCAGAAGAGGCGTGGACTCCTGGGCCGTTATTGTAGCTGTTGCTCTGCTCTGTTTGTGAACAAAGAGGAAAATCCACCACAGTCCCATGTTCAGTGGTACTTCTGCTTCATAGGAGGGTGCTGTTCGTGGAGAATATGCAATGGGACAGCCACGACCAATTCCCTGTCTCTGTTGGAGATGTGTCTTCCAGCGCAGGCTTCATACAGCATCTCAGAGACCTCCCCGTGCCGGCATTCCGGCTTCCCACAGTTCCCGCTAGCAGAACGCCTTTGCAAAATATAACCCAGAAACCAGAGACATGCCATTCAGATGTATTAATAGCAGCTGTCCTTTACTTCCTAAAATGACATTTGCAAAGTCCTTTGAAACTATCAGTGTTTTTATCCCTTTTTTTTTATTTACCTCTGGCATTTTAGCAAGACTCCGGGAGGCAGTGAGAGATCTGCCTTGCTCAGGAGGCAGGTACACACCCCTCCTCTTCCCTGGCTCATGCGTGTGCGCTCTGTGGAGCACAGGAGGTTCCGGGTTAATGTAAGGAAAAATTTTTTCCCCGTGAGGGTGACAGAGCACTGGGACAGGCTGCCCAGAGAGGGTGTGGAGTCTCCTTCTCTGGAGACATTCAAAACGCGACTGGACGTGTTCCTGAGTGATGTGCTCTAGGTGGCCCTGCCTTGGCAGGGGGGTTGGACTAGATGATCTTTCGAGGTCCCTTCCAACCTCTAACATTCTGTGATTCTGTAATGCAGTGATTCTGTGACCACAGCCTGCAGACACCCATCTGTCCACCAACAATACTAATTCTGTGCTTAGTCAGGTTCAAACCAATGTGAAATTTTCAAAAAGTTCTCCGACCAAATCAAAGAACAACTAAACCTCAGGAGCTCTTGGCCTTCTGCAGGGCTCCTTTCACAATTGCGAGGCTTTCTTTGATGTATAGTAAATATGATTGTTAAGCAATTCAAAACCCTAAAATATTAAGAAAACAATGGAATAGCAATAAGCCAGAAACAACTTTATAGCAGAGCTTTGGAAAAAAACGAGTGAAAGGAAGGGAACATTCCAACTACTGAAGCTACCTGCTGCATGCAAGGAGATGTAATAGAGAGCATGGGGATCCACAACACAGATTTCTTTTTATTTTCTTGTACTTTTGTGTAATATTGGGATTTGAGTATGAATTTTTTAAAAAAAGAGGTTGACACTCCAAACCTGACAGGTCTCTAAGAAAGATTAAAATAGAAATAGTCTACTTGAGAATTGAACTGCAGCCTAGGGCACAATTAGTGAGCAAATACACCATTAATTGAAAGGATCAAGGGCATAGCAGGGCTATTATAAGAGGACTGACTGTAGTAATATCATGGTTAACTGAGTGACTATTTGCCTGCACTTGAATAGAGAGTAGAACTAATAATTAATTACTTGTATTTCCATTTTCCTCTGGAGCTGTGCCATTTCCCAGCTGCACTGATCACCATTTAAAATATACAGTTTCTTGGATCTGGACTGTTGGAAATAGTGTTTCAGCAGTAAAATTTCTGATTCATTGTTGCCTGTATTACAGCCCCTTCTCTGAAACACGGTTTGGTGGATAAGATGGGTACCTGCATAGAAAAATGGGAAGAATATTCATCTCCAGGATGTCTCTGAGTAAGAGCTAAGTTTAAGAAGCTTCCATTGTACATAAGAGGAAACGTTTTATTTCCTTTCTAACAAATTTAGAGAGCTATGTTGTATCTCATTACTGCTAAATACATCTCAATGCACATTCTCCACGTCTGCTGACATTTATATGTCATGTATCCCTCTCTTCCCCTCACTTCAATCCAATGGAAAAATAAAAAGCTGCTTCCTTTTGTGTTAGACCAAAACAGTTCAGTATTTTCAAGGTCATTTCAAATGATGTTTGATTTATAAATAAGATGTTTCTGAATATAACAGTTTTCTTTCTTGCTTGGAGAAATTCTATAAAGGAAATTTCTTAGTAAGCGATGACTTGACACAGCCTTGCTGGGGATTTTGAAGGCAGTTTTGAGGAGCTGTTCAAGCAAAGAGCAGGAAGATATATTCATTTTAACCTCCAAGAACAAATGGTTTCCAAAAAGGTCACATTGCTGCGAGTCATGACATTATGAGCCTGATCTCATGAAGCTGGTATAAACTGGCCTGCAGTCACATCCGTTCCTGTCTTTAATCAAGACTGAATTTCCTTTGCAGACATGGTTTTATGGAGTAGCTGCTGGGTGAGGCTCCTGTGCCCTGTGTTATGTCCAAAGGGAGACACGATGATCACCAGCACCTCTTCCAGTAAGAAAGAGAATACAGATTTCAATGGATGGCAGTCAACTACACATTTCTCTCCTTACGGCTCCTGCTGTCACTGTCTCCCAGCTTCTACAGCTGTACCGGTCCCTGTAAACATTTAACTCGCCTGACGAGCGGCACTGGTGACTTCCAGCATTTCATTATGTGTTTGAAGAGAAGCATCTCCTTCCGATTTTTGTCCCACCTGCTATACGAGGGACTGCATTCGAAACCCACCTCCTGCACTCTTCAGCTCAGAGAATGAGGACAAATACCTCATTTCTGAATGCACCCAGGAGGAGGTGTGAGATAGACGCTGACGTACACGTCCCAGTCAAGAATACAGTGCCTTGGACAGAAGAGCAAACAGCAGACTTCTAGACATCTAAGGAAGTTTCTGGGGAAAAAAACTTCTAAGTCAGTAAACTTGTGTTCAGTGAGATGACCTTTTGGCACCTCAAGGCGTACTCCTTGGAGGAGGCAGGAGAACACTTCATCCTCTCCAGCACAGAGATTTCTTCCTGCTTTATTTCAGGTGCAGAAAATAAATATTTCTAGTTCCTGCTGCTCTGAACCGTGACTGAGAGAGTTTTATTTCAGTGCAGTAATTTGTCCACAGTGCTTCTAGGATTCTATCACTAATGTGATGCATGAAATCATATAGACCTAAAGATTTCCTTCTCATGGTCTGTAGCTCCACTAGCCCTGCATCGTTTGTAAGGCCTTCGTCTTCCTTTGCTGATTTCCCCAGTGACACGGTTGCTCACCCATTACTGCCTTTTCTTCCCCTTTCCCAGGTGCCGTGCCACGCTTGAGGTGCCAGCTCAGCTCTCCCGAAGTGCGGGGCTTCTGGCAGGTCACTCTGCCAGTTCTTGTCTGTAAAACGAGGATAATAGTCCCATACTTCACAGGCATCTTATAAATCCATTACAGGTTACAAAATGCTCTGACTCTGAAGTGGCAAGGCCACAGCTAAAAGAGAGAGTAGGAAAGTGAGGAGCAGTGATTTATGGCAAAGAACCTCTGCTGCTCCACTTTCTCCCCAAATACTCTCTGTACAGCGAAGATGTGCATGTGAATTGTGTCCTGATTACTCTTGTAGTGTTACAAGAAAAACTAATTTCTAGAAGTAAATTCACTAGAAAGAAACTGAGGGGGTTGGGAGAGGAGTGGGAGGAGGAGGGAAGAAGGGGATCATAAAAGACAGAGAGGGAGAGAGAGAGGATAAACTAGTAGTTATTAATCTATGAAAACTTTTTTTTAACTACAAGGCTTCTTCCTGCTGCTGTCTGTAGATTATTAATTTACCAGACACGTTTTGTATTTCCCCAGGTTGCATTTTGTCTGCTGAGAGAAGATATTCATATTTGACACTGTATAAGCCGTTTCAGATTTGCTTGAGATAATGATTTGTTATTAAGGTCAGAAGATTTTTTTTTTTGCATAATTAAATTAGAATTGTTTTGTGCGTGTTAGGGTTTGTAATATTGGTTTTGGATACCAAATATACTTTTATTTCCTTTCTTGCCTGTGTACACTGCTCTGATGTAGCAAAGTGTGCCCAGGTGGCCAAGAAGGCCAACGGCATCCTGGCCTGTATCAGGAATAGTGTAGCCAGCAGGAACAGGGAGGTGATTGTCCCCCTGTACTCAGCCCTGGTGAGGCCGCACCTCGAGTACTGTGTCCAGTTTTGGGCCCCTCACCACAAGAAAGACATTGAGGCCCTGGAGCGTGTCCAGAGAAGGGCAACGAAACTGGTGAAGGGGCTGGAGCACAGGTCTTATGAGGAGCGGCTGAAGGAACTGTGCTTGTTTAGTCTGGAGAAGAGGAGGCTCAGGGCAGACCTTATTGCCCTCTACAACTACCTGAAAGGGAGTTGTGGTGAGCTGGGGGTTGGCCTCTTCTCGCAGATAACTAGTGACAGGACAAGGGGAAATGGCTGCAAGTTGCGCCAGGGAAGGTTCAGGTTGGAGATGAGGAGAAAATTCTTCTCTGAAAGGGTGATCGGGCATTGGAACGGGTTGCCCAGGGAGGTGGTGGAGTCACCGTCCCTGGGGGTGGTTAAGGAAAGGTTAGATATGGTACTTAGGGACGTGGTCTAGTGGGTAATAGGTGGTGGGGGGATGGTTGGACTAGATGATCCTTGAGGTCACTTCCAACCTTAATGATTCTATGACTTCTATGACTTCTAAAGTGGACGTGAAAAAAATATGGCATGAAAATATCGGCACTGTAAGAGACTACACTATTTCTGACCTTACATGAAAGTATTTATTTATGATACGGTCATTCTTTGTACTAAGCTTGAACCCTTACTGATACCTAGGAAAGAGAAATTAAGAAAACAGATTAAATTAACAACAACAACTACAAATATATATATATAAAAATATATATATATTTTTATATATATATATCCGCGTGGCTATGTCTGGGTTATTTCTGAATTAGAAGTCCCACTGGTAATTATGATTTCCTTAACTATATGATAAAGTGAAGTAACTGAGCTCAAGTGCTGGTTTTGGGCTAGTTCATGACATCTCAAGGTATTTTGAATATGGAATAATGTTCTCACTTTATACTGAAAATTCTTGCAAGATTATGCATTTCTCCATACACTTATCTTTCTGTGAATTTGAGATTCATTCCTCTTATTTCAGAGATAAAAGATTAGGTAAATACTGTCTTGCTCTGACTCTGGCTGGTGGGAAAATGCCTTTTCTTGGACAGTAGTATATAGCCATCCCATAACACAGCTTTCAGAACCCAAACCGCTCTGTTCAGCATCCTAAAGCACAGGGATTTATGCACTCAGCATTTAGCACAGACATATGGCCATAGCATAATCTCTCTAAAAATGCTTCAATTTTATTTGCTTGATTTCTGATTAATTCTTGGCTTCAAAAATACCTGTTTAAACTGGTTTTATTGCTAAATGTTGCACTGGGCAAACCCCAAACTGTTGCTCCGGCTGTGTGCTGTCCAGTGTTATGGGGACACCTTTAGAGTGAGAAAGCTTAAAATTCCGTCTACAGCTAAGCCTTGTCTTCAAGAGATACCACCAATACAGGCGCCTTTCTCAACAGAGCACCATATTTATTTCCTTTAAATTCCATTATTTATTCCTTACTTACATAAAACTGGCTGCACAGGACTTTTTCATTCTTTATTTTGCTGTTTTTCTTTATATTTAGTGTGCTCTTACTCCTCTCTATTTTTAATGTGACTTAATAGTGCTACTTCTATTTCCCAGAAATAGATAATTTTCAATAATATCATACAAAAAAAATTTTCCCTCAATCTTTTCAAGTTTGGCGTGATTTTTGACTGAGGTGTAATCTTTTTTGATTTGGGCAAGAAGGAACAACAGAAGAGAGACTGTCTGGATTCTTCAAGACTCATGTTCTTGTCCGTATTCTGTGTGACTGAGACTAATCAGAAAAACTCCAATAACATTACACTTCACATTAAACAGATTAGGATTCAGATTTGGGTGGCTCATAAATAAAACAACAACCTTGTGTTTTCTCCCTTTTGCAAAGGAAATCAGAAAATATTTAAAATGTACAAAGTCAGACTGACATTACATCATCCAATCAACTGTAATTGCATGTTGGGGTTCTTTTCACAGTTATGTAAGAATTTCCAAAATATTCTGTCATGTGTTTCAACTCTCTTTTCTAAGCTCCCCTGAGTTTATTGCACAAAATGAAGCTTCTCATCCTCCCCTCCCCTCCCCTCCCCTCCAGCATTTTTCAGTCCGTGGATCCAGAGCCTGTGCTCTTGACCAGCATTGAACTGATTTCCAAGATTAATGAAAATTATTAACAAGAGCTTGATTAATTTTTGGCAGTAATCTGAAAATCCAAGTGCTCAGCGGCCGTTCCATGCATTATTTATTTGCAGCGTGGCACAGTGGTGGAACTGTAGGAGCTCGAACATTAACCAAACCCTTTTGTTACACGGATTTTGCTGAAGAAGTTGGATTTTTTAAATTGTCATTTCTGTTATCTTCTTAAATATACCCTTTGGAAATCTGCATGGACTTCTTCCCTTTTAATAACAATTCCATTTTTACAACCTGATCATTATAAAAGGAGTTTGGGGGCTTGGGGAAACGGGAAACTCCCACGGGAGTTTCCCTGAAAGATCAGGCTGGCTTGGCAAAGCTGTTTCGGCGTTGAGCAGATGCAGCTGTGGATGCTGGCGTCAGGGATGAAAGCAGCGTGCTTAGAGAGTGATATGACATGCAAATAAGATATGCAGGACATGCCCTCTAGACTGAATTTATTTTTCTTCACTTCTTTTTGAGCATTCCCAGAATCTCTTGGTTTTATGGCACTAACATCATCGGTACACCCATTTCTGCATGATCTTCCAGATAGCTGCTGGCTTTCATCACTGTTAGTATCAGCTACTGAAGTGAGTGAAACAAGCACTCTGTAGCAGTATTTTCACATCCTGCATGCATATGTATGAGCAAAGACTAAATAGATTAGAACTTCTCAACCTCAGGAAAAAATCAAACCCTGGGAGCAGCCTGTAAAGCCAAAAATGACTCCGAAACAGTGAATGGGGGTGGCTAGTCATTACTTTCATAAAAGAAAAAGCAAGGTCCCCAGTCAAATTACCAGGTAACATGTTCAAAACAAACAAAAGAGAGTATTTTTCAATCCAAATGTTGGGCAAACATCTGTCAGGAATGACATTATGTAGTTGTTCTTGCCTTGGGGCAAGTGATGGACCAGATGTCCTCTTGATGTTCCCTTTCAGTCGCGTTTCCTGTGATTCTATAATTAGACTGCAGAACTCGTTGGCATAAGCTTTAGCAGTTGCCAAAGTTATATACACATTAAAAAAAAACAACAACCAAACCACAAAAAAACCTGCATAGAATAAAAATCCACCAAGAACTGCTAGTTGGCAGTGCAGTCTCTGACGGAGGTGGCCTCTGTGAGCTGTTTGCTGGGGAAAGCATTGGTCTGCCTTTGCCCTTTTCCTTGCCTTCCCCC
The DNA here is from genome assembly GCA_013399095.1 of Psophia crepitans. Lineage (NCBI taxonomy): Eukaryota > Metazoa > Chordata > Aves > Gruiformes > Psophiidae > Psophia > Psophia crepitans. The sequence goes on from VWZZ01006686.1 coordinate 844,506, forward strand.
CCCGGCACCCCCCTCCCGGCTGCCGCGGGCGGTGTTTACCCTACGCTGTCTCTATACGGGGCTGCAGACCCTGCCCTACCCTCAGACCTGGCAGGTGCCAGGAAACATCCCGTGCTGTTTCCGTCTGGAAAAGCCTCCTTCGGAGGAAGCAGTGCCAGCTTTCAGCACATTTGCAGCCGAACAGTGCGTCGCTGCGTGTCGGTGCCAGTGGTGCGGCCAGGGTTTCTTTGTTCCCAGAACGAGCGTGGGCTCTGGTGATGGGGCAGCCATGGAGTCACTGGTGGGATGCAGTTTCGGGCCAGCACAACAGAGTCGATATCCAGCTACCCTAGACATGTACGTGAGTATCTTTGTAAGAAAACACTGACAGGGTGAAGAATATCATAAATGTACTGATGTGTTCACAGCGCCCGTGTGCAGCAAAGCAGGCTGTGGCTAAAAGCGGGACGTGTCTGGAATAAGAATTCCCTCAGCTTTACCACCTACCTTGCATTTTCACCCATAAAATAGCAGGTGGCTTTTGTAGGACCGTATTTCATCGCTAAGGTGCTCCTTGTAACAGAAAAAAATTAGTCAAGTAATTCAGTGAGGCAAAGTCAACGTTAAATTGCGACCGCATCCCCTCCTGGCTGTCCTGGGCAGCCGCAGCACACAGCGGGCGGCACTGTCACACACGCAGGAGGCACAAAATGTGGCAAAGCTGAGTAATTCCTGTGACTGCCTGCACTCCGGGTAGTGTTCAGAACTGCCACACCTGTACTAACCCAACACTGACACTGTGAAGGTGTCAGAAAATTTTCTTAAGGATGTGACACTACAAATTTGGTTTAGTGAATTAAAAACCTAGATGGAGTATTTGTTTTTACCTAAGTCTTTGCTAAATTTGCTTTAAGAAAAAGCCCATATGATCTCTTCCAGGCACTTGAGCATGTCAGGGAACTGGGAGTTAAGCCAGTACGACACCAGTGCTGTCAGGCACCGAACAGCAAAGATGAGATCTGGTTCAAGAACAGGTATTGCCCAGAACATGAGTCCCTCAGTCTAGACACGAACAATGACTGAACTTTATGCAGGACCTTATAGTCCAGTGCAGGAGTTGGGTCTCTTCAATGAGGAGGCAGGGTTTGATTAATCCATCCCAAGGACCCCTCCTTACATCCCAAGGATCCCTCCTTAATGTCCTGAGGACCCCTCCTTACCTCCTGTGGATCCCTCCTTACATCCCGAGGACCCCTCCTTACACCCTGGCCAATCTGTCAGTGGGAGTGCTGGTTTCTCGCAGGAACTGGTACCCACCTCTGCTCTGCAAAGCAAGCTGAAATTGCTGCCTTGACCTGTTCTGAGGAAAACATAACCTACACACCAGGCAAATGAAGGAAATGGAATACCATACGGCAGTCCATGGGCAAAGATTTTTAATAAATCCAACAAATCTGAGGTGATGATGTGAGGCTGCCTGCTTGGTGGCACTGCACTTGAGCAACATGCTGGGGTGAGGTGAGGAAATAATTCAAGTAACGATAAGCCCATTAACATGGACAGCTTTGGTGCACATGGTGGAGGAAATAGTACGACATGAGAGTGTAAAAAGAGACCATGATGAAATGCAACTTCGGCTTCCTGAAGATACATCGTTCCAGATTAGCATAGTATCACCAACAAAAGCCTTGATAATGTAGCTGTTTTTTCTAGGCAAAGAAAATGCAGAGGATTAATCTGTCTGAAATTTTATAAAACATTTAATAAAGCACCACATGGGAAATAATCTATTAAAGTGGAATAATAGAAGAAGTTATAAATTGAATAAGAAACTCACTGAAAGGGAAAAACCAAGAGATGTTCAAAGGATGGGTGAGCGGCAGGGTACTGCTGCTGTCCTCGGGGTTAGATGGAAAATGTTTGTTAATACTTTCGTCCCCAGAGTGACAGCACACAAAGTGAGGTGGCATTGTACAGGGGAAAGCACAATATGGGGGTATTGATAGGAGCTGAAGTTTTTGCCAGTGGGGTGCAACCACAGGACATCCGTACCTGTGACTGCAGAACATGGGACTCAGGGGGGTGGGGACCCTCTTTGTTTTCATAGACTCCCAGACTGGTTTGGGTTAGAGGGAACCTCCCAGCCCACCCAGTGCCACCCCCTGCCATGGGCAGGGACACCCCCCACCAGCCCAGGCTGCCCAAAGCCCCATCCAGCCTGGCCTTGGGCACTGCCAGGGAGCCAGGGGCAGCCACAGCTTCTCGGGGCACCCTGTGCCAGGGCCTCAGCACCCTCCCAGGGAAGGATCGCTGCCTCCCAGCTCAGCTCCAGCTCCCCTCCTGCAGCTTCAGGCCCTTCCCCTTGGCCTGGCCCCCCCTGCCCTGCAACCAGCCCCTCTCCAGCTTTCCTGCAGCCCCTGCAGGCACTGCAATGCTGCTTCCTTCTCTGCTCCCCTGACCTATGGCTAATTGACACTGTATCCCTACCAACATTTCTGTATAGAAAATAATTTGCAAGGGGTGTGCCTGGAAGGCACTTCAGAGGGCAGCACACCCGCACTGCCCAGCACCCCAGTCCCAGCACATGCTGCACCCCGACTTGCCACGGCCACACTCCTTCAGGGTTGGGGGGGGCTGAGCAGAGCTGACGTCTGGGTGCCATTCGTACCAAGGCAGCAACAATGTCCCGAAGAACCGGGGTTGGGGATGGTCTGAGGCTTATCCATCACTAAACCTCCTGGGTTTCCCTGGAGATCTTGCAAGAATGAATTTTCCTCTGAAAAGCCCAGGTTTTTCAATGGGCATAAATAGTACTGGCTCGTGTTCAGGATTGAAAAGCAAAATAAACAAAAGCTTTGTATTCAAAAATTGCAGAACCTCACACAATAGCTGGCTGAAACTCAGCTCTGCCGATGAACAAAAGATGTGCTGCTCTCCCAGACCTGGCTCATCTGTCCCTGCTTTACACTTCACCGCCACAGTGTAGGAGACTGCCAGAGTTAAAGCTGCTTTCTCTCTTAGTCTCTTATTTTAGAAACTCGTCAATGAGACGGAAAAGGACCTTGAGGGACTTAATTTAATGCATTTACCTGCCATTTTCTCTGAGACAAGCTGTGTTACTCTGCATTTCCAATTAACTTCTCTCCTTCCTTTATGAAGCAGAATGAAGGACAGCTCTGTTCATTTAAAGTGTGATGCTGACTCGTTACTCGCTATACTTACAGTAGGTATCCACGTTTTCGGATAATGTTGATTTTCAGTGTTTCACATAACTGCAGGCAGGCTGTGTTATTAAGTACTGTAAGCTAGAATATGGGATTTCCTTTTGACAGACTATTCCAATGCTCAGAAACAGATTTTGATACGAATTCTGAAATATATCTAATCCCCAATTATGCAGATACAAAAAGCTCCATTTTCCTCTGGGATCAATATTATAGCACTTTGACATATGACATTTGACATATGTCAAAACAATGTAATAAAATATAATAGCAATATCAAATTAATATGACAAGTCTCTGAGAAATTATGTACTTAAAGGTAACAAAACATCTTCATTTCAATGAAACAGACTACTGTTGAAAAATTAACAAAATCAGCACATTACCAGAAAATGTGTTGGTGAAGCTGCTTTTTTCAATTAAAATGTTCCAGTTAGTATGTTACTGTATAAAGCACTGAAGTTGCTCCCTCAATGCCTGCAGAAATCAGTGTGGCCTTTGATATAAACCTAATTAATTTGGACCTCCTTCATGAGTTAAATTTAAATTTTTCACACATATATATGTTTATTGATCTGGAACCCATGAAAGGCAATTTATCAAATCCCTTGCTCCATACATGGCAATTACTGACAGAAAGAAAACAGCAGCACACGATGTACCACGCTGAGTATTGTAGTTTATTTCATTCACATTAGAGCAAGTCAGCAGGAAGAGTCAAAGGAAACTGAAGTTGCCTGTTTAACTTCAGAGGTGTGTTGGTAAGAAAGGGATTACCTTTGGTAAAATTCCACCTGACTCTGGGGAACATTTTAAAAATGGCTAGTAGAAAAGGCTACTTTTATAAATACATATGTTTTAATCCTCTACATGCAAATGACTCATTAGATATCACACTTAGCCGAAACGGCAGGCAGTCCAATCGTGTCCCCCCCCATTAACCACTAACCCATGTCCTTCAGTACCACGTCTAACCTTTCCTTAAACACCCCCAGGGACGGGGACTCCACCACCTCCCTGGGCAGCCCGTTCCAATGCCCGACCACCCTTTCCCAGAAG
>VWZZ01006686.1:849014-881328 GCA_013399095.1 Psophia crepitans
TGATTCTATTCTATTCTATTCTATTCTATTCTATTCTATTCTATTCTATTCTATTCTATTCTTCTCACACTAAATCCAAAACACAGCACCACACACATTACTAGGAAGAAAATTAACTCTAAACCAGCCAAAACCAAGACAGCAGCTGCGGGAACCCCCAGCAGGGATGCTGTATATCAGTATTTCTGAGGCAGAGCTGAGTGATCCGCCTGAGGAAGAGCAGTCACAACTCAATGGTCTCCTTTTGCTGTGCGTGGGAGTTCAGCATCACAGCAAACATCTCAGCCTTGACTACAGAGCCCAGTCCGCATTCTTCCCGTACACTAGGTGGGCATGAATTTTTCGATTCATACATCATTTACAATTTGCTGCAGCAATTCCACAAAATCAGTAAGCTTTAAAAAGTTAATGAAAGACAATATATTTTTCTGACTGTTGTTGAAAGTTAAGTAATATGTTGCGTTGCTTTGGGAGCCTAGAGATTTACTATAAAGCAGAGATAAGAGGTGAGGAATAAAACCACTCGAAACATTACTTTTTACTTTGAAAGTTTCATGGTTCTTAAAGCTCGGTATATTGAGAAATCAGCCACAGCTGATCCACTGCCTGATCTGCAGTGACAGAGGTGAGGGCCACTCCTGTCAAAATCAGGCTTTTAAATATCATATTTTAATATTTAAATATTTTCATAACTTAACATCTTCATCAAAAGCCTAGTCAAGGGCACAGCATGCACCTTCGGCAAGTTCAGACACAACACCAAAGTGGTGGAGCAGGAGGACAGGGACCAGGACAGGCTGCAGAAAAAGACTGACAGGAACCCATGTGCCAAGTCCCATGTCCGAGCTGTCATAACCCCACACAACAGGACAGGCTGGGCTGCCTGGAGAGGAACCAGTTCTGCAGAACTGGGCCTGATGGCCAGCTGCCTCTGGGGCTGCATTAGCAAGAGTGCAGCCGACAGATTGAAGAGTGCAACCAGGGGAAGAAGAAATTCTTTCCCTCTGCTCAGCACCTCCTATGGCTGCCTCTAGAGTACTGTGTCCAGATTTGGGCCCTCTAAGGACCAAAGAGCTGTTGGCAAACTGGAGAGAGCCTGGTGGAGGCCATGATGATGGTCGGGAACTGGAGTACATGGAATGAGTTAAGTGATGAACACCAGACAGCTGGGCGTGTGGAGCCTGGGGAAGAGCAGGCAAAGAGGGGACCTTGTTGCTGTCTTCCAGGAATGGGGGGTTATATGAGAAAGCACAGCCAGGTTCTCCTCAGAGGAGCAGAACACTGCAAAAGGGTTATAGGCAACAAATACAAATTTCTGCAAGGAAAACACCAAATGAACACAAGGAAAACAATGCCAAGCAGGTGTTCAGAAAGGCTCTGGGATCTTCATTTTTGGGAATTCTTCAAACTGTTCTTGAGAAGACCTCCACCGTCATCTAACATTGGAGTTGACTTTGCTTGGAGCAGGAGCTTTGACAGCAGACTTCCAAGGCCACTTCCAGCCTGTATTTTTCTATGACTCAAGTAGAACCCCAAATATGCCCTCATGACTGTGGCTGACAGAGCCCTCTGAACATCATGCTAATGAATAGAAACATGGGACACCGGGTTTATTAAGATTTTAGCATAGGTAGAAGTGCCACGTAAGACAGTCTGTTTCACGGGAGCAAGAATGGCACCAGACCTTGTTTCCTATGGGTCCTTTATCTTTCTTGCAGTTTCTTGTAACTCCCAATGTAAAAATTTGATAAAGAAAAACAGAATTTGGGTGTGAATAATTGGATATGAATGATAGCACTGAGAATAAAAGACACCATTTAAAAATTATTCCTCTTATATAGCATAATATAGTACAGATGGTGATATTACTAAATCTGCCCCTAACATTGACTAAAATTAACCTAGGATAAAAACATATTTAAAACAAAAAAATAGCTATATATCTCAGACTGAAAGGAGAAAATTCACCTGATTAGCACTCACCAACTAGCTGATGAATGTTGGCTTAAACTATACAGCAAAATAAAGGTACCCAGGAGAAAATTAAGGTACTTTTTGTTTTGTACAGGTGAAGAATAAATCTTCAAATTTTGAAAACTCTAAGTTGCTGAATGTAACACAAAGATGAGCGAAGGCACTGTGGCAGGGCAGACCCTTACTTTATTAAAAGAAAACAGGCCCTTGGTCAAAAAGGGTCAAAAGCCTTGTCTGAAACTTCTTATCATTCCAATATAAGCCAACCTATACAATTCTGAAGGTGAATTTCCCACACTTTTCAATAACTTTCAAAAGGAGAGAAGATGAGAAATAGGATGTCAATTAACAGTAATATCCCCTGGCAAATCTGTTTCCTGAAACAGGAGCTCTGGTACCGTATCAGATTCTCCAGACACCAGCCATCAGCATTAGCTACAGGAAGATGCCTGCAAGGAATAAAAGTGGGCCAACGAAATGAAACAGCATTTCATCTTGAAGAGGGCCAGCTCTCAAGGTGAGGAGCGCTTGCCTAAAGCAAATGTTATTTACGTTCTGGATGGCATTCAGCCAAACGGAAGGGAATTATTATTTGACGAATTAAGTCTGGAATAGCTGGATGTGGCAAGAACCGCAGCATATACCTCTCTGCCAAGGCTCACCAAGAGGCATCTTTTTGTTCAGCCTTCTGTTCCTTTCTGTCTGTGTTTCTATACTTCTTTTCAAAGGATCCACCACTGGCAGTTGTTGCACATGTTATTGAGCTCTTTATGCATTTATACCCGTGACGACCTTGGAGGAGAAAATTCTTCTCGGAAAGGGTGGTCGGGCACTGGAACGGGTTGCCCAGGGAGGTGGTGGAGTCACCATCCCTGAGGGTGTTTAAGGAAAGGTTAGATATGGTACTTAGGGACGTGGTCTAGTGGGTAATAGGTGGTGGGGGGATGGTTGGACTAGATGATCCTTGAGGTCACTTCCAACCTTAATGATTCTATTCTATTCTATTCTACATTCTTACAAAATGTCTGTGGGCAAGCAGCTCTTTGCCAAATTTGATGCGCTGTTATCAGAGAATCTTGTTGCAATAGCCGTGGATCCAGCTGCGACGGCCACAGGGCGTCGCACAACGCTGTCCCGCTCCCTTCGCTCTTCTTACAGCCATGCCGTGGTGCATCCCCTCTCACCGGCCGTGCTCTCGCTCCATTTCATAGAATCATAGAATCATTAAGGTTGGAAAGGACCTCTGAGATCATCAAGTCCAACCGTCAACCTAACACCACCGTGCCTGCTAGACCATGTCCTGGAGTGCCACATCTATGCGTTTTTTGAACATCTCCAGGGACGACGATTCAACCACCTCTCTGGGGAGCCTGTTCCAATGCCTCACTAATTTCAGAGATGACGTGGGCTTGGAGGGTGACAGGGAATGTCACAGTGCCTTCCACACACTGCAGGGGCTGCCCGAGCCAGGAACTGCTGCGGGGCAGAGCAGTGTCCTGGGAAGATTCGCTGCATGCTTCACCCATCCTGCTCTCCTTCCTCCCCCGGCTTCTGCCCTGGGCCACTGCTGCAGAGACCCCCGAGCCACAGCCCTGGAGCCGGTTCGGGGTCCACACTGCAGGGCGTGCTGCAGGACACAATGTCCAGCAGAAAGACACGTTCTTGGAATGCATATCCTTAGGCAACGCGACAGTGTACCTTTGCCAGAGAGAGGAAACTGTGTTTTAACATCATTTCTCCTGAGAGCCAACACACCTTGCTGGCGTGGGGAGGGACAGGTGCTGAGAAAGTTCCCTGAGACACCTGCATTTTCTTACCTTGTTCCCCAGAGTTTGAAAGGAAAAACACTACAACTCTCCCATTGTTACCAACGATGGTGAATGCGAATCTCACTAACAATAGCCTTATTTATACAATGATAGTTTGAGTAAAGGTGACGGTTCAGCTACATTTGAAAGTAGACAAGAAATAAAGTAGGGAATTAATTTGAAGTTCTTCTTGAAATATGACCTCTCTGGACATCTTGAAAAAGAAAATAAAAGCAAAGGGAGAGAAAGGAGAAAGTGAAAACGTAACAAATGCCATGCTCCCAGCTAACATAATTCATTCTGAAAGTCAGTAGAGCACAGTTAGGGATTTCTAACTCTTATGAAATATCTCCAGTAATACAAACTCCAGTTCTGGTCTTCAGAGTCAACTAATTCATACTTGTTTCACTGAAGGAATCTGGGTAATGCTACATTTAACATGAAGTTCATGTCTGCGATATGTCAGAGATAGAAATAGCTGTCTGTTTAACAAGAAGAGGCTCCTGTAAGGGTAGTTGTGAGTTCTTCTCATAAGAACGCCCAAAATCTTGGGTTTGGAATGTATTTCACTAATGAGGAAAAAAAAATTCATTTCTTGAATTCTATTCTTTTCTTACCAAAGCACTCCTCCTCAAGATGACCAACACAGGAGTGAAACCTGGAGGTTATTAGACTTACTTTTTTTCCAGTAGAGCAAACAGAAAAAAACCAAAACCAAACCAAACCAAAGCAAAGCAAAAAAACAAACCAAACCAAAAAACCAAACCAAAACAGGAACTTGCATCTGGATGCCTGAAGAGAAAATGAAAGACTTAAAAATGGAAATGGGCAGATTCACAACTGATTAAACATGCTGTTGTCACAGTCATTACAGCTCTCAGAGAGCGGCTGAGTCCCCTCAAAAGGAAGTTGTACACAAAGGCTTTGCATGTTTTCCACCTAAAGGTTCTCTGAACCAGATGACTCTTCATTCCCTCTCCAGTTTGCTGCTGGAGCATCCAAGTGACACACTGTGCAGACTCCAGCGAGGGGGAATGCAGCTCCTCTTCCAAAAGTTGGGACTCAACGTGCTGAGACTGAACTGGCTCTGGAGCAGTTGGTGAGGGGAGGTCTCACCTGGCATTTCAGAGCAAAAATCTGCCCAAGAGCAACATAATTCAAAATTGTTAAGAAGTGCGGTCTTGGTTGTTTTTTTTTTCTAGGGTTACTGAAAAGGAGATGATTCTTCGAAGGCCTGGATGGCAATGAGATGTATATATGTATAGTGGCTGGAAAGCTGCCTGGAGGAAAAGGCCTGGGGGTGCTGGGTGGCAGCGGCTGGACATGAGCCAGCAGGGTGCCCAGGTGGCCAAGGGGGCCACCAGCATCCTGGCTGGTATCAGGGGTGGGGTGGCCAGCAGGAGCAGGGCAGTGACGTCCTCCTGCACTGGGCTCTGGGGNCAAACAGCGTGTCGCCATGGCACTGCGGGACAGGGGACAGGACCCAGGGGGGTGGGTTGTCAGTTGGACTTTGATGATCCTAGAGGTCTTTTCCAACCTTAAAGATCCTGTGATGCTATGATACATTGTGTGCAGATGTCTCTTTTTTTTTCTTTCCAAAAAGCTGTATATATGTCTATATGGTGTAGATATGCGCAAATAAGTGTATACGTATTTTTGATGAAATTATTCAGAAGGCTGGTGAAGGAGGCCACTTTCAAACTTCAGACCCAAGCTTTACTAGGCAAACATTCATTGATAACAATAATTATCAGTGGTTTTGTTTTCATCATTACCAACACACACTGAAGCAATTAGTCCTTAACAATCTTACCCTGAATTAGCTGTGCGTGTACAGTACCAGGTAGCTGATGCCAGGGAGCAAGAGCTGACACTTTGGTCCTTCATGGTCATGGTCCCCAAAGCTGTTGATTAGGTTTGAGAAATGAAATGTAACTGAAATAGGCAACTTCTTTTCCCCCATTTTTACTTGCTAACCTTTGCTGTTTCATGCTTTCCTCTCCCTTCCCTAAAAGAAAGGCAGGGATTCTTCTGCTCCTGACATAGTTTGTCTTTCTTTAGGACCGGGTCTTGCTCTGGTTTTGCCAAACATCTTTCCTCCTTGCTCTGTAACATTGTTCTGATACCAACAGATATCGTTCCTCCCTGCCTGCCATCCTTTCTTCTCAGCTTGCCAGTTTTGTTACTTGCACACATCCGTTTTCCTGTACCTCGTTTGTGCAAGTACACCACAAATCCACCTGTGCCCTTGCATTTACATACTTTTAATATACCTGTGCTTAGCTGTGTTACAAAATGCCATGTACGTTGCTGTTGGTTGTGCTATTTTAGTGTGCTTATGTCTGTATTTAAGGCAAGCAAATAGCCTGCTTAAAACATTTCTACTTTACGGGGGCAACAGGCCTCTGCTTCAGCTGCACCTGCCTTTGCGCTCTTCATTTTAATGTGCAGTCTAAAAGCCTGTATCAGAAATTGCATTTCTGAAATAGAAAAATTATATTATGTATGCAGTTCCAAATCCAGCTGAGTGCTGAATGCCATCAACCCTCATTTCATCAGGAGCTGAGGGCACTTAACACCTCGCAGGGCTGAGATTAGAAACCTGGCAAGAAATAACCGATTGTAATTCAACTTGTTCCACTCTGTTAGTAATTTCCTGGCCTGAGACCATCTGCTGTTCAGAAGTAGCTTTTCTAACATAGCAGGGCAAGTCAAGAAAATATATCAGAACTGTTACAAAACTTTCTTAGCATATTAACGCCTTCCTCCTTCACCAGTTTTTAATTATTTATAATAGTGTCATAGAATCTTAAAGTTCTTGGTTTCTTGCACTGACTAAAAATACAAATTTCCATAAACCATAAACAGAAAATACTGCAGAACTGTGGGAAAAGCGCAGTGTTTCACTCTGACGCCAGCCTTCAGGGCTTTACCAATCCAAACAGCTATTCACAAACCTAAGTGCACCATTATGTTACCTCCCAGGGAACTCCAGTACGGAATGATAAGGTACCTGGGCACTTGGGAACAACTCTGGTGGCCAAACAGGATAGACTAGAAAAAGAAATTCAAAGGCATAGACTTATAAGTAGATTGCCTTAAAAAGAAAGTAAACATTTGGACAAGGACTCAGTCAGACCTGAGAGATCAGAAACCCCAAAGGAAGTGACAGAACAAAACAGGGAGGTTTAGAGATTTGTCCACCGTGTACCAGGCAAATCCCTTTGTCCTGGTTTTTGGCTGGGATAGTGTTAGTTTTCACAGGAAGCTGGGGGGGGTGGGCGCAGCCAGGACAGCTGACCCAAACTGGCCAGAGGGGTATTCCATAACATGTGGTGTCATGCTCGGTATATAAAGGAGAGCGTGTGGGGGTGAGAGGGTGTTGCAGCTCAGGGATGGGATGGGCATTGGGTTCTGGGCGGTGAGCAAACTGCACTGTTAAAAGCGCTGTTGTCATTATTTTCATAGAGTCACAGAACCTCCCGAGCTGGCAGGGCGCCCCCAGGCCCACCAGCCCAACCCCTGGCCCCACACAGGCCCAGCCCCATCACAGCAGATGACTGAGAGCGTTGGCCAGACGCTGCTTGAACTCAGCCCAGCTCGGGGCGGTGACCACTGCCCTGGGGAGCCTGTGCCAGGGCCCCACCACCCTCTGGGGGAAGAACCTTCTCCTGATCCCCACCCTAACCCTCCCCTGGGGCAGCTCCAGGCCGTTCCCTGGGGTTCTGTCGCTGGGCCCCAGAGGGAGGAGATCAGCGCCTGCCCCTTGGTTCCCCCTCGGGAGGAAGCTGGAGGCCGCCATGAGCTCTGCCCTCAGCCTCCTCTTCTCCAGGCTGAACAAGCCCAGGGCCTTCAGCCTCTCCTCACACGCCTGCCCCTCCAGACCCTTCCCCACCTTTGTTGCCCTCCTCTGGACACTCCCCAACAGTTTTATGTCCTTTTTCTTCTGTGTCCCATCCTGCTCCTGATGGAGGTTTCTGCTGTAGTAGCAGAGCTGCTTTGTATTCATCCTCAGTTTCCTTCTTGCTACTGTCCTTCTGCCCAAATGCAAGTCAGGGTCAGATCAGATGGTCCTAACTGTCCTTTCTGCTCTTGACATTTATCTCCTTAGGAGTGAGATTCATGGAAGCTCAGTGCTGATCCCTCTGTAGACTTCCCTCTCAAGGCAGTCTCTCCTTACAATAATAAAACATTTTTTTCCCTTCTGATACCTTTCTCCCAGCTTCTTGACATCCCTACACTGCCTGCAGCCAGGATACAGCATTCCTTTTCCCAAGGCAGCCACGTGCTCTGAAGCACGTGAAAGGGAATGTGAAACTATAAGGCTGTTAAGACATAATAATCCAAGGTCAGTTGGCAACGCATCACTTTCATAGAAGAAATCTGTTTTGAGCTAAACTGGCTTATCATTCCACAGTTAGTATTAGAATGATGAAGAGACACGGCTGCGTTCTGACTTACAAACTCGGTTGCTTTAGTAACTAAATCACATTCATCTGCAGCGTGCTTGTGTGAAACTGCTAACAGCTCTTTGCATCACACAACATGAAGGAAAAGGGAAAAAATAAGGATTATATTGAGGAGAGCAAGAAACTGCATTGCTGAAGGAGAAGGCTCTTCGGAAGTACGCCTGGAACACACCAGACCTGATTTCCAGTGTTGCAGAGGTGATAAAGTCTGAAGACACCCAGTCTGCGTGAACGGAATTTGCCCTCGTTGCTCTTGTTACGGTCATATAAATTCACATGATGCAAAAATGCAGCAAGCCACTGTAACCAGTTTGAGTGAATTAGCAAACTTTATCTCCCTTTTCCGGGTTTCCATGGTGATGGGAAAAGTGTGAATGAATAGTTAGTTCTCAGGCATAGAAAGGTATAGAATGCAAAGACAAATACTGGCAGAGATGAGTGGCCACATCGTTACATGAATGGAACAGAACAGAACAGCAGCTCCATGGCCGTAGCAAGAAGTTACAGGGTAAGTGCAAAAAGGAGCTGCAGTACAACTTCCAGGGGAGCTGGGGAAGGTAAGTCACTGAGATATTCTAAATGGCTTAGGGAACAAATCCTGCCATTTCACATCCAGAAGCCAGAAATAAATGAAAAAGGGGATTAATAAAGGGGGAAAAAAAGGGGAAAAGAAAAAGGAAAAAAAAACCCTCAAGCATCTACTATATCCTGGCTCATAATAGAAATGGGGAAGAAATCTTTTAAAACATAAAACCATAGAGGCCAAGTAACCATTTGTCCCAATGTTTTGTGTGAACTGCAAGGTCATTCCAGGACATGCACAATCTATCTGGAATCGTTTTATTCCCTACCTTTTTTATCCCTTCCTGGTGTGAAAATGCCATCGTGCTGTTAAGTGATTTTTAAACCTTGGTCATTTTTTCTCACCTGATGCCTCTGCCTTCAGGCAAACATAGAATTAGCAGTACAAAGAAAAATTGCAGTCTGAATAAAAAACCACAGAGAGTGACATTTTTTCAGGCTCTTCTGCTACAAGCCAGTGGTTTTGGAAATGGACGGTGGTCTTGGTTATAATAAGGCAGTAAGAGCGTTCCCAGCCCACCCTACCCCTCGGCTGCAGGAGCCTTTTGCTACACTGGCGGGAGCCCTTCCCTTGCAATGACCTATTCTGTTCGTAGGGCCTCAGCATCCTACAGAGGAATAACGGGCTTTTGGGATACATCCAAAGTAAATAAAAATAGGAGGGGGGAATTTATGTTGAATCAAAACAAAGCTTTCTAAAAAGTACTGCTGAAAGAAACATTCTGAAATTGCAATGCCACTTCGTTTCCATTCAGATTGGTGGTATTTAGCCATTAACCCCCCCGGTGTAAACGTATGTTATTTTTAGTATGGAAAGAGTCACTTCTACATAAAAAGTGACTTATTAAAGATTAAGATGAAGTACCAGAAAATATCAAAGTCTGAAACATTTCATTTCATTCAATCCATTTTTTTTGGAATTAAATGCATCTCTTTTTTTTTTCTTTACTAATCTCTCTGCTGATTTCAACCTACTTTAACAGATTTTCCATTCCTATGAAACTTTCTAGTTCAATCAATTGTTTAACTGAAAAAATAAAATTCTGCATCCAGCAGAGATGTCCTCCTGCACAGAGCTCACTGCAGAACCAAGACAATGGCCAGAGCATGAATAAATTTTACAGAAACTCAATATACTGGGGCCAGTGCTTGCCTCCGGCTGTGCTACTGGTTTCTGCTGGCAAAAAAACCAAGCTCTTACTCTTTTGATTCTTCCTTCCCCCCCATTTCTTTTTCTTTCCTTCTAGATCCTCAGAGTGCTAATTCAAATGTTGATTCTCTTTGACAGAAACTCCTCCTGGTGACTTTCAGGCCAGCTTATATTTCCCCAGCATGGACAGAGCCGTACAGAAGATCCAGAGCCTCCCAAACGATCTGCAAGGCCTTGGAGATCTTCCAGGGAAACCTGGAAGCCTTTGGGAACGCTGTTTATCACCAGTTTTATCTCCTTTTCCCTGCACTTGCAGATCCTTTGATGTAGATGAGAAGAAATGTACATGAAATTATTCATCCCACCAGATCTCAGATCTATGGAACAGACCTGCCAGAGCCGAGCCCCGCTGACATGGACACATGCACACACACACACAACCCGTCACACAAGGGCACTGGTGCTTGCACTCCAGTCTTTGTTATTCATATTGTCGTTTTTCACCTCATTTCTAATCAAATAATGGTAATAGTGATGAAAGTCAACGTGTGTAGCTTACATAAACAAAGCGGACCATAAATCTGCATGACACAGGAGAAAATCCCTGCTATTTGGGGGTTGCAATTTGCATGTTCTCCTCCCTCTCTTGGAGCATCAAGGGCAGCTTAGGGCAGTGAGGGTGGGGAGATCTTCACAAAAGCAGTTTGCATATGGACTAAATAGAAATGTGGGGGGGCAAATTAATGGGGTAAAAGGGAGAGCCTTACTAGGTGGAGAAACAGACAGGAAAAGGAGTCATGGACCTCTCTGTCCCTGCACAGTGAGGAAGAGCTGTAAGAAGACCCCCACAGAAGGACTTTCTGGACTTTTCTGTGGTTTTAGTGCTTCTGCAAACCTGGACAGAAGAGACTGAAACACCACAGGGAGTGTTCAAGAAGAAACATGTGGGTGGGTCGAAGCAGACGTGTGTTAGAAAAGTTGGGTGACGAGAGGGATGTGCTCTCTGAGGCGAAGGTGAATCAGCTCCCCGTGGGAGAAGGGACAGCTGTATGTGTGGGACGAAAGTGCCTTCACAGGGGATCATGGGCCACCTCCTGTGCTGTAGGCACTTGTCAGACAGGGTTTTACCCTGCGTCTATGCCCCCTTAGGCACACACACTTGTTGCACACCCATGGCAGCAGCCCATGGGCCCTGCTGCAGTCTCTGGGAGGGGTGGGAGTGTGGCCACATCTCCCCAGTCCTGCTCCCAGGCAGGTGGGCCACGGGAACCACAACAGCGGGTTCTGTGCCCGGTCACCCTTTCCTCCACCCTGATATTTGTCCCCTCTGCCCGGTTAGTAGCTTATGGCTGTTTTCTTACGGCAGTAAAGCGCAGCAGTGCCAGGGAAAGTAACAGTCAGTCTCACTCTCAGGAACGTGGTTTGGGATAAATAAAAACCCAGGGACCACTGCTGCAAGCCTCGTGCGCTGACTCGTGTGTTGCTACTGTGCATTCACAGCTCAGCACGCTTACCAGAGGATGGTGTTTCTTTTCCTAGGAAGGAAAACAACCCTGCGGATGATTTCCAGCTTTCCTGGAAATCTCTTCCAGCTCTCATGTGCACACCAAGGGCTATGGCTAAACAGCTGAAGAATCTTGGCTGAGAAATGTCCCTTATCAACATTGGACTGGATGATCCTTGAGGTCTCTTCCAACCTTAATGATTCTATTCTATTCTATTCTATTCTATTCTATTCTATTCTATTCTATTCTATTCTATTCTATTCTATTCTATTTTCCACTTATTTTACTTACACCTGCCACTCATAAACTCCCAGTACTCTGGAGTTCAAGCTATTACCATCAACTCTATAATTAACTTCCTCTGAGGTTGATATAAATCACACTGAACTCAAAGTCCTTCATTCCGTGAGATTTCTTCGCTTCATATGATCAGCTTAATAGAGTCATGTACGCGCTCAGAACCTGGGCCATGATTCAGAAGATCTGTGATTATTAAGTTCCAGCTTTGCCACGGATCCCTTCTGCACTTAAACAGTCACCTAGTTCAGGATTTATCTCAACTAACTTTAGACAACCAACAGTTAGATAACTGGGTCTAAACTGCTGACACAGGCTGCATATGCAGCAGCATTTTAGTTCAGAAACGTTCCACAGCTTCTGAGCACATAGAATCATAGAATCATAGAATCACTAAGGTTGGAAAGGACCTCTGAGATCATCAAGTCCAACCGTCAACCTAACACCACCATACCTACTAGACCGTGTCCTGGAGTGCCGCATCTATGCGTTTTTTGAACATCTCCAGGGACGACGATTCAACCACCTCTCTGGGGAGCCTGTTCCAATGCCTCACTAACAGACCAGATCACATCTCCTGATCATGCCTATTTCTGATGCAGAGCAATGTTGTTTTGCATAAGCTAGAGGATACTTACACCAGAATTGAACTCCAGGTGAGCGTCAAATGTGTTCCAGCCCCTAATGGGGCAAAAAGGACTGAACAAATTACTGGTTCATCAGACAGCCCAACCCCACGCTCTCAGCCCAGGGCACCACACTGAGTTTAGTCCAAAGAAAAGCTTCTGAAGTTCATATAGTGTAGACACATGGGCTTCGTCAACAGCTGCTTCAAACTGCTTATCTGCACTGACTTTGCTGAATGAATTACTAATACAGGCAGCGTTGGCTCCCTTTATAGTCAGAGGGCAGAAACGGGCACTCGGAGCCATTCCCCGGACCTGTCTACGGGTGAACTGCCCTGCTTCTTCCCCAAAAAGTGCCATGGTTAGCTCTGATGTCAGCCTGCTTTTGGGGGGGATTCTGGTCAGGGAAGGCAAGTCACAACTTTAATCACCCCAGACCATAGCTTCTCAACCTGTATGGAGGGGGAAAATCTTTCTCCCTGGACGAGTTTTGGAGCAATTATTCTGGTGGCACTGGTGTACCAGTGTCAGCTGCCAGCAGAACGGCAGCTCATTTCACCTGTGATCTCCAGAGGTTCCTGTAATGCAAACACAAATGCAAGTGTGTTTTCAACAGTCATCTTTATGAAGTTTATCTTGGAGTCTTTACTTGGCAAACCTCCCACGGTCGTCACCAGGACTTTAAGTTAGGACAGGAGCCAAACCCAGCTCGGGGTTATGCATTGAACTGCATCAGTAAGAAATTCAGGAGAGCCAGATATGCAGAGATGCAACCGCAATGAGAAACTGCTTACAAAGAGCTTAGACATCTATCAGTCCTCTGGGGAGCAGGAGGGTCATTATGCGTAACAGAGTAATTCTAGCTTGACTCATAATGGGTTATTATTTTACTCTTGCAACCTATGATTACATATTGTGAGGACTAATGCCCTGTTATAATGAAATATAATATGTCATATCTCACATTTTCTGTGCCATACGATTCAGTAGTATGAGACAATATGATATTCTTATGTCAGAGAGTATTTTTACAACATCGTTATGAAAAGGCGTTATTTAATGAACTGATTTCTGTGTTCATAACCACAAAATAGAATTATTTTTCACAGTGGGTTCTTTTTGCCCATTCATTGTTAAAAATAGATTAGATGCCAGCTAGTGGAATACCCAGTCTGAATTTATAGTAGGCAATTACAAGATCTTTTTCCAAATACCTCTGGTTAATTTGCTGGGTCTTCCAGTAGCCAAGCTTTAAGCTAGCCAAGGTTATCATGACTGATGCAGTTAAATCTAATGTGTGCAAACACCAATCTTCTGCAGGTATTTCATGAAAAAACATGCGAGCACAAGTTTTGTCTGCGGTTTTAAAATTTTCTCTCCTCATTCAGAACATTACAGTTCAGTATCCATCCTTCTAATGCAAAAGTTGAATGAATAAATATCGATCATTTTTATGCACGACTCAGGAGGCTTAAAGTTTTGTGTCCTCAAGGACTATTTCTGGGAAAGTCCTGATACAACTGCTGATCATAAATCTTCCATTTTCTTTCACGGTGAGTGTCTCGTACCAATTCTTTTTGGTGAAAGAAGGAATCAGACTTAATTCTACCGGCACTACCTCTTGAATTCTGTGATCTCAGGGTGATCCATCAGATTACAAGCTTATGGCCTCAGTTTCACTTTGAACAAGCGATAATGTGAAAATGAAAACTCCATGCTTCAGTGGCATGGGCTTGTGCCCATGTGGGGAGACGGGCAGGGCTGGTTGCCCTTGGCAGGGTCTGAAACCGCATTGAGATGAAGTCCATTCCAGGTGTGTGAGTCATCTAACGACATGCTAAATAAAGCTATTTTTAAAATGTGTTTTTAACTTCTTGAAGACTTATTCCCATGTATGACAGATATCAAGCACCTGGAAGTTTTCTAGTGGTGAAAACAAATTCCACAGATTTACAGATTTCACCCCTAGAAGACGTCTCATGATCATCTAACCTGATTTTGTACGGACTCGCCACAGAACCTCTCCATATTAATTCTTGCTTCAAGTTCAATATCTAAGTGATGATGTCACCAAATAACATAGGCAATTCTGAAGTTAATCTTTGTGTGGCATAACCGTACCTGTGTATTTTGCCAGCAAAAATGCATCTGCATTTGAACAAAAATGTGGATTCTGAAACTAGATTTGCCACTGATGAATAAGGTGTACAACGGCCTAACAAGCTGATCTACTCAGGAAGCTGTCAAATAAAGAAAAATTCATATTTTCTAGTATTTATGCTTCAAAAATTTACTCCAACAAACAGTAAATCAAAGGAAACAAATTTTAAAATATATAATTATTGGAAATTTAACCAGAGAATCATAGAATTGTTTTGGTTGGAAAAGACCTTTAAGATCATCAGGTCCAACTGCCCCTTGCTTACTGCTGTTATTAAGTTGCTTCAAAGAATCCAAAGGAGACAAATGAGTGCGTAGCCCAGCAGGAAGTATTTTTCATCACTATATCAGAATTTAAATCCCAAAGGAACATTTTTTCTAGCTATGCCTTCATCTTTCTGCAAGTGCATTTTATCAGACCCTGCAACTTTTTCCAAGGAAAATTGGTGGCTCACCCTGTGTCCTTGTTACAGAACCAGACAGATCACAGACGGATATAAAGCAAGGAATGGTGTTCCATCAGGGTTCTTAAAGGAATTAGATGATTTGAACTAGCAGACCCTTTTCATAGCCAATGCCTTTGCCTCTGCAATGTAACAACAAAACCAAGGGAAGCTCTGTCCACAGTATCTCCAGAGGGATCACTACCATTGCTGCAGTGGAGGGGTCTGCGTGGGTCCTTCCCACCAGGTCAGACAACGAACTCCTAATGGTGTCTGCCACCGACTGCATCGCGCCTCCGCACAGATCGGCCAACGGTTCGCAGCAACCAACTGTGCTGCTGACCTTAACCTCCGGTTCTCTTTGCACATTGCAAACTGTCCAGAGGTGTCTGGGACGCATGCAGAGTGCAACCCCTCCGGCCGCGTGCCTTCTCAGCGTGACCATGGCGGCAGTGGGGATCTGAGCTGCGCTGGGTTGGGCAGTCCTGAGTGTTCAGGTAGATCTGCACCACCATCGTGGTGCTCAGCCCCACTGACATCGAGCCTTCTTTCAGAGCTGGTCCAGCTGCCTCCTGTTTCATCCATGCTGGGGGGAACAGCGCATCTGTTGAAACTACAGGCTACATATATACAGTCAATAAAATCACACCTTTTTCCACAATTTGAGCTAAAATTATGAAGACATCTGTGAAGAATTCTTAAGGAAATAACCAGATTCTTCTTTATAACTCTGCTGCAGCCAACCAGAGTTTACCTGTGAGCCTAATTCCAAGGTCAGTACAGAACACTGGCACCGAAAATGAATGCCTCCAATTTTCCTTCAAATATAGGAAGAAAAAATCCCTGATAATCCATCTACACAAACACCACCGAGACACCGTGCCGCCCTGATGTGAGGGCACGGCACTGTGAATTACCTGGTTGCTCCATTTGTAATCCAGGAAATGCAGCTCTGCTTTTTTCATTGCAAAGTCCATGGGGAGAGGCATGGCTTTTGAGATGCTGCACAGCAGCTTAAAGGGCAATGATGAGGGTTGGGGTGGGGGGGGAAAGAAAGAGAAAAGACGAAGAGAAGACTGAAAAACCCCAACTTGGAGAAAGTTATCATAGAGATTCTTAACAGGGATGCTTTTTTCCTTGTTGTACCTTCATACCGGTACTAGCATGTGGACTGGCATCTTCAGAGGAGCAGAAAAGTGGTATCAGGCACCTTGGGCCTCTCAGCTGAGATACCTGAAGGAAGAGGATGGCTTACAGCTAGAGCTGTCCCAAGCCCTGGCTTGACACAGAACAAGGTTGCACAGAGCTAAAGGTGTCCTTCCACTCCAGAGGGATCCCTGGCTGGTCAGTCACGCAGTGCAGCTTGGCTTGTGTCCATGCTGCCCCAGGCTTTCCTGTGCTTGGGCAGATGACCTAGGAGACTGCATGGCACTTGGCTTTGGTCTCCTATGGACAGCTAGGGCCTCTTGCTCTAAGGGAAAAAGTGCCTGGATTTGGGGAAGGGGCTGTT
Organism: Psophia crepitans; assembly: GCA_013399095.1. NCBI lineage: Eukaryota > Metazoa > Chordata > Aves > Gruiformes > Psophiidae > Psophia > Psophia crepitans. The sequence goes on from VWZZ01006686.1 coordinate 865,539, forward strand.
GGGTTGGTTGGTTGTTTTTAGTTGAAAGCAACTGAAAGTTTTGAGGCTCCATGTAAGATGAAGACCCAAACCTATCTTGGCCTCATCTGTATTATCTATAGAATCATAGAATCATTCAGGCTGGAAGAGACCTCAAGGATCATCTAGTCCAACCGTCCCCCTATTATTTATTAGAAGTGGTGCTTTATCTGGAACGTGCACAGAAACAGAGCCAGGTTCTAACTCCGAAGCAGTTTATTCAACCCAGAAAGGAGCCCGGGAGTGCACTGCCGTACAGGAGTGTGGGCTGGAGTGCACTAGGCTCTGGGAGAAATCCAGGGAGCTGAATTTTTTGTCATTGTATAACACCACCTGCCTTCGACCACTTGGACCAGCCGGTTTACCTCAGTGAGCTCTCTGCTTTCTGCTTTTTCCAGGTAATGCTTTGGGCAATTCAGGATATTCTGAGAAAATATGTTTTCCAAGTGGGAAAATTTTGCAACTTCCCATCTTACCGGGGGATACACAGCAAAGGGATGGCGAACTCAGGCTAAGTACAGTCGCAGCTGATGTACACCGCCATAAAGTTTTGATTTAATCAGCCCACATTTAATCTGACCACAAGCTGTTAGATGTTCATGGCTGTCCGGAGGTGTCTGTCAAAGGCAGGGTTTGATGAAAGCCAGGCTGGCTGGCTGGGAAAAGTTGCCAGAAGGAGATCAGTCACATCCAAACCTCGCTTAACTGGCTGCTACTCTTACTGGGAAGGTATTTTGGCATATTTTGCTCTGATCCCCACCTCTGGCAGCCAGTTTGCCATTCAAAACCAGGAAAAAATTCATCAGAAACTCCTTCTCTCATGTCCTCTGCAGCATCCTTTAGGAAAATTCAGCCTACTTTTAGATGTGCCAGCTCAGATGCTAGATGTACCCCAGCTGCAAAAGCAAGCTCTTTGTAGGTTATTTTATCCTGCTTTCTAGCAAAAAATGAGCTTCTGCTAGACCCCATGCTGCCACAGCTGAACTGCTTTAGTTTTAATTGCTTGTTTAAGGTTAGTTTACATATTTCTACAGTGTACTACAATCTACAGGTCAGACAAGTCCTTTACCTCTTTCCCTCTGACAATGAGCTGAATTCTCTTCCACATTCCCTGGGATAATTTGCTATAAGAATATATGGAATTGTTACAGGAGAATCTTGATGTAAATGACACAACTTGCCAGAATGTTCAATTTAATAACCCTTACAATGGCTACTTGCAAAAAGCACAACTGCTCCTGAGAAAACAGGTTTTCCAAAGTTTCCTACCACCCATCATTCATCATAAATCAGAACAATTACTGATGGGGAGCAGTAGCAGTGGCTGGGCGCCCCGGGATTCACTCTGAGGTTTGAGGGTGCTCCTTCAGGAACCTTGAAATATTGACACTCTTCAAATAAATGTGAATGAGAAATGAATCTGAATAATAAGTTTATCCAAAGAAAGAAGCATAAGCTCAAGGACGTTTCACTAGGAGAACAAGAAGAAAGCAGGCAAAATTAATTGAGGAATAACAAATTATTTGCTTTAACTATTTGCCCAAAGCTCTGCGAAGGTTGCGTGTAAACTAAGCATTGTATCTGCTACAATGGAGATTGCAATCACTGCAGAGCGTGGTAAATCACTTTCTTCTAGATACTCTATGATGACTCTCTTCAGTAATTGGGAGTCTATAGAAGATCCGATTCCTTTTTCGGTACTATGTCCATTGGTAAAACTCCTCTGGTAACCAGCCGCCTAGGCAGACACCCCTTGGTGGGCTCCTTAAGGAGGTCTCTAATGAGCCGAGGGTATACCCCACTGCCACTGCCACCTTTTTAGTAGCCTTTTTAATGGGTTTTTGGAAACTGTGACCACTGCAGTTAATGTTGTGATAATGATTTCTTTTTAATTCCATGTTTTTAAACCTTTAGAACAATGCAGTTAAGCCAGCCTGCACCTCATTAGTCAAGCTTTCAAGCTGGGAGCCATTATTTTAAGTCTGTTTGCTATTTTACTGTCACAGGAATTCAGAATTGAAAGGGGGGAAAAAAGTCATCTTTTTCACTTATATTGTGTGCAAATGATCTAAAAAAGTTCTGGCTGAAAAAATGAGGTCTGCTTATTATAAAAAAAAACTAAATGAGCTTATCTTTTAATCTTTTAGCACCATCATTCCCTTTTGCCATCACAATCTTCATGTATTAAAAGCTAGTAAGGGAACAATTTCAGCCTATAATGCAAAGCAAGTAATAATCATCCAGGAACGGTAGGATATCTTAGTTAAACCAAAATCTGAAGCTTGAGGTTGATTACAATCCTTTGCAAATTAGATTAAATTTGGTGCAAAACCCACAGATTTTTAAATCTGAATTTATGGCATGCCTTTAATATATTTCAATATGTTGAAATGTAGCAATATGTATCTTCAAATTTTAAAAACCCCAAACCCTGATGACCTAACAAAAAGATTTTAGAAGCAAACATCATTTTACGATGACTCCAAACTATATATTTACGTACGTTTTCCCTGGTGGTTTTTTTCAATGTGACTTGCAAAGCACTCTAAAGCAAGGTTTATAGAATCATAGAATCGCTTAGGTTGGAAAAGACCTATAAGATCATCAAGTTCAACCATTAACCCAGCACTGCCAAGTCCACCTCTAAACCATGTCCCTGAGCATCACATGTACCTGTCTTTAAAACACATCCAGGGATGGTGACTCAACCACTTCCCTCGGCAGCCTGGTCCAGTGTCTGACAACCCTTTCAGTGAAGAAACGTTTTCCTAATATCCAGTCTAAACCTCTCCTGACACAACTTGAGGCCATTTCCTCTTGTCCTATTGCTTGTTACTTCAGAGACCAACACCTACCTGGCTACAACCTCCTTTCGGGTAGTTGTGGAGATCAATAAGGTCTCCCCTCAGCCTCCTCTTCTCCAGACTGAACCCCCCCAGTTCCCTCAGCCGCTCTCATCAGACTGGTGCTCCAGGCCCTGCAGCCCTGCAGGTTGCAGCGGGAGCATGCAGTGTTGTGAAGGACAATGCCTCTGCAGGAGCAGGGCAGAGGCAAGCATCAGCCGTGGAGGTGGTCCCTTGCACCTCATCCAGGGTCCCAGAAAGGAGACAGCTCGGTCAGGGCACTGCTGGCATTCCCAAGGTGCCCTCCGTAGTCCTTCCTGTTTCCCAGGCATTCTGTTGCGCAGCGGTGGTTGGAGATGTGCATGCAGATTACAGCTTGTCCCACAGGCTGAGCACGTGGAATCAACATCACCGGAATTGTTCAGGAGCAGAGAAAACTGGATATGTGTATTAACACCTTGACGATACTTGACAGTCGCCACCTTCGAGTATGACTGTAGCCAGTTTTTGCCAGATGAGGATGAAATATTGAGTAGGGGATGAATCTTGAAACAAATATGACAGCCAAAGCTGAAAAATGTATTTATTTCAACAAAAACTGTTTTGCCTTCATAAACTCTACTGTTCTGCAAGCGTGCTGGGAAAAGAGGAGGTGATGCTCCTAGTTGTCTTTACTCAGGACTGAGTCTGCACCTGATTTTGCGCTTGTGGCTAGTTTAGATCCTCTTTGACTTCTCTCTAGCGTATTCCCAACAGCACCACACTTCCCCTGCCAGCCTTTCACCACCCAGCAAGTCCCCGCAGTTCTAGGTGCAGAGAGATGATTTTCAAGCTGACTGATCTGATTGCAAAACTACCTGTGTGGACAGCACAAGCCTTTTTAGCAGCTCACATTTCTTTGTAAGCTCTGTTCTTTCCTCCCTTTGATAAGCTACAAACCTTTTATAACATTCTGCAACCAATCTGAGAGATTAACTTCTTAGCAGTGCTTCTGGGAAATGGACTTCAAAATACTCATAAAACCCCAGCAGTTTACACAATGCAAAGATTTCATGGAAAAACTCTCTGAAAAGAGAGTTTATTCTGATTCCTCTCCCAAGAATGTGTCCGAGCACTCCCCCATTCAAGGGGAAGTACAAATGCTCCACAGCCAGGAGCTGCTGTCAGACTTGATCCTGCAGCCTGAGCGACAGCCGCCAGTACTCCAGCTTATGCAAACGACAAGCGTGATGGACAAAAAAACCAGCCTTTCTCCGTGGTCTCTTTGGACGTGGCTGGCACAATCCTCACCAGACACTCGGTGGACCTTTTCTAGTGACGTCTAGGCAGCGGAGACACAGGACTCCTGCCCTCATTCAGCAAGCTCTCTCCATAGGGTCGGGTGGCGTTCCGCTCCTCTGTAACAGTTCTCACGGCTGTATTGCTCGGTTGTACCACAGTCATCCCGCTTAAAGGAAAATAGACATGTCATGAATATGAATTCTATACCTCAAAAATCAAATCAAACTTGAATTAGCGATGCCTTTTCCAACACTAGATGCTGACGTCACACCATACTCCATCGAGACAGTTAATTCCCTTAACTTTTAAATTGCGTTTTCTCTTTTCTATTATTTTATACAGCCGGGTTTCTTTAAGATGGGGTGGAAGCACTGCAACAATTTTTCTGAGCAGCATGAATACCGGACGTGTACTGTTTATAAGGAACCCACGAAGGTGTAGTTCACAGGCTCTGTAACACTTGTTCTCAGACCTTTGCTGTGAAATACTTTGACGGGAAAGGAAATGTATCATCATCGCCAAGAATACTGGTAATGAGGTTATCGTGCACGGAGTGGGTGGCAGAGCTGATCTGAGTGGAGGGGGAGAACTGGCTTTGTTCTCCGAGGTGTAATTATCATGCGTATAAATAAACAGGAAAGGTGTACAGGGACAAAGCTCTCCATCACCGCACGGTGTGTGGGGGGCTGAGCCCTGGCGAGGAGGTTTTCAGCAGCAAGAGGAGGCCATTAGGACTGGGTGTCTCTAGGCTTGGACAGCTAGAGCTAGGCTTTTAATTCAGTGTAAGTCACCCTGGATTCTGTTCAAAATTAATGAAGAGAAATGAGAACATCAGAAGGACAGTTGTTATGTAGGTAAATCAGATGAATGGGAATGAATTGCCCATTCCTCCCGATAGACTCCTAAGGGAGCTCAGAAACTGGCTCAGATTTAGATGTCTAATATTTATATGAGGAAAGGATTTTGTTCTAACTGCATGAGAGCTCCCATGGAGACACTGGGGCTAAGGAGGATTAACTTATCCTTGGCTACATGGAGGTGGAAGAAATGAAAATTATTCTGGCTGTCAAAGAGAGGTCCCTGCTCTTCCTGCCTTCTGCTGCTTCCACAGCAGTTGGGGGGCTGAGGAATGGTCCTTACAGGTGCAAAGCCACCACGGTGGGGAGGAAAGCAGGGCGGTACTGCTCACTTTGTTTTCTCTGCTGTAACCCACAATGATCAGGGGATAGGAAAATAAATGAGAGTAACTTTCTGCTGTAAATTCCCCTTTCCCTGTTGGGAGACACTGTGTCAGGAGTCAAAGATCCCAGTTAACTTCTTGTAGAAACCCTTTTATTAGCAGCAATGACTCGGTTCTGTTAACAGCAGTAGGTAACTGTTCTCACACACATTCACAACCCCTCGGCTGCCTCACGCATCCACTCCTGACTGCCCCCCTGGCGCCGCAGAAGGGAGCCCAGAGCCCAGCCCCGGCTGCACGTTCAGAAGCAGAGCTGGCATGGTCATGCCCACGGCTTCTGCACGGCTCTTCATAAAGTCCCTCAGGCCTACTCGTCTCTCAAACTCACCAGCCCTTGGGAAATGTTCACTAGCTGCCCTCTCAGCACATACTCTTTTTCTCTTTGTCCTGATGTTTTCTGTAATCTATTTCTCCACCCAAGCCTATGGGTACCAGAGAACCCATTCCTGCAAACCTATGCTGAAGGCACCATTACAGCATTTTCACCTCCCTCTGTTCCCATAGTAAAACATTTGTTCAGGTAAGAAGTAGAAAACACTGACAACAACAACAAAAATAAGAATTAAATGAGTTCTGGAAAAACCTGTCTGAAAAGGAAAGATACGGAATACAGAAACTCCCCTTCAGTCTAAATATTTTATCCCAGTTGAGTTGACTCGAACACGGTGTGATTGTATTTATGCATGTTCCTACCAAGAAACAGTTCTTTAATACATCAGGCAAGGGACTGCTGAGATCTCCTTGGTGGAAGTTCAGACTAGAAATTCTGAACAGTAGAAAGCAATCTCACAAGAAATAAAGTTTTAACTTGGTTTGGGGAAAATAATTGCATATAGCAGGCACTCCATTGCTTGAACTCCCCAAATTATGAGTAGCTGCTTTTCTAAAAACTGTCCTCTCCTAAGTCACATAAGTTGATGAAAAGGGGCAAAACCTACGTCTTGTGTTCTGCAGTAACCCTTCACATCAAAATCAAACCCAGTTTTCCCCTGACGTCCTCCGGAACAGTATTATTGCCATGGAGACTTAATACAAGAATAGTAATAGTAACACTAATTAACAGGCATTAAGTCTTTCCATCACAAGACATTCAGAATCTGCCACATCAACTGCTAAAACCAGTTCAAAATGCACTTATTGGAAAATGCTATTTTTAACGCTAAAGCTTCCGTTCGGATTCGGCGCTTTACTCTGACTGTGACGAAGTGTGCTGCCCAGCTATAAATAACGACAGCAGCAGATCTCAACACAACTGATGTGTTTGGGGAGTTGTACATTTAATTTCTGACAGGTTTCTATTAACATAGCCATGCTCAGCCCATTACATGGCCTCGTGTCACCAAATTATCCTGTAATCAGACGCTCTGCACGCACCACTGACACAACACAGCCCGGTTCAGGAGCAGGCTGTGCCTGCACGGCATCGCCGCGGGCGAGGGGAGCTGGGTGAACGGACGCTCTGGAGGGCCTGGCGGGCTTCCTCCTGCCCCACGGGGTGTTTTTGGTGTGCAGGTTTGAAGTTCAGTCTGTGAAGCTGTGGCTGAACCTCTCTCTGACGCTGGATAGTTTCTGCCCTAGCTGTGTGCACGCGGGCCGCTCCTTCCCATCAGCCTGCGCTTGTCACCGCTCGAAACAGCCTGAGACTGAAGAAGGAGGTACCTCGTGATGGCATTAGTCTCATTAATTGGGGTTTAGCTCTCCCATGGGCCGTCACCCCCTGCTCGCAGCTGGTGGTCGGGCTTCTGTTACTGCCAGCGAAGGAAGGTGGACACCTCCAAACGTGGCTGTGCATGGATCGAGAGGGATGAATTGTCCTCTGGGCTTGGCTCACATCCTTTCTGCTTGTTTGCAGGTAGAGTCTGTTGAATGGATACTTTTACCCAGTATCTTCAATTTTATTGCTTATTATATGCATATTATTGGTTATCTCTAAGCTAAAGTTCACGCCACCGTCTCATAGCTGCACGGGGAACGGGGCAGGCGGAATATCTGCATGGGGTGGTGCAGGGGTCCCGTGTCTGGGCAAACCAGGACACTGCGCACGGGGCTAGGTTACCTGCTGAAACAGAGGAAGATTTCTGCTGCTCTTTGAAATTGAGAAGAGCTGCTTAATCCCTGGAATACAGAATAAATTACTAGTGCACATGAGGGGAAACCCAGTTTGCTAATGATGATAATTCAGATTAATTAATCCAGGTGAATTTTCTAAGTTAGTGGTGTGTTTTTGTAGGGATTACAACAGACTGTTTTTTTACACTGAAGATGTTCGTAAGTGTTGTCATACTAAACTACAGCTTTATGATTTTCTACATTTTTGCTTAAGCAGGAATTTTTTTAACATATTCAAGAATACTGAGCAAGAAGCCTGAAGATGACATTACCATGGGATAGGACTAATAAGATGCAGCTATATTGTACAAAGGTTAATTCCTTTTGCATAAAATGTAGCAGATCAGAAGTCCTTTGGGACTATTCTTCAGTTTGCATTTTTTCAGAGCAGCACAAAGCACTCAAAGGGGATGACCCCTTGAAGAAACCTTTTGCCTTTGGCTCCTGCAGAGATGTACCTATAGATGTTTCCCATGGACTCACTGAAGAGACCCAGGATGGCAGCTAGCTCTTCCACTTGTATTTTGGTGGGTTTACACATAGCAGGGAGAGTTTTGTGAGTGAGAAGCTGCTTGCCCGTGCAAGGATCCCTCAGCTGCCAGCCAAGGAAGCATGGTCCTTCTGGGGCAGTGATTCTCATCTGTCTGGTTTTCAAAATTAGTTTGTCATTCCAGGACTTGAAACTCTACAAAGTGGGCAGCAAAAAGAATTTTCTTTCCTTAACAGGTGCTCACATTCTCCACAGGTTTGATAAGGCTGAGTAACAGCGTTGTGATATCACACTCCTTGGAAAAGGCTTCAGAAGTATCGTGGTGACTGAACCACGGTAATATTTGGATCAAACCTGCTCCAGTTATGAAACAAATATGTTTTTTTATTTACCAACCTTACGGTGTCTGTCCAGGATCTGAAAATTCAGTTGGGTTAATTCTAGCTCATTGGCAACAGACCTTCTAGAAGAGAAGATCTAGAAGATCCCGCAGCCATCACCTTTGAGCCAGGCACCTTCTGATCAGAGGCAGACGACTCTGGCTTTTGTTGCGTGCTAAGCAAAGTACTTTTGACATGTAAAAGGCCACAGCAATTGAATAGAAAAGTGTAATTCTTCGACGTACATGATGGTAGTCCAAGATGGACAGTTTCTGAGATCTGAACAGTTAAGTGAAAATACTACGTGAGATATAAAATAGCGAAGCCCAGGTATTGATTAAGCTTTGAAACAGAAGTACTTACTAATAATTTATTCTTTATACCCTGACATAATATGAGGGTTGTTTAATTAGGAGAGAAATGATTTATAGAAAGCTACCTTTATAGCAAGTTTAAATCAATAGGTTTCGTTAGTGTGTAAAAATATAAATCTAGATGGAGTTTAATTAACTCTAGGTTCCATCAGCAGTTATGGGATTACACTTCTGTGTAAGTACATCACACTCGCAGTACCTAGCCGTGTCATTTTCACGGAGAGCTCATCTTTTAAATTAATTTCTTTGTGCAATTTTCATGCTCTCCTTTAAAAATGCTCTTCCACTTCATTGTATTTAATGGAAACAGACGGCAAGGCCTGTTTCTGATCAGACACCCTGCGCGCTTGTACGTATAATGAAGACGTTTCATTAGGAAAAGGCAGCCGGAGCAGGGGTGACCCCTCTAACGCCCCGCGAGCGTGCTGTGCCAGCCTGGAAGGTGATGGGTGGGATAGCTGCCTGCCCGGTATGGGACTCCTTACACCGTACAGGATTCCACACGGCCCCGTAACTGCGTGGGAACGGCTGTCCCTTGCTGCGCTACGCGTGTCACCACGTGTCTGTTCTGAAAGGCAATTGCAGGTCTAGAAGGGAGCAGTGAGAGGCCTCCTCTCCCGCTCCCCCATCCCGCCCTGTGCGCAGCCATGCGGTGCCATTCTTCTCAAAGACTTTAGCCTTCAGCAGCGCAGGCTAAAAAATGCCCTGTGGCAAACAGTGTCGTTGTACTCCCCCCATCTCCCCTCGATGCATTTTTGCTTTGCTGAATTTGCACAGCTGCCTTTTGAATGCTCGAAAATTGTTGGCATCAAAATACCCCGCGCTAAAGAGTTCCCCAGGGAGGACTCTGCTGCACGTCGCGTTTCGCTTGTTCCGACGCGGCGTCCTGCCGTCTGCTTTTGATGGCTCCTCATTCTGGCATTAGAACAACATGTAAACATTTTCTTTCTTACTCTGAATACTTTTTCCATTTTGTTCTCCTCGGTGAAGATTCTGGTATCTGTCTATTGAAAAAGGCAGAAATGGTCAAAATGAACTAAAGATATTTCTTCCATTTCACTGAACTCTTTACTATCGGATAAAAAGATCCAGAGTAAATTTGAGTAACGTAAAAGTCAAAGAAAAATGGATTTGTTGATAGAAAGAAAAATAGATTTGCTTTAGTTGTTCCACACGATATGTGATGTTCTCTCAGTGTTGTCCATTGTGAGATGAACACACACAAGGACTTTGTCATGGCTGGCGAGGTTGGTTAAAATTTTGTAGTACTGTACAATAATAATCTAATATCCAATAAGGTAGTATCTGTCTGTGATTACTAAGATTATTCAGTGCAATTAATGAATTTGTAGTTTTCATGAGATCTTGTTTGGAGCCTTAAAATTTCATTTCTGGGTCACCAGGAGCATATTTTTTTACACATACAATGGTACATGAAATTGGATCAGATTTGTTTTGTTTTGTTTTGCTTTTCAGGGGTTATCAGCTGTAGTCAAGAAATGCATTATGGCAATAAAAGTCTGAAAAAGACTGGAGGAGGTTTGATTTTTTTTTTAAATACTCAGTACACACAGGTGAAAACCAGCATATATCTGTATGTAATACAAACTTCATCAGATGTGAAAAGTCACTTTTGCTCAGGCAAGCTAGAAATGTAGTTTCTTTTCACAAGCACGCCTTCCTTGCTGGGAAAAGCTTGCTGCAAAACTTTAAAAAAACAAACAAACAAACAAAACCCCCCAAACTCCAGATTTCTGGAAGGAAATCCTGTGGTTCTTAGGCAAATCTTTAATTCCAAAAGGAATTTTTTGCCGGAATGATAACTATGTGGCTGCTCTACTTTCTTTTAAATCAATAGAAATGGAAATATGTTTTCACTTAGAGTTGGATCAGACTAGAGGTTACAGAATTTATACTTAGGACTTTAAAAAATGAGTGTTTTTCAAAATAGTAATAATTTTCTGTTTGCCCCAGAGTCTGCAGGAAGGATGGAGAACAACAAGTTTCCTATTTTATTGCACTATTTTTTAGCTAAGGGGAGGCTAGCATGTTACCGATCTGTTGGATGATGTCACTTTCTTCATGGCATCTGACAGAAACGCAAGGATGAGCAACTTTTATTTATTCAATTCATTCATGTTCTTTATCATAACATAAATATATCCAGATATAGGTAGGAAGAAAGAATCACTTTCTTCTGCATGCCAAGCTCTTGAACTGGGATAGGAGCCATTAACTTGTTCTAATTAGCACTAATGCTCAATTAAATCAAGTAAACGTTAAGTTGCACAAATTATAACCTTCAATTATCAAATTATTTTTAAGGCAGCATGTTAGGATGCAGATGCCTGCAGATAAAAGCCTGCAGGCAAGAAGATTCCAGCTCGGAGGCAAAGGGAGCCATTACAGCGGTTTCTTTCGTTTGCAGCCTGACCGTAAACACACATTAGTGTCCGGGAGGAACGTACACCGTCCCACTGCGCGCCCTGCCCTGCAGCTACGTGCAAGATAAAGTGTTACGCTGGTTCGTGCTTGTTGATTTAATTTACTTCCAATTTAGGTGTCATGATAAAAGATGACAGATTTGCCCTGTCAATCAGATTAAGAAGAGAATAGCAAAACTAATTTGGCTTATCATCAAGAGAATAAATCTTGTTGGAAGGCTGTCGCAGTGTTTTCTTATTCAGAACAGCTTCCCCTTCCAGGGGATCTCAGCCACTACACCATGAGGGCAGCTCTGGGCTTGGATTAAGACTGTCTGTCTTTCTTGTCAGGACCAAAATCTTACTCCAGTCTCTCTTTTTCTTCATGTGTTGAGAGACCAGATAGAGGAGGTGCCGTCCCCGTTACCGTAATAAATACCCGCTGCCCCGAGTCATTAGTTCCTGAAGCAAACGGTTCCTCACAGCTGCGGATTCTCTTAAAACAGCTACGACAAAATTTTTACGATTGCATTGTGTGTTCATTTCTTCAACTTCTGAGAAATCAGTTGAGCAGCTGAAAACCGAGTCTGCGTTTCAGAATGGCAGCCGAGATCACTTTACTTTGGTTGTGCAAAGGAACAGAGCAAGCTGCGGTGTCCTCGGGCAGGTCGCTGACTCTCCAAAGCCATCCCTACGGAGCGTAAGACCCTTGCCTCCACCCAGCTCTGGGGCTGGAGGGTGTGACTCGAGGCAGAAAGTCTTGCCACTGATGTAGGTGTCAAAAAAGCAGGGTTAATTTCTTAATGCTCCATTAAAAGCTCTACGTGCCTCTTTGGAAAACCCTGTAATTTCTTTGGTTCTCCCTTGCACGACTCTTTTCTGAAGCCTGCTGGTAGGCTGTCTGGGTTGTGGGCTCCACAAGGTTTAGGCTATTGCTTTACATAATACCAAGCACACTAACATTTCCAGATGAATTTTAATATAAAACTCGTGTTACTGAAACTAGCTGTAAGCCCAGATGTTAAATGCTGAACCTTCCCACTCTGATAATCATCTTCTTCTACCTAGACGTGTGATATAAAAAGCTGATATTAAGGATGCCTTCAAGAAGCTAAAATGTTTTCTCACAATTGCTGTACCTTTTTCCTCTGCTGACTCAGTTTTAGTTCATGTAAACCTGGTTTGCTAAGCCACAGTCAGCGCTCGCTGGCTGCAGATCCGTTACCAAGCTTCAGCTGGGTTGGCTTCTGAGGAAAATCTCCTGAAGGGCAGCAGCAGCTCCAGAGCAGAAAGGCAGCACCTGATACCAACATATTTTCATGCCCACCTCTGATTTTCAGGGCTTCTGCCTAGTTCTTTGTTTTTCTTTTTCTTTCTTTTCTGTTTGTTTTTCCAGCCGTATCTCCTCCTCCCTTCCATCTAGAAGTGAAATTACATTTGTTTTACTCATCCTCAGAAGCTGTATACTGATGCTGATTTTACTTATGAACCAGTAGGTCCTAAGCGGTGAAAGCAAGAGCGCAAAAATGTCCCCACCCCACTCTTCAGCAAGCCATCCATGCCCGTCCCATTATTCCTGCAATTCACTTGTGCCCGGCACCCGTCTGGGGTTATGACCCACTGTATGATATTTGCCATGTCAGCACATCAGTAGGGATTAGCTGACCTTGGAGAAACCTGACGTACATGTCAGCTTGACAGACCTGACATGGATATCACCAGAAGGTAGTCTACTGCTGCTGAAGTGGAGCAGGATTAACGACGTGTAACAGTTTGCTGCTTCTCATTTTACCTCCCAGGCTGTCCTTTGCCTAGAAGGAAGACGATGTTTCCAAGCCAGGATGCTCCGAGACCAAGGAAAGATCTCCTTTGCTGTTCTGAGAGGTGGATGAGCTGCCTGGAGTAAATACTCTTCAGGCTGAGTGCCTTTGTCAGGCACAGATGAGGAGCTGCCCTTTCAGTGGCAGTGAGAACTCTGCAAATAATTGCAATTTTCATTTAGAAGATGAACAAAAAGTCACAGGTAGGAAAAAAAATGGTGAAACAAGGAACAGGAAATAAATAGAGAAATGCTGCTCCTTGACTTCCCAAAGCTTCTGCCCAGCTCTCTGCCATGGCAGCGTCTTGGTGGGAGTAAGGCAGGGAAGGTGGGCTGTGGATTATGAATTTGGGTAACAATAGTGCAAGGGTTCGGTTTTGTTTAGTGTCTTCTCTTTCCTGATCTGCAGTGTCTGAGGAACCACCTCACACAGCAAAGAAGGATTTGTGTTGGGCTAAGGAATTATGTCGAGGGAAGTGTCCTGGGTGTTTTTACATCAAATTGCCCGTAACAACTTTGATTACAAGGAGTCAAAAGACCTGTTAGAAAGCAGGAACCGCAATATAGATGAGAAGAATACAGAACAAACCAATGAATTCAGAACCTTTTTTGGGGGGAGGAGGCCAAGCTTGTTTTTTTAAAAGAGCACTGTCTTGAAAATATTTTTAATTTTTATTACCAAATGTGAGTAAAGTCTCTGTTTGATGAGCGAGGCGGGGTCCAGCCTGTGAAAGCACCATCTCCTTGGGTGATTGGGCGCAGAACATTTCTGCCTGGGCTCTAGTTTCCCTTTGGCATGGCATGGTGAGCACCTCTGCCTCCCTCGTTTCCCACGCTCAGGGCTACCTGTGTGCCACGACCACTGCCTTCCAGCAGTGACATGCCACCCTGCACAAGCCAGGACGCCACAGGATGCACCGTGCACCTCAGGGGACAAGTTTGCCGTTAGCTGAGAGCAGGTCCTTAGCAAAGCGCATCGCACAATACGGTCCAGATCTCAGCGACACCTTTGGGCTCCGTAGAACAAATGATATAATGCAACATAAAAGCAAATACATCAACCAAACGAATTGTCCAATTCTCAGACTACACGCTGTCAGATGAGGATTTATGTTATTTTTTTTCCCCTCTGAAGGGTTATCAATCATGCAGCTTTACTGCTGTATCTGGCTTGTGGGATTACTCGGGATCCGTTTATCTTGTGTCTTTCTCTTGTCTAGAGGACAGGAGTTACCTGCAGAGGTGGCGCACACTCAGCCCTGATCGGGCAAGATGCCCCGCTTTATTTCATGCCGGGCTGTGGAAACACTCATTTCCATCAGAAACAGTAGCCTCCAGAAATGACAGGTTGTGATAAAGGTGTGTTACTGCCAGCACAGCTTTTCGGGGAAGTACACAAATCAGTGAAAAATCAACCCTGTTCTGCAAGCATAGGCACCTTCCTGGCACTTGCGGTCCCCCCCGGGAGGGATCGCTGCCTGCTCGCTGCCGTGCTCCCCCCCAGCGGCTGCGGGGCTTCTCTTGCCGTTGTGCTGTACCATCCCTTTTCACAAACTGAAGTCCGTTTGGCTGCGTAGCACTGTTGTCAAAATAACGCCGCTGCCTGAGCAAGGTGAGTGTGAGCACAGCTCCCCTGTTCATCCGCAGGTAGGTACACTGCGCTTTGAGTAACTTCTAACTAGGTCCCAGGCTTCTGGCAGGCAAAAGCAGAGTCAGTTGTTGTTATCTTGTCTGTTTTTACATAAATCTGACAGGCTGATTATGAGAAATCCCCATCACCAGAGTGCCATTCACGCTGCAGCGGTGAGTGTCAGAGCTGTCACTGTCAGCCTTCCGTTGCAGGGTTCCATAGTGCAGTAAAAATACAGCCCACCTCGCTCCTGGCTGAGGGCTGACCTGCTGCACAGCCTCGTCACCCCGGAAAACCCCGCTCCTTCCTTCCCCCTCCTCCCGCCCGGCCCTCACAAACAGCGCTTGCATGGAAAGGCTTCTCGGCTTGGTGTTACAGGCCAAAGCCCGGCAGCCTGCCTGCGGGCAGCGCTCGCTGCACGGCCGCTCCTCGCAGGGGAGCTCCTCGCTCTGCTGGAGCGGTCTGCGGTCACAACGCGCAGCCGCACTGACGTCAGGGTGCGGGATTTAATGATTTTTTATTTCCCTCAAATTTCATGTGGGTTGGGGGGAGAATGGAAAATCTACTGGTCTTTCCGAATACTCAGTTTTAACCTGTCAAGGACTGGTTTGTGCTTGTTTGTTGGCTTTAAGCAAAGCGGTCACAGCAATAAAGGGCATAGCTTTAAAACAGCTCCTTGGCCTCCTGCGCTGGTAAGTGAGCTGGCAGCCGCACGGGGACCCAGGCTCAGGAGCGGCCGGGGCCTCGCGTTCCCCTGCTCTTGGTTTTCCTGGGGATGGGTGCTCCATCCCTCCCATCTCTAATCTCCCCCAGGAAAAATCCCACTTCTTACCCCCTGACTCCGATCCTTCAGGCTTGCCTTGCAGCACCCGGAGGTGCGAGGCTGTCCCCTCTCCTGGGGCTGTCTCTGCACGGGCTGCCCAGTTCCTCCCAGCAGTACTGGGCGGTCGGGCACCGCTCAGCCACAGCGTCCAAAGGGCAGCTCTCTGAGGACAGCGTGCTCGGACACACAAGTCTTTTTGACAAACTGAGGCTGGAGGCTGTGGGACTGGGGACAGAGCCATCCTATGATGTAATTGCAGTTATCGGGTGAAAAACATGTATTGTTTCCCAGTAAGATTAGATGTGTGTCTGATAAAATTGCTGTTCCTGGCCAGGCCCCTGCACTAGAGTTGCCAGTAGA